>CM067896.1:3736247-4336247 GCA_034621355.1 Mycalesis mineus
TTTTTTTCTTTTTCTAGGCGTGTTTCGCTACCATATCTTATTCTTTTGGGACTTATTGCAAAATAGAGAAAAGCCTTGTTGCGGCGTCTAACAAAGGAGACGTTTTAAGCGATATAAAGCGATTCTGAGGAGTAAAACACACAATAGCGATGCATTCATAATGTTTTACTGACTTGGAAAGTAATTTTGTGTGTACCACGATTCGAAGTATATTATTTTTCGTTCGGCAGAGAAAATTCTGAAAAGATATACTCATACTTATTTATTAGCTTTAGTTGTTTTGTTCATTGACTGTTAGATTGACTGTGAGAATTTCGGAATAAAATGTAGTCATGTATAATTCTGATCTGAAAGCTATATTACTGTGAAGTTTCATCAAAATCCATTCAGTAGTTTTTACGTGAGTAACAAACATAATTATACTCTCACGAAATTTCACCTTTATAATAGTAGTATGACAGAGATATTTTAAATGATCATATCAAATGTTTTAGCGCAAAAACAAAACTGCCTTAGGAAGCTTAAAACGTCGCTAAATATTTATTTCCATTATTGAAACACGTTGTCATGTCACAACTGAACAAGGGCTCAAAAATTAGCATGGAAAACCATAAAAAATTATGAAATTCATTATTGTCAAGTGCAAAAATAAAATAAAACGTCGCGCCGCCTAAGGGCATAAGCCGGCGGCGCGGCGTCGCTCGTAAAAACTAATTAGCAAATAAAACCGCGGTACACTGCGGTGCCTCACTTAATCTCCCGCTGATCCCATTACCGACGCTAAATACGATGACGTGCGACTGTTTTCGTGGGAATATTGTTTAATCACAACCAGAACAACTTTACAAGTGAACTATAAAGAGTAGATACTGGAAAATTCAGAAGCGGGCTATATGTCGCCCTACGCAAACGCGTACTTTGAGGACTTATTGAAGTCGCAATTATTGTTAAAATTTTTAACAATGCTTATAAAATAATAAAAAAACACTATTAAAAATTATTATATTATTTAGTAGTACATATTGTTTATTTTATTCACTACAAATTCATTATTGAATGCAAATACATCTGATTATAAAAGTGATCTTGCAATCGAAGATGGAAGTGGACTAACTTGTTAGGAGTAGGATAAAATCCACACCCTTTCCGCATTATCGACTGGCAATTTCAGATAATAGCCGGAACAAACAAAGGAGACAGACAAACGTACAAGTACCATAAATACTTTCATTTGCATTTAGTGTAAAGCTGTTAATATTTAATTACGAAAAGACATTTCAATTTTTTTATTAGTATAGATTTCAAGGTATGAAATCTTTCCGGGAGTCGGGTTTTATAGAAATTTAATTATAGTCTGGTCCTGTCTTGGTCTAGTCTGGACTGAGTTAGGCTCACTAATTTGTCACCGCTACCTGTATAAGCTTCACGAATGTCTCGGATTAGTCTGCTAATTCTGATTCCCTGACGTATCCATTTATAACTTTGCTTACATATCTTATCACTAGAGTACGACCGCAGTTTCACCAGCGTAGTTCACTTTCTAGTTCTAGTAAAATCTCTTGAAACAGTTTATTAATACATCTGGGTACCGGAATTGATGAAATTTCTTTGGACACCAGCAGAAGAATCTCTCTCGCTCCAAAGGATGAAATCTCAAGAAGACATAATAAAGAGTCGCAATTCTTAGTTACGTCTGCAACATCCTAAGCCCACCAAGCCATAATTATGCAGAATAGTGAGTAATATTCTATAATTGGAGGTCTGTGTAATTTTCAAAAATCATCCATTCACGACGTCTGAGTGGCACAGTGAGTAGTGCCCTGCTTTTGCGTCTTGTTGTCATCTGTTTTTTATACGAGCTAAGTATCAACTGTAATTTATTATATACCTATTTTGTACAAAAAATAGTGTGAGAGCTAATACTCGTGAGTAATTTAACTTCGGCGAGCGTTTACGAGGTTGTGTTAAATAAGTAAATGATATTCAAATTTATTACACCGCGTATAAAGTTAACCAGCGTTTAGATAACGTACCGTTGGGTATAGAAGCCAGAAGGCTTGTGTTGTCTTCGATTTTTTGTACTTTTAATTGTGATATTTTTATATTTAGCAATTATATTATTAGTAATTGAATCTTAATATTTTGTTTGTTCCTATTAGTAACAAGATAATTGTGTTGGTTTGGGTCCTAGTTTATATCGTGGTATGTTAATGTTATGTATGTATTGCTGAATATGACTCAAAAAGTGCTTCGATGTTTAAGATGTAAATAAATACAAAGGTTCGGGTGGAGTTTCTAATGCTGGCAATCTCACCTTGCCATTAGCACAACACATGCCAGGCGTTTCACCTAGAAATTTATCCGCATTACAATATGGACATATTGCGTCTATCATTCCAATGTATCCGTACATACTATAATCAATCTGACTGTCCGAATAAAGCCTAAAAATTTGGATTGGATAGGTGAGCCCGTTCTTGAGTTATAAAATAACAACGAAAAGTGGCATTGATTTTTATATATATAGATAGATTGTGTGTATTTTTGTAATAGCAGCAAAGTTACTCGTACTATTCTACCTATTACAAAACAGGTTAACTGCATGATTGTTGCACCACGTTCTGTGTAGTTCTCTTCGGGCGGTTTCAGTAGAATGTTCCACACTTCTGGTAAGTCATGTTTTTTAAAACACCGTTGATTTATGCTAAGCGTATTCATGGCAATTAGCTAGGGAAACTAATTTCCATTAGGAGTTCTTGTTGTTTCGAATAATGGAATTCTTCTCGCGACCCGGTCAATTACTTGGATGTACAGAGTAAATTTTTAAAAATTAAACAATGTTCATGCCTGCATCACAAAGCCACCGGCCACCACCCAGTGTTGTTCTACTCTCCGTTGGGTGGATTGACGACATTAAACATATCTCTAGGATTTTCTGGCCATGGGCTGGTTAGGACCGTTGTGGTTTGAAATGCTTGCAAAACGCCGGTTGCCAGCAGATCTCTTGTTGCGGCAGACCTGTAACTTCCTTCTCATTTATATCCGTGGACTACAAACTAAAAAGTAAATTAATTATAGCGATCTCCTTAGGATGTAGATACTACTTATTATAAGATTATTTAGCTACTTAGTTTATCACCATTTTTCTCTTATATATGTGTCCATTTATATGTTCTTACTTTTAGTTAGTAGTAGAGTAAGGATAATTAGTTCTGTTAGTAGAGAAGTAGTTCATAAGTGTAAATAATAGAAATAGTTACTTTAATTATACATGTAAACATATTATTTACTACTCTATGTCTAAATATGCTATATCATCAATTTGGTCTTCTCAATGGTCCGAGGACCATTTGGGGGTACGGGCCTCGAGCTAGGCTCATTACCCGGGTCGGGCGCGGAGGAACTTTCTCCTCCGGTAAATATTCCAGCCCCTTTCGGGGCTGAGGCTTTTCAGCCTATGGGTCCAAATGTAGAGTCCGGATAGAGTCAATCCGGGATGGCCCCGCGCGGACCGTGGTGATATGAGTCACCACTATCCTGCTGCGGGGCGGTGTAAGTCAGGGTAGGGGGGTCCCGAGCGGTTTGCGACGCGAAATGGTCGCAATCCTGCGTCGGGACGGTGTCAAGTCCGGTGGGTGCGTCGTCTGGCTCGTCTTCGCCTTCTGTGCCTGCGCCTGCAGGGTTGGCCAGGAGGAGCTCGCGGGGCAGAGGAAATGAACGCCCTTGAGATGGTCGTTCGCGATGTGGGGCGATTCCGCGGAGGTGCGTGTCCGGCCCGTTGTCCGCGCGCGCAAACATGCGGCGCGCCAGGCCTCGGACGAATTCCTCCACGGTGGGCGTTCGGGTGTCCCGGTGAAGTACGTCATTTCTGACGTACCTCGGAGCTCCAGTGGCGAGGCGCAGACACTTGTTCTGCACGACCTGCAGCCGCCTCTTCTGGGACGCTGAACAAAGAGCGTACCAGGCGGGAGCCGCGTAGGTCAACCGGGATCGGACGTAGGTGCTGATGATCCGCAGCTTGGTCCTCAGTGGTAGTCTTGAAGTCAAGACTTGGTGCAACATCGATTTGGCCGCCGTAGACTGACACACGGCGTGATTCACCGTGTGGATCATTGTCAGTCTGGCATCGATGTGGCACCCAAGGTATTTGACTGAGGTCTGCCATCCTAAGTCCTGATCCCGTAGTCGAAGTTGACCTTCTGGCCTCCAATTGCCGAACAATATGGCGGCCGTCTTCCCCACGTTGACGGCCATGCGCCATTTGTCCAGCCAATTGGGTAGCAGGTCGAGAAGGCGTTGCATCTTTCTGATGGCGACGAGCTTATGGTATGACGACGCGATGTACGCGCTGTCATCAGCAAAAAGCGACAACAGCACGTCTTCCTCCCCCTCGAACAGGTGTCCGGCGAGGGTAGGGATGTCGTTGGTGTAGACGGCGTATAGGCACGGTGACAAGCAGCTGCCTTGGGGTACTCCTGCACGAATTGGGCGCGGCTGGGACTCCGCACCCTCCACGGAGATGTGGAAGGACCTGCCCTCCAGGAAGGACGCCACTAGCCGCACAAGCGCTGGTGGCAAGGTGGTATTTTGGAGGAGCTTCGCCAGGAGTCCGGAGTGCCACACACGATCAAAGGCCTTCTCTATGTCGAGAAAGACCCCGACGGTGCAGTACCCGTCGTTCATCTCACTGGCGATGTAATGGAGTCCTCGTGCCAGCTGGAGCGTCGTGGAGTGGCTGCTGCGAAAGCCGAACTGCTCGTCGCGCAGTTGGATGTGGGGCGACATCCTTCGCAGCAGCAGACGCTCAAACAGCTTGGCGATGTGCGGTAGTAGCGTTATCGGGCGGTAGCTTCCCGGGAGTCGGCGGTCCTTGCCCGGTTTGGGGATGGTGATCACCTTCCCCATCTTCCAAATCCCCGGGAAATGTCCTGTGCGGAGTACCCCGTTGAAGAGTCTCGTAAGAGCTACTAGACCTCTTCGGGGCAGCTGCTGTAGAGCGGCGATCGGTATCCCGTCGTATCCCGCCGCCTTCCTCTTGGGTAGGAGGAGGACGGCTTTCCTCAGCTCTGACGGGGAGATGAAGTCTTCTCCCCGGAGCGGTGGAGGTGGGGTCGACAGGAAATTTCGGATCTTCTCCTCGATCGCCGCGATGTGGCTGGTCACCGTTACGTCGTCTACGGCCGGTGGGTTGGGGGTAAATTGAGTTTCCATGTACTCCGCCAGGATTTCCGCTCGATCCTTGGCGGAGTACCTTCGCCTACCCTCGCTATCTAGCAGTGGGTAGACGGGTGATGTCGGTCCGGTGAGTGTCTTGCAGAGGTGGTAGAGCGTTGTCTCGGACTCCGATGCCGCGTCGACTTGTTTGTCCCAGTCGTCGGCGGCATGGGTCTCGAGAGCTTGCTTGATCTTCTCTGCAAGACGAAGTATGTCACGCTTTACTCTCGGACAGCGAGAACGCGCCCACAGTTTACGTAGAGCGCGTTTCTTCCTCAGCATGTCCCGAAGCGAGCTTGGTAGGAGGTCCCGTCGACCGGTTGGCCGATTGGTCGAGGTGGCTGCGTCCTTGGCGGTCTTTATGGCTGCCGTCAAGGTCTCCGCTGCCTGCTCGACTTCCTGCGGTGTGGATAGGGTACCTCTAAGCTCAAGCTTCGACAGCGCGGCTGCATACCTCTCCCAGTCTGTTGATAGCCTGGGAGGTCTCGGTATAGTGCAGTCGTGCCGGAGGTTGAGCGTGACAAGTATGGGCAGGTGTTCAGTGTTGAGATCGTAGAGAGTCTCAACACTGATGGGTTGTCTTATCCGGTGGTGCAGCACGATGTCCAGGACGTCAGGCTTGCTGCGCGGGTTGGACGGGATGTTGGTTGGCGCCGTTGGACCCAACACCCCGTAGTTGCGCTCCTCACTGTCCTCAAGGAGCGCCCTTCCTGCCGGGTTGGAGACGCGCGAGCCCCAGGCTTGGTGCTTCGCGTTAAGGTCTCCAACGATCAGTGTAGGGCGCTGCGACTCAAGGATGGTCTGGACGTCGGTGCTGCAGAAGGTCTCGTTTGGCGGCTTGTAGGCGGCGTAGAGCAGAAGTTCTTCGTCCCCAGCTTGGACCCTCACACCAGTCGTACGCATCGATTGGTACGGTGTGTGGTCCATTTCCTCATGTACTAGGTCTCTCCGAACCAGCGCGGCAGTGCCTCGGTAGGCATACCCGCGGTCGGAGACCTCGTCGCGACGGTACACGAAGAAGTTGGGAACTCGGAGCTCTATGGTCGGCAGTAATTTGGTCTCGCCCAGGAGGATGACGTGTACATCCTGCGACTGGGCGAGTATGGTCAAGTCCTTTATATGGCCCCTTATGCCGCCCGGGTTCCAGTACAGCACCCTTAGTGAGAAAGGTGCTGTAGTAGAGCGGCCATCCCGGCTTGAATGGCCGCCACTGGTCCCTGGCCTTGGAGGTACACCGTTAGTCCGGCCATCAGCGCCTCCACCACAACCCGGACTATGACCGTGAGGTCCGGGTTGGTACGCGCTTCCCCCTGGGTGGCTGTATCGGTGGCGGGCTGATGGGCGGCCGACGTGGTAGAGTCGGTCGGCTGTGTTGTGGTTGGGTCCTCCCTGCGCCTCGCGTTGGGTGGGCGCTGTGGTTTGGGTGGTGGCGGCCCCGCTGAACTCGTAGTTGGCGGCTGGGGCTGAGGTTGATGCGCGGTAGAGCTGGTAGCGCTCGCCGGGGCCGTCGGCGCAGCCGTCTCCTGTTGAGCTCCGCTGGGCCTCGGTGTTGAGGCCGCAGTCGGAGCTTCTGAAGGTGCGGGCGCGCCTCTCCTGCGCCGCTTCTTTCGCAGCGCTTGGCCCCGCTCGGTTGGCGGGTTTGCCGGCGGGTTTAAATTCGTCGTTGGTGCTGGCAGCGGTGCTCGCGTCGGTGGCGGCGCCTGCGTCGACGGTGGCGCCGCGCGCGCCTGCGCCGGGCGCGCTTGCGCCGGGCGCGGCTGCGCCGGGCGCGCCTGCGGTTGTTGCGGTTGTGATGTGTGCGGCTGGGGCTGGGACGGCTGAGGTGCGGTCCCCGGCTCGCGGCGTCCTTGCTGTTGCTGCGGAGCCCGGGGACGCGGAGCGGGGATTGTGATTCCCCGCTTCCTGGCTTCCTTCTTCATCACCTTGCAGTGGATATCACTTGCAAGGTGGGCCTTCTTACAATTAGCGCAGGTGGGTGCAGCGTCGCGCGGGCGCGGGCAGTCGCGCACGGCGTGCTCGCCGGCGCAGCGCACGCAGCGCATCGGGCGGAAGCAATTGGCCGACGCGTGTCCAAATGCCTGGCATCTATGACACTGCGGCGGCCTTTTCCTTCCGCGCCACGCCTCGATAGTGACGCACGGCATCGCTAGTAGTTCGCTGGTATTGTACAGCTTCTGTAGCTCCTCCGTGGTCATGTGCGCGAGGGCCACGAAGTAGGTGCACCCGTGCTTCCCTTTCGGAGGTGGGATGGCTCTGGCGCTCTCCGCCGGGAAGCCCAGGCTTTGGAGACCCGCCACGACTTCTTCGATCGGTGTTTCATAAGGTAGGCCACGAATGGCTACCTTAGTTGGACGCTCCTGGTCCGGGCAGTAACAGTGCCAGGACAGTGTTTTGTCCCGGCTAGAGGCTCCGACCATGTACCTCTGTACGGCCCGGAATTCCTGCTCTGTCTTGGGAAGGAAGCGTACTCCCTTCCCAAGTGGTCGTGCGTTGGGTGCGTGGCCGAGGATCCGCTTTATGGCCTCGAAGTGGACCGTCCAGTTAGGCAGACAGTCCACTACGATCGGCGGATAAGCGGATCGCGGCGGTCGTGCGGCGTCGGATGCGGCGGCGGTCGGTGCGGCTTGGCTGGGCGGTGGCGTCGCGCGCGGCGCGCGCGGCGCGGCCGGCGACGCGGCGGCTCCGGCGTACGACGTGGAGGGCTGCGGCGAGTTGGGCCGCGACACCTCCATCGGCGTGTGCACGCGGGCCGGCGACGCTAGTCCCGCGTAGCTTGTCGACTGAGTGTCGTCGGGCGGGAAGGTAGGCGGGGCCGGGGAGGTCGGCGCGGTGAAACACGTCGCTTCCGCGCGGGCGGCGGGCGCGGTGGCGGGCGCGGGGCCGCTGTGCGGGGCGGCGGGGGTGCCGCGCGGGGAGGCGCGGCGCGTCGGCGAGCTACGAGCGACTTGTTCGTCGTCGCTCGTATCATTGTTGTCCTGGTCCTCGGACGAGCTGTCCGAGGATCCGCTGGATGATGATGAGGACGACGGTGTAGTCCTCCTGCACTGGGCCGGTGAGGAGGCCGGAGAGAGCTGCGCGGTGCGGCTGCTCATCTTCAGCCTTTTATCCTCCTGGCCCGACGAAGATCCCGACGAGTAGTCGGGCCTGGCGCGCTTAGCGTTATCTGTTCCGACCGTAGGTTCAACTACGGCGGATACGATAACGTTTGCGCTGCCGGCCATGACCGACTGGCCGGGACTGCAGGGTGGAGCGTTGGGCGGGGCAACGGCGCGTTCCGGGGTGTTGCTCCTCGGTGGCGGCAGTGCGATGGTGGTCGGCCGAGTCACGGGCACGATTTCGCCCGTAAATAAATTACGGGCGACAATCGCCCGTTGCTGGCCTGCGCGGCCACGGCGGTGGCGGGGGTTTCGGGGGGGGCTCCCCTCCGACATCCTGTCGGTGCGACAGGGACAGGTGATACGCTGTCTTGTTTGCCCTGGCGTAGGGTACGACCCAGTACTCCCTCGGCGCGTGCGACCCAGCCGGGTGGGACCCAGACGGGAAGCCCAGCTTAGGAGCCCGCGAGCGGGAGCAGTAGGGTCGGCCTACCGAATGGACGGGCGAAGGCAAGTGGAGTGGTGATCCTTCGGATACCTTTCACAATGAAAGGTGCGAAGGATCGCGGCGCAGTTGTTTGTGCGGGCGGCAGACGCGGGCTCGACCAGCGTGCCTCCTCAAGCCGTGCTTATTCAGCGCGGCGAGGTCAGCAGCGGGAGCGGCGGCGGCGGCAGACAGAAACTTGTGCGCGTGTAGAACTTATCACAGGAGATACCTCGACTGTTGGACAAATTCCCATATGCTATATTGTAATATTAATACTGCCTCATTCTAACTCATTGTATTTGTACATTGTTATCTTACTTCCATCGTAATTCTGTCTACCTGTACTGTATTTTGTACCTGTTATTATACCTGAAATAAAGATACGGGAATGCGGACGCTCCTACTCCTATATAATCCGGCGTCCATAGTATGGCCGCACGCACTTCACTCTCGCCGCTTGAAGCGTACGCATCTCATCATTATCAAGATTTACTACGTGTTTTATTTCAACGCGTCTCCCACTGTGGCTTGGACCCTCTATAATCCACCACAGTTCATGGTCCTTCGAGCCGGATTCACCGAGCCGGCAAACAACATACCGGAAATAAGCTCAGGCAAGAGAGCGTTTTCAACGAGCAAGAACTGAAGAGGAATCGGCCTATCGCTGCGGAACAGGGTTCCGCGGGCTTGGAAGATCGTTCAGTTAGGCTCAAGAACTGAAGTGACGTCATGAAGTCTGCATAGTCAGAAGAAAAGGCATCGACCCTTCGCTGCGGGTGCATTGAGGCGAAGCTCAGAAGTAGCTGCCGAAGACCGCGAGGCTTGTGGGGAAGATTGTTTCATCGAGCTACAGACCAAACGAAATCTACGACGCTTTGACGAAAAGGAATCCACCTTCGCTGCGGGTGCATTGAGGCAAGGCTCCGAGTGGCTGCTGAAGACCGCGAGGCTGTTGGGAAGATCGTTTCGTCGCGTTGTAGAAAACCTGCAAAGGAGTTACAACTTCAACGGGAGAAGAGGAATCCACCTTCGCTGCGGGTGCATTGAGGCAACGCTCCAAGTAGCTGCTGAAGACCGCGAGGCTGTTGGGAAGATCGCTTCGTCGCGTTGGAGAAAACTCTTAGCGGTTTTACCGCGACTCATCTGTTCACCACCTAACGGTGCCAAACGGTGGACAGTGAGTTTAACGCCTAACGGCGGGAGCAGTATACCAGGCGGTACTGCCAGCTTGCCTTAACCGGCTATAAGTCTGTAACAGCCTGATCGCGCCGATACGGTTCACGTGAGATAGGGGTCCTCCTGGAAGGCACAGCCGAGGGTGTCGGGCGTTCCTCCCGATACCTGAGCACTCTAACCCTCACGTGATACCCTCTGTCGGGCGATTCCCTCCTCACCTTACCCTGTATTCCATCCCTGGGAGAGTGTGTCTTTCGAGACCCTCAAACAGGACTGCTAGGGCATTAGGGCTGATAGGGCAGTTAGGACATTAGGGACTGTAGAAATTGATAGGGTCAAAATAACGGACATAATAATTGATGAGAGCAAGAGTTGCTTGAAGAAAGACATCGATTCATGTAAAATACAACGACGTAAGCAAGAAAATGGAAGGATTAATAAGCACAGAAATGCGAAAACTATTAACCTGTCTGCAAAGGATTGAACGAGTTCCAAACGACGACCTACGCATAAATAAAAGGCCACGAGAATGTACGACAAGATCAAGTAAATACGCTGTCTTAAAAGCACGTTTAGAATACCAACAAAAACAACTGGAAAGGACAAATATAGAAGTGGAATTAGCAAAAACAAAAATAGAACTTAAACGACTCGAAGAAGAAACAATTTTAAATAATGAAGCAGAATCAGATTTAAATAACAAAACTACAGTTTTACCTCTGCCAGCCATCACAAACACAAATGAAGATGTCCAACTCACAAAGATTTCAGCCACCTGTGCTGCAAAGAAGAACATTCTTTCACGCCAAGCCGAACAATGTTATAATACATGCAGCAAGCACCTGTCGGAAATAACTTGGACACAAAACTATCCAAGCTCAAGTTATCTCAGCGAATCGAGAATGGAAAAAGATGAGCCAGTTTTGGTTAGCCTTCAAAATAAAAATCAATCTCATTTACATAATAAAGAGGATTCCGAATTGATTAAAAATAGCTTATATGAGACAATGGATTTAAAACATTTAATTATGAAAGAAAATAAAGTTCTGGCTACTTCTCAAAATGTAAATCATACTTGTTTATATCAAGAAGAAAATTATCAAATCACAAACCTTATTAAACAAGTGTCAAAGATGCAAAATTCCACTACTAAGCCAACGAGCAAGTTCAATAAATACTTTGAACCAAATATAGATATTCATATAAACAAATTATATGCAGCATATTCGAAATCGTCATTAATGGAGCTGTACAGGCAGTACACGATTATATCTCCTCATACTCCATTGAAGATAACATTAACTCGATTACTACACAGTGCTATAACTCAAATATACTATATCACAATACCTTTTAAAGAAGAAAGATACGATATAAGACATACAAGGAATTTTAATTTAATCCGGAACCTATTTAGAAATTATGAAGACATAGAAACACATCTTGACTTAGCTTCAAAACCAAACAAAGAAGAAATAACTAAAGACTACTTGTGTTTGAAGAAAACTAAATATCGAAAGATAAATAACGATGCATCATCATCAGTTCTACTTTTGATAAATCAGATCATCTTTAATTCAAGAGTCACCGAAGCTTATACTGTTATTTCTGAAAATTCAATGCATTGCTTAACATCTATCTATCTACGAGTAATAATACCAGAAACAACATTAACACGAAAAGTACCTGAAGCAAAAATAGTGATTACTTTGATGCAACCATTTGCAAGTAATAAACTAATACTTTCTAACTTAGACCGCAAAAAAGGTATCATAAAGCAAGAACAGCTTTGTATGATCTTAAGAAAGACAGATAAGAAGCCAAGCATTAAAAGTTATAAACATGTAAAAAATTGGAGACCTAAAATAGCACAACAATTAGCTAATGGAATCATCGAACTTTGTTTATTGCACTTGTCGGCAGATAATATAATACACACAAATCTAAGCCACAATCTTATCGTGAAACAAAGAATCCTGGAACAGCATTGTTTCAAATTAAGATTATTACATAGCAGACATTTAATTAAGTACAATGCAGAAAACAAAACAATAAAAGAAGGCATAATAAAATACATTTCCGAACTCACTTTATTATCGCCAGCTGCAAACAAGGAAACAATGACATCGCATCAAAACAATGTTAACCGCCTGCTTAATGAGATCAACAAACAATTTGCCTCAAAAGTAATAAAACCTAGTTTATTGCAATCACCTGCAAATAGTAAAACAATACTTTACAAACACTTGTTCAAAGAATATATCCAAGAACACAATTGTTTAAAAACAAGAAATAACAAGCTTACAATTAAACACAAAGAACACACCACAAAAGAAGAAGGTATAATAAAATATATTTTCAAAGTACGAGAACTTAGTTTATTGCTGTCAGCTGCAAATGAGAAAACAATGCCGCTATACTTGATAATTAACAGCCATTTGTATAGCAAGCCAAAGAGTCTGACACGACGCAACAATAAATATAAACGTAACTACAACAAACAAAAAATAGAGATAGCTAACAAAGAACCTTCTAAGCCAGTCATAAACTCAAGAAATTTCCAAGATAAATCCAAGAACATTTTGAAGTTAGTGAAAAATACCGCCGACAACATGTTTCCAAAACTAAGCAAAAGACTAAGATTCAACCAATGTTATAACACTACACATTATAGCCAAGAAAGTATAATCAGAAAAAGAGAAGCCTTAACAACAATGAAATTTATAGACAAAAGAATAAAAAGTAATTTGGAAGATTATAAATATCGAAAAAATGATACAGAGAAACTTTTTCGCATAATAATATTACAATCGTTTTATTACACTGAATATCAACACGAGGGGGAGTTCCGTGATGATATGAACGTTGTACGCAGTGAATACTGGAAAACCAGACTTAAGAGCTTAAGAACACAGCAAAACTGAGAACAACAGAGGGAACATCTTTTACAAGAATCATCTGAAATCTAAATTTATAAAAAATGATATTATTACTTACGAAGGATTTAAATTGACAGCACATAGCAACCAATAAAGTAATTAACCAGAATAACAAGGAACTTAATATTGATAAAAATATAGTCAAGATCTCAAAGCAAAAATCTGGAGATCATATCCATGTAAAGGAAGAGAAGACAATTTAGAATCATCTCAATAGAATATTAACCAGAAAGAATTTATTTTGAGTAAACTTCACCATCATTATCTGCGACTATATCTTTGATCTCTAATCAGCATTACAAAGTTGCTATCCCGCAACGAACTTATGAAAAATAAAGAGCCAGTTACATGATATTCATTCAACATCATCAAGCAAACATCACCTTTCGTAAATTAGATGTAACAAAACATGCGAAGGAAATTAATTTAAATAAAAAAAACTTTTGTACTTTTGACTTGTACCATAAAAATCAAAATAAATATTGATTATAGATATTCAACAGAATTAACATGAATAATATATATTTTACAGATATTAGGTTCTTGAACAGTAAAAATGTTTTCATATTTTTTATAATAATTGATTACATAAGTAAATAGCCCTGTATCGTCAACCCTTAGATATAGTGCTTCAAATAATATCTTGATAGATCTTATCTTCGCACGAGGGGGAGACTGTTAAGAATTGTTTGGACCAATTCTTGTTGACGATGGTTTAATATATTAATTATAGCGATCTCCTTAGGATGTAGATACTACTTATTATAAGATTATTTAGCTACTTAGTTTATCACCATTTTTCTCTTATATATGTGTCCATTTATATGTTCTTACTTTTAGTTAGTAGTAGAGTAAGGATAATTAGTTCTGTTAGTAGAGAAGTAGTTCATAAGTGTAAATAATAGAAATAGTTACTTTAATTATACATGTAAATATATTATTTACTACTCTATGTCTAAATATGCTATATTGTAATATTAATACTGCCTCATTCTAACTCATTGTATTTGTATATTGTTATCTTACTTCCATCGTAATTCTGTCTACCTGTACTGTATTTTGTACCTGTTATTATACCTGAAATAAAGATACGGGAATGCGGACGCTCCTACTCCTATATAATCCGGCGTCCATAGTATGGCCGCACGCACTTCACTCTCGCCGCTTGAAGCGTACGCATCTCATCATTATCAAGATTTACTACGTGTTTTATTTCAACGCGTCTCCCACTGTGGCTTGGACCCTCTATAATCCACCACAGTTATTATTATAAAAACAAAACCTGACTGCTTATACAGTACAGTATTTTGCTTACGGACGCAGTCCCGGGCATCTTCTAGGGAAAAAACAAATTTTAAGGCCTCACTTTTAATTGTCGTGGAAGATCGATCGACAATAATTAAAATACGAATATAGTGAAGTAGGAAATAAAGCATTTAATATTCAAGAGGCATTGCTGGTTATTAAGTTGAAAATACAATTCGTCCCGGGAGCAATTGCCACATTAAAATTTTAATAAGCATAATGCGCTCTCTGCTGCTTATCCACAGTTGCTCTGTGGCTGGTCCGAAAAGAAACGGAGTTAAGTACAAAAAACGAAAAAAACGTACAATCCAAAACCATTGGGAAATATTAACGTATTTGAATGAAAACGAAGATTATTTTATTAAATTTTATTAAAACAGGTCAATGATGCAAATGTTAGTTTTATTCTTTTAAAACGTTTTTGGAACGAAGTTCCTTATCGCGCGTTGTGAAAGGCTAGACGGAAGAAACTCTCACGAAAAGTTGTAACTACACTTTTTGCTATAGTAAGCTATTGTATCACTTGGGAAGGAAAAGCCACCTGCGTTGCGCTGCTGCTGTGTGCTGTCGTCATCACGGCGACTTTTTAAACCTATACGATGTTGTGTTTACGAAGTCGAGAGAGTATATATATAATTTCGTTCCATCCGGGTGTCCCTTGACACCTTTCAACTTTTGTTTCTGTCTGCCCACAATAAATTTGAATTTTTTGTAAATAATGTATGAAAATATTTCAAATTATAGTTATAACTAAGTAGATACAGAGTTGTATTCTGAAGCGGTCATCCAAGTTTTATTAAGGTTATAAATAGACCTTTGCCCAGCGGTTTCCCGTTCCCATGGAAGTATTAAAAAGCAAGCAAGCAAAGCAATTAAGCATCTACATCGCGAAATAAGTAACCATTCAAAAGTTTCATCAAATGGTGTTTGGCTAATATGCATACAGATAAATCAATATGTACCAGCTAATTAAATTCACCTTTACATTAGGAATTCATACCAACCTAAAAAAGAAATATGTGACTTAAGCACGTTCGAGTCAGCCGTCAGTACAGCCGCAGCAGCACTCAGGACACGTACCAATTACTCGAGTAATTAAAACGAAAATACAAAACACCAATACGTAAAGTAATTTTTAAACAATCCTTTGTCTACTTCCGAGCGAAAACGTGAATTTTATTTATTCCAATCTACAGAAAGCTGGCCACGGGCAAACAAATAAGAAGATTACGCCGAACGCAGATAAACATTTGCTTTTAGGTTGTTTTAAATTAATATCACATATATTAATTTAAAACGACCTAGCTTTTAATGACTTTTTTAAATATCACGCTTGTAAAAATAAATGACTTTTTGAAATATCACGCTTGAAAAAAAATTGCGGAACCGACGGGATTCGAACCCGCGTCTCTCTGGCAATCCGGGCATTTAGAGCGCCTTACCGCTCGGCCACGGTCCCGATGACGTCGGTAGGTAAACGTAAGTATGTAAGTAAGTAAAAAAAGACGTGTGGCAGTCTCCGAGTGCCACACGTCTTTTTTATGTAGTAGTATAGAAAATAAACTGAAAATAATATTAAAAATGAATTGAGAATAAAGAACTTTAAATGACGTTTCTCTAATTTCCAGGGCAACGACATTGTTATTATCATTTCCAAATATAAAAAAGAGAAATTTATTTAGGTATTTATTGGTGGTTCACGATCAACAAAAATATTATTACTTCGAAAACGCAAAGTGCTAATGATTTCGTTAAACTAGTAAATAAAGTATAGACTTTGATAAAATGGAAATTCTTCTTACTGATCAATACACGGGGATAAACTCAAAAGAATTTAAAACATTTGCAAATGAAAAATCAATACAAATTATTTTCACTGCAACAAATGCTACATTCTCTAATGGTTTAAATGAAAGACTTAACCGAACACTTGTAAACAAAATAAGATTTAAAATAAATGAAAAAAATAATAAAATAGCATGGACAACCATTGCTCAAGAGTGTGTTGAAAAATATAATATTACAGAATATACCGTTACAGGGTTTGCGCCAAAATATCTATTACATGGCACAGTTGTTTTCTTTTTGCCAAAGGAACTAAAAAGAGATAAAACAGACGTAGAATGGATTACAGATAGTAAAATACCATTCGAAAATTAAATTAAGTCACATAATTACAATAAACAAATATTTGATAAAAATAGAACCCAATTTGACTTTAAAAGGGTCTATGTAGAGAATGGTAATAAACGTAATAGGAAAAAACTGGATGAATTGTTGATTGGTCCATATAAAATTATTGAAAAGAATCAAACTCAATATACAAAATTAATACAGGTCATAAAAAGTGCGAGTCAAATCTTTTTCATATCAGTAAACTTATACCAATACTAGAACCAAATATGTATTAGCATAATTGTATAATACCTACTATAAAAATATATACCTAATATGTAGATAACTTTAAAGATTTATTTTTTGTTAATAAGAGAAAATTTTATTGAACATTTTCTTTTTGATGGAGGAAGATGGATATTTTCTTTAATGAAGATTGTATAATTAGAAAGTCAATAATAACTGGGAGTCAATAATAAATAAATTTAGAGTCACAGATCAAGCTGTCCGATGTTATAGCATTGGACAGCTATCATGTTTAATTTTATGTAGCAGGTATAGAAAATAAACTGAAAATAATATTAAAAAGCAATTTAATATAACCAACTTTAAATGTCGTTTCTTTAATTTCCAGAGCAACGTCATTGTTATTATCATTTCCAAATATATAAAAGAGAAATGTAAAATATATGTTAATAAATAATATAAAATATATGTTATCAATGTAGCTTCGATCACGAGGTCCAGGGTTCGAATCCTGGATCAGGGCACGGAATAGTTCTAAGTTTATCATTCTTCTATGAAATTTTCAGAACATTCCAAGGCTGAACCTCCTAACAAGTTAGTCTACTTTCTTCCTTAATTGCATCATCACTTACCATCAAGTGTGATTGCAGTCAAGGCCATGTAATGAATTCAAAAAAATATGCCGCTTGGATTTTTATATCAGCATCCGTTAGTGTTCGTTAGGTCAAACATTATCTAGGGTAATAAAGTCTAAGCCCACCAACATATTAAAGCAGCATGGTGGGAAGCTCCACATCCACTTTGCTATAAGTCGTTAACAGCCAAAGCTGGTGATGATCACAGCAAATGTACGAAATATAATATGATCGAATAATTTGTGTCGAATTATATTTAGCATCGTATCTAATTATCGAAATACGCGTATAAACCAAATGTTTCCAAATTTAAATTGTGATTATGATTGCTTAGAACAAAACTGCTATGTTAATCGCACATATGAAATTATGTAATATTGCATCGATCAAGCAAACGTGGCGGTATCATGCTAGTAGTACCTACGTAATAGGTGGTCGTCGTAGCAAAAAGTAAAGATTTGAAAATATAACTGGATTACGAAATAAAAGAGGGTTGCAAAGGACGAAACAAGTAAAATAAATCAGATAGAAATTGAAAAATCGCTAAATAGCGCTGTAAACCACCGCCAAGGGTACAATATTTTTTAAGTTTTCTCATTTTAAGTCTTTATTGATTTGGTGTACAATAAAAGACATTTAATTTATTCAAGAGATGAGCAAAAGAACCAAAGTACTGACATAGCTAAGCGAGTCGCGGCACTGAAGAGGCAATCGACGTACGTCGGCACATGGTTTGAACAGCTGATGGAAGTTTGGGGGCCCAAGGTGTGAGAATGGCGACCCTGCACCGGAAAGCGCAGTGTTGCTCGACCCAGTACTAAGTGGACTGACGACATTAAACGTGTCGCAGGGAGCCGCTGGCCACAGGCGGCTCAGGGTCGTTGTATCTGGAAGTCTCTAGAAAGCCCTATGTCCAGCAGTGGACGTTCATCGGCTGATTATGATGATGATGGTGCATATGAGACTCCGTACTGGTTCAATTGTATCATCACTTATCAGGTGTATCGCTTTCAAAGAGCTAACTTTTAGTAATTGAAAGAAAGTCAAGTACAAAAACATATAATTATATTCGTGTTCTAATATGCGACCAACGTTATATAATGGTTTAGTAATAGCATTGTACAGCGTACAGCGTAATGAGGTTTTGTATGTTTCTGATATGTATGTTAATAGGTTCGGTTTCGCATTATACATAATTACAATACGCTCACTGTGGAGTAGGTATTGCGGTTATTGTCGTTATGTGTGGACGACTGAACGTGTTATATTGGTCAATACTGATTTGTTGGCCTTGATAATCTATAATATCCCTACATATTATAAAACACTAGAGGACGCCCGCGGTTTCAACCACGTAGATTTCGTTCCCGGGGGCACTTCGAGATAAAATTTTACCTATATGTTATTGTGATATGTGACCTATATTATTGTAAAGTTGTAACAAAATAAATTCAATAGTTTTTGCGTGAATGACAAACATCCATCCATAAATACAAAAATTAGATACAGTCCCCCGCCGCTTTAAGGCAGGATTTTTTAGTCCTAATAAAGTGGAACAATCCATCCATACATTGTTCATCATACATTGTTTTCTTATATCTTAAAAGCGGCAAAGTCAAACAATCTATTTAGACATTTTTGAGTTTTTCACAAGGGACTTTTTTTTATAATATATAGCGATAGAAATAAATAAAATTGAAGTGTCTGTATGCATAAAAAATCAACGTTTAAAATTGTTGTCTGTGCTCTCTCTCTCTGTCTATCTGTTTATTTCGGCTAATCTCTAGAACAAGCTATAACGAGACTCATGACTAACTGACATTGGCTAATTTGTATCCTGATATTCCCACGAGAACGGAAACTACGCGAGTGAAACGGGCATCCGCTAGTCCTAGGGTTGAAAATTGAATCTGAAGCTTTCGAAAGCACCACCAACCAATTGGTTCCCTTGAATAAACAGACGTGGTTTTGAATTAAGACCACATGTTTATAATACAAGATCGTAATAACGATAATCTGACACGAGTAATCACTTTGCTACCTAATTAGATGATTACTTGACAGATAACAATCATTACGCGACGCATTTATTTCATTAAGTCAAGTCAAAGCGAGTTTATCGAACAGAAAAGCTCTGTATTTAATAATTTACTCCGTGCGAATGATGATTCTTATCTTTTTACAAGCGGGAGAGGTACGGTGTGATTATAATTATGTATTTACAAATGTATCAGACCACAGGGTCAAAGTATTGTTAAAGTAAACATTGCAGAACAAGCAGATGCGTTTTCTACTTTCCATTATATGGGCCACCGAATACCTTAAATAGGGCCTTGACCAATATGAACCTTCCGAATAGTACGTAGTCACTACATAGGTTCTTATAGACTTGACGTTTTAAAATTGCTTGTAAAAGTTGAATAAAATTTGAATTTAACAATTAGGAGGTCATTCGTGGAACATGTCGTAGGTGTTAGGTTCGTACGTCAACTATGCATGCATGACCTTTAGTCCGAAACATAGCAAAGTGGCCTGGCAGAAATATGCGTGACGATCTTGATTTGCCGGACAAGCGAGAGCGAAGCGATCACTATCATGTGATAATCCAATAATTGTTGTGTTACACTTTTCTGAAAAACCTTGCAAGTTTTAACTCAGCCACAGTGATTTTAATTTTTCAAAATTTAAAATTCGCCTATTTCAGTAGGCTTTTTATAAACACTTTTGATACGTTTAGTTTAAATGTTCGTTGTAACTCTATCACCGGTTTAGAAGTCAGATTAAAAATATGTAATTTTCCTTTTGTAACTATGTCTCCTCTCGACTGTGTAGCTTTCGTCTGCGTGGTGTTATTTACGCACGAAGAAAGTTTTCTCTCGTAAATTAGGTGGTGTCTGAATGGCATCTCACGAGTTTAGCGCCCGCTAGCGGCTGCCAGCGGCTGCCAGCGGCTGCTCTCGAGATTTGATTATATGGCAAAGGAATAATACAACCGAAGATTATTTTTTGACAGCTATATACATTTCTCTCTAACGTTATATTTTCCCCACCAGCCCAACTTGGATAAATTAAGAAAATCTCAATCAGCCCAGTCGGGAGATAAACCCATGAATTCCACCATATAAATTCCACATTTTTGAGCTGAAATAATTAATTTATTTGAACTTACTCGAACAGTAAGTTCGATCGGAATGTGCCTAGTCGGTACCAGTTTAGTTTTACCCTGTTGCATGAACACGCTCATGACTAAGAGCACCGCATTGATACAAAACTAATCTGACATACTCCAATAATGGTCACATGAGTTGCAGAGGCATTTGAATGTCTTTCTTCTAAAAAAATCTCAGTAAAAATTCTCAGCCCACAGTTAGAATGTTCCACCTTTTAAGGTGATGTTAAAGCTGCCTGCCTAAGAGAGTACCATAAGCCGTCACTATCGGCTTTATAAAATTTTAACATTATTACTCTAAGCTCGGCAGCACCAGTAATTTAGTGTGTATGTACCAATCACCATCATTCATCATTATCAGCCGATGCACGCCCACAGCTGGACAAAGCCCTTTTTTAGAGACTTCCAAACACAGCGTTCCTGAGCCACCTGTGGCCAGCAGCTTCCTGTGACGCGTTTGATGTCGTCAGTCACCTAGTCGCTTCATTGCGCCTAATTTATTGCGCGCTGCGAATTAAACTTCATTTTCCTACATATCTCTTTTAAGAAGAGAGGTCTGTTCTTGCAGTAAAATAGGCTGATAAAGAAAAATAAGCTTTCTTTTCAGAAAGATCGCTTATTAATAAACTATGTTGGAAGTATATTAAAATATATTAGTAGGATATTAAAATATATTTGTAGGATATTAAGAAACGAACCGTGTACTTACATAATCGAAATTACGTTATTTGTATTATTTGATACATGATAGCATTGACGTACGCTATCAGATGGTAACTAGGACTTATTCGGTCATTACTGCACTATTTGTGTTATCTAGCCAAACATCAAATTATCTCGCAATTGAATTGCAATATGCTGATATTCGCCTACAATACTAGTTAATACAGCCTCCGTGGCGAAGCAGAAAGCTAAACAGATTTACAAAACAGAGGCCCTGGGTTCGATTCCCGGCTGAGTGGATTAAGATTTTCATAATTGATCCTGTAGCGTTACTTTGTCCTGAACTACTGACACCCGACAGTGTGTGTTTCAAATTCGTGTCTGTATCTCTCTATCCATAGTGCCGTTTTAGATAGAGTTATATAGAGACGTTAACGATAACACAGACGATGACGCAGATAACACTGTTGAGTTTCGTTACACATTTACAAAGTAGCCGCCAAGGTCTGGCTGGTGAAAGGCTTTAACCACGGCTAGTTCCACCCTGCCGACACAAATGTGCACTGTCGTGTACAACACGTGTATGGGGTGTAAATTTCATCCTACTTGTTGTTGACGAAAGAGGGATATACCTATAATATTTTCATTTTCGCCGCCGATCATTTGTTTCTTTTTCCTTACGAAATATGTATTTTTGAGACTAATTGTAACCCTACGGGTAATAACATTTCATGCAAGTTCAGCCGTGGCAGATTTAATATGAGCGTTCCTTTTTCTTGTTAACAGTTAATTCAACACGTGATTGTGATATTAAGTTTTACACCCGTGATAACTCGAAGACGTACCGCCCAGGATACCAAAAGTGGTGTAAATTTCATCCTACACTTAACAAGTTAACCCGTTTCTATCTTTGCATTTATTACATTTGATTTGTTTCAAAAAAGGAAAATATCTGGTCTAAATTTAAAAATAGTCGAATCTTCTGGGTAAATCCTAGAAGATTTGGCTATTTTTAAATTTAAATTTGGCAGTGTTTTTTATACATGTCCATTAATAGAGTCCAATCAAGTGCAGTGCTTAAGATTGAGTAGGGCATCCTTGTGGATTTTCCCTAAAATGCGACGTTTTAGCAATCGTGGTTACACTTTGGCCACTAAAAGAAAGACCCGGATCGTAAGAAATAACTTATATATTGCGTCTCCCAGATAGACAGTGTCATTTGCTTGGCTTTGCCATCAGTCCATGTATAGAACTCATCCACTATATTTGATCTAGCTCTTCTCTGACCGAGGCGCGTTTGGAACCCTAGTAGCTTTAATTTTACGTTTTCGATTTTATTTATTATTACCATTACTTTTAATTAATCTAAAAATTAAATTTTGCTGATTCAAAATATTCATAAATATTTTACTGAATAAATAAAAAAAATATTTTGACTTTTTGATAAGTCCCGATATCTTGATGATAAGCTTGTTAGCGTAATTTTAAGATTAGATTTTATTATAAACATTTTTTCACCGAAGGAAAATTTTTCATTTCATTTCAATTAGTAAAGTAATAAAGCAAAGATGTGATGGAAATTAACTCAGGAAGAGGCTTTTTATAGACATAATTTGAGAAAGTGCGGCAATCATTTTAAAATGTAGTTAAGTTTACGCCAAGTTTTGAGGAACTTTCCGCTGCAGTACTTCTTAACATTTTGAATATAGTGTTATTTATTTACACTAGGTTCAAATTTAGAATGCTTATCTAATTTGAGTAAAAGTATCAACTTTTTATTAAGCTTAATTGACATTGCCGCAGAACAAGGCGTCGCGACGTGTCATGTTTTAGCTCATAGCATAATTATTTTTTTCTATTTTTAACCGACGAAAAAAAACGAAGAAGTTTCTCAATTCAACACGTATATTTATTTTATTTATGTATGACCACGCATAACTTTTAACAGAGTTATCCGATTTTGATAATATTTTTGATGGGCATACTTGGCATCCTAACACGATGACTATGGGACAATATGGTCCCATAGTCATCGTGTTAGGATCTGATGATATTATCCTAGGAAAATTGAAGGAACTCTTTAAATTTTATAGGCACACTTGCAGCGATTTCGGTTTTTGTGTAAGTATTGGTAGCTTTTTGGCTACAAGTGCCGTATAATATACTATTACAGTATAGTACAAGTATGTTACGTGATGATAAATCACTAAAAAGTAAGAAATAAAAATTTTTAACAAAAAATAGTACCGACTCAACTCATTTAGTTGGTTTAATTTACTTCTTCTTCTATTTTTTGGCAAAAATTTCCCTACTTGTGTTACATAATTATGAAATCGTGTGACGAGCACCGAAGCATGGTGACGATGGGGAAAATAAAGATGTAAATTATAATTTTGTGATTGGGTCCTATGAGTCTTTTATATTGTAACTAGAATACGCCCACGGTTTCACCCGCGTTGTTCTCGTCCCCTTGTAAATTTCGGTATAAAATTTGGCCTATCTCTTAATTTGATTTGTAAGCTATATTATTGTGCAGTTTCACCAAAATCCATTCAGTAGTTTTTGCATAAAAGACTTACAAACATCCATCCATCCATACAAACAAACTATCGCCTTTATAATATTTGTAAGGATATTTTGTAGTTCTAAAATATTACGCATCGAGACACATAGACTCAGCGTCAATAAGAGTGGAGCCTACGAGTCGTTTAAATCATGTTTAACAACATGGCTAAGGACTAGTGAAGTTTCTTACATCAACAAGACGATCGTAAATAATTTGTTCTTAGTAGCAAGATGTTCGGACCAAACTCACTAAATATTAATTAACTTCAGCCCATTTTGTATTCCGTGGCCACGTTAAGTTTAAGATAAATATTTAAAGCATGGCTTTTATTCAAGGCCTGCATTGTGACTTTATTGGCTTAATTATGGCTATTAATCTTTCTACAATTTACGTGCGACCGAAATTCTCTTTGAAGTATTACCTACTTCCTCGTTTTACCAGTTGTGTTAATATGTAACGATGATTTAAAATTCGACAGTGTGAGTTTCAATCGATTCAATCTCTCTCTATCTGTAGTATCGTGTAAGACAAAGAGAGATATGTTTAGAAAAAATTACATTATCTTCTGAGTTATAACGACGTCGTAACAAAATAGTTCGGCCAGACAAATACGCTGTTTAATTGCGCGTTACAAAGCATAAGGTATTCTCTGCTCCCTATAACCTGATTGATGTGATCAGTGCACTTAGTTTGGGGATCTGAACTTTCCAATACGAGGTCGCCATTTTAACTGTATGACGCCAATGTCTATCAGCTCTTCGAAACACATGCCCGCCCATTGCTATTTCAGCTTTGGGACTCATTAAGCTGTATCGGTATCTTTTTGTTTTTATACTACAAGTTTTGCTCTTGACTATAATTACACCTGATGGTACGTGATGATGCTGTCTAAGATGGAAACAAGCTAATTTATTAGGAGTACGATAAAATCCACATCCTGATTGATTTCTACACGGCTTAGTACCAGAAAGCTAAATCGTTTGATGGCACATCGTCGCCGGAATAATGGTTACTAGCCACGGCCAAAACCTCCCACCAGTGAAATCTGAACCAATTTATAAACATCAATCGACTCAGCCAGGAATCGTACCTTGGTGCTCTGCCTTATCCACCACGCATACTGTTGCCACACGTTAGCACTCAACAAACCATAGTTTATTTTTTGGATCTCGTCATTTCTAATCACGAAGAGATTCTCCAAAACTTGCTCTCTCCATCACCCGCTGAGTTAGTCTGAGCCTTCTCAAGAGCCCCATAGCTAGCGGCTAAACTTCATATAACTTTACAATCACTAATAGTCACATTGAAATTCAGTTACATCCAGTCGAGCAACTTTTAGAGCTTCATTAACCAGTCTCACGGTCCCAGTTAGACTTTCAGTTCTTTTTACGAAAGTTAAAAGCAAAGTTGATAAAAATAAAAGAGTTTTTTAGAATCATTACGTAGTAAATAATGAACTCCCCGAAGACTAACTAAGTACAATGGTGACTTTTTATTTCAACGATAAAACTAGTGCACGCAGCGTAGAATAGTTTTAATTGCACAAATGGAAGCTGGGACGTTTTTAAAAGTCATAGAGATAAAAGTTACTGGACCGACCGTTCGAAACACTTTGTCTATTCTAAAATTATAATAAAACTAGAGGACGCCTGCGGTTTCACCTGCGTAGTTCTCGTTCCCGCGGGAATTTCGGGATAAAATGTGGCCTATGTGTTATTCTGATATGAAAGCTATATTATGATGAAGATTCATTAAAAACCATTCAATAGTTTTTGCGTGAAAGTTGTCAGTGCCGATATGATGCAGGATATTTTGTTTTGATATTTATATCCAGGCATAATCCTGTAATGCCATCTAATTTTGAAGTTAGCATGTTACAATACTATTGAATGTATATTACAATGAACTAAAACAAGATAAAGTTTCATAGTTAATGACCACGAAACATATCAAATAGTTGTAAAGGGGTTATATTTGCATATTCTTACAATAGCAAAGCGAGAGCTCAGGTACTGCTCGTAAGTCACATCTCGCTCGTGACAAAGCGCTTTAACTTGCAAACTAGGGAATGTTGTTATAATGTATCACTTAAGTGTTGTGTTTCGCTGTTTCGTTTTAGAATTTGGACCAGTCTAGTAATCGTTGCTTAATGTGCCTATTCGTAGCCGACAGCAGACGACGTCTCGATACTTCTGACCCCTATGTATTTACAAAAGACTAAACCGATGGACTATGCAAGGACTGTGGCAATGGGAAGGAAGTAGTTTCTGCCTACCTCTATGGGAATGAGGTGTGATGTTATGTATGTATGTATGTCCAGGGGAATAACCGCAATGTGATTTATTATTTCAAAAAATTCTATTTATATAGACCAGTAGCTTCGCTACGACACGATGTCCGCAGTAATTGCCTACGATTTGCTACGAACTGGTACCTTTAGCCGAATTTGCTTTGCATTTAGAATAACACTTTAGACCTGTTTTGTAAGAAGAGTATAAAACTTATTAAAAATTTCGCAAAGGATGTGTGATAGCGATCATGGAGTAGCGTGGTGGGTCTAAGCTTCAAATAGCTTGTAAAGAGAGCGACCTGGCCCTGTAGTGGACTGATAATAGGCTGATAATAATTATCCGTTATTTATTGTTTTATTTTTAACTAAAGTTATTTTGATGTTAAAATTGTTACTTATTAGAATGGCTCTTCCTTTTGGTAATGTTCTCGTACATACAGATGTCGAGGGTTCGTGGGGTCGTCGGTCGGGGGTCCCGGGTAGTTCGTAACTAGCTCATGAATATGCATCGCTTCAACATCAATTGGAGTTCTAAACGCTATTGATTGCAATCTATGAATACGTGTTGTTAAAAGCTATGTAACTTCTGAACCTTCTCACTTAGATTGAGAAGGAACGGATTTACGTACTACTCCTATTACATATACGTAATTAAATTAAAAAAAAAGGACATTACTTTATATTGTTCACAAAATAAACAAATTCCAACGTAACATAATAATTCATATGCACAATATCCTAAATTAAAATTGATTAGGTATAATAATATAAGCCAATTTTGCAACACAAGAGTAACAAAGCACCGATACTGATGTCACCAGATCTTGGCACTAAATAAGCCAAGGGTGAAAAAGCGTCGCTTCAGATATCACCAGTATGTCGATACGTAAAAACACGTCAGGTTTATAGCCGATGAACAACGACTGCAAAGCGGCTGAAACAGAAATCCGTAATCTCCAATGATATTTTGCCGTATTAGACAGACAGTCCAACTGATGATGGGATTATCGACAATACGTAAGCGGGATGTTCGTACGATGTATTTTGTTCAAGAATCGACAAACAGCTCCTTGCACTGACATACAGGCGCACTTGTAGCACGCAATGTGGTACATATTTGATGGCTCGGTTGGTACGCGGTACATATCGTCATGATCGTAGAATAATGTCGGTTTTGAAAAAAATACGAAATTCACTTTTTACCATATTTGGATACTAAATTCTCGAAATAATATTACTGCATTAAAAAAAAAGTTAAAAGTAATTTGGATTTCAAATTAATCAGTCGGTAAACTGACGGATTTGATGGACGCTCATAGTAAAATGATGCTTGTGTATACTCGTCTTTGTTCGACGAGCGGGAAACTACCCCCGCCCTCTTCCGCTCCTGACGGATCCGCGCAATCGCCTCTATTCGTCGAACTCGGCCACGCGATGATCCGAATTACATTTTTCCTTAACAATTTACAATAGTTTATCTTTGTGACGTATTTTTTAACTAGTTTTGTACATCTTATGTTAAAAAGTGTGCCAAAATAAAAAAAGGACGATCATAGCTTTTGTTAAAACTTGTGGAAAATGACGCAATAATGCACAAATAACGAATTTTACTCTTGAGAGTACAGTGATGAGGAGGACTGTATACCAGGGACTCCAGGTAAGTTAGTAAATTATGTATTATCACTATAGGTATCATTTTTCTTGTATTGTATAAAATTTTACAAACTAAGTAATTATGGCGTGGGTTTTGACTATCCGTCGGTGTTCTATGGAAAATTATAAATGAATTTAATTTTGAATTTACGTAAAAATGATATTTGCTATCTGATAATACTACAATATTCTGATGAGTTTATGTTATTTTTTACCAATTCGATTTTTTAAGTTGCGAGTAACTTTATTACATTATTCTATGGGCATGATAGTGACGCGTGATTACAACTGACGATATTCTGTGAACACGGTTTGGAATCTAACGGTCGTATCTGACAATCCTACTTTATACTTAGAACTAAATTCATTTCCGTCTTTGTTCTTTTGAAAAACAATGATTATTTGTATATATTTAGTATATTTTTTTATAAAATAATAATCTGATCTGAGTAATAATTTACCTGTTAAAATAAAAAGAAGTTCATTATATCATTTCTATTCTTTCGAACTGTTAGATTGTGAATCGTCTTGCGGTTGGTACAGTAAAAAATAGCTTGCTATATTAATAATTTTATATTGTATATTTTTTACATATACTGATATATTTTTAGAATGCCATTCGCCATTACTCCCATGACCACGCAACATTATTGGAAAGATGAAAGATATTCATAAGGATGTCTTTTCAGATGACGTAACCAGAACAAGCGAAATCATAATATCAACAAATGAAAATGATAAGTACCCGCACAAACCATCACCTACTTGTGTTCTTAGAGAAAATCCTGTGGCCGTGGACGTGCGTGCATCCTCACCATATTTACTCCCGTCCAAAGGTTTTTAATGTCTCGTGTCCATCTTAAGTAGCAACTCAGCTTCAACATCTCTAAATACCTCTACATTGTTACCTTGTTACCTGTTGCCTACAACGGTCAAACACCTATGCTCTCACCAGCAAAAACATGGTGAAGTATGAAACGTTTTTTTTGTCCCACCCACGATGGTGCCGACTATAGCAACTGTCCATCAATCAACACAGCTGTGTTTTCGTGCCAGTTGTCTCCAGCGCCTCTTATTCGATGTAGACGTGAAAAACGTGTCCGAAATTATGATGATTGGAAAGAAGTTAAGAGAAAACGTTTAACAAACGCAGGAAAAGAATACTCTTCCAAAAAGGGCGTTATGGTTCTAGCAAAAACTTTAGACTTTGCTCGTGTAAATATAAATGTTATACTATATTCATTGATATTTGACATTAAAATTTTTTTTGGAAATTAGGTGATCGTGAGAAACAATGGTTGCATGTTGCGAATTATACTACAAAACAGAACAAGAAAAGGGGTCTTTAAAGAGATTTAAAGCATAACGTCAATTCACTCACAAGTATTTTTTGCCAAAGGGCTTATCAAACATTTAGGTTTGTAAAACCATATTTTTGAGTACATATTCAAGTAGTGAAAGGTTGGTTCGGACAGCTTGGGATAAACATGACGGAAGCATTTTGATTGAAAAGGACATGAAGTGAAAACAGAAATCACAATCGGATTGTTGACGATAAAAATATGGTAAAGTCGGTTTGTGCTCACGTTAATTCATTTGTACCTGTAGAGTCTCATTTTATTAGAGCAGCGTCTAAAATACTGTATTTAGATGGTGACTTGAGAATCGCTTGGATGTTCAATTTGTACAAAAAATGGCCTGAACTGAACACTGATTCAAATACAGCTTCAAGTCTTAAACAGTACAGAGACATACAACACTCATTTAATTTTGATTTTCCAACCGCCCAAAAAGGATACTTATGATCAGAGTCATAGTTTTAAACAAACACAAAATGCGTCTGTAGACCTTAGAGAAAAGTAAGCTAACCATTTAAATAGCATAAAAGTATTTAGGATCTTGAAACAAAATGATAAAAATGACGCTGTTAATTGTAATGGACGCATTGTTTGTGCTACCTTCGATTTTTAAAAGGTTTTGTCATGTCCTTATGGGCAAATGAGTGTATTATATTACAAGCGAAAGCTGTAATGTTATAATTTCACCATATACGATATGATTGGCAAACAAGGTTATAGCTATATGTGGGATGAAGGTGTTGCCAAACGTCTGGCCAGCGAAGTGGCTAGTTGCATTAATGAGTTCATAAACTAGTTTTTATCGAAGAGTGTGAAAGAGTTTCGATTTTGGTCAGACAATTGCGCTGGCCAGAACCGAAATCGCATAGTATTTAATGTGAATACTCCAACTCCAACAAAGCTTATGTGGGACAATTCCAATTACCAATGAAAAATATAAGGATCTTATTAGTCTTTGTGACAATAATACCTACCAAATACCATAACTTTTTCAGAAATTGAACTCATGATCGTTATGTTTCTAATAACAACAATGAATTTGACTAAATGTGAATAATTGTGCAAAAGAATTGTTTAATATTATTTTAATTGTTCAGTGTGCTAATTACTTCATTTCAGTTTAATGTTTATTATATTGATTAAAAAAGGTTACGATTTGTATTTTATTTAAGATGTCAACCAATTTCTTTATTTAAAGCTCACCTGCCTACCTGCTCATGGTCAAAATATAAAATGACATAACATATCCGCCAAAATTTTATTCAGCTAGTCGATAGAACATGATCGGAAAGTAACATCCATCATTATTTGAACAGTAACTTTCCGAAGAACTATGTCGGTTAATAATAAGTGACTGAGTTGACTCCAAAGTAAAATGAAGCATGTGATTTTTCAGGAAAACTTTATCATTATAAGTTATTATTCTTATTCCATTTTAAAACAACCCCTATTTATAACTTGTATACAAAATTTCATAATTACAGATTTAGAATTTAAAAAGTTATGTCAAAAAAACTAACATGATTTTTTAAAATGGCTCTCCTGTAAAGTTTAGTAAATGTCAGATCCGTCACTGTTCTACGACTATGACGATATGTACACAATGAGGAATAAAAACACTCCCCGGGGTACTGTTAATCCTTTGTAGATTAAAAATTCATGTGCCCGGATACGTTAGCACTGTCATCATATATACTCTTGTCTAGAAAGGAATCTATACTTCTATAATTCCTAATATGGTAACGGAAGATAACGGCCACCTTGGTGCAGTGGTATGCGCAGTGGATTTATAAGACGGAAGTCTTGGGTTCTATTCCTGGCTGGGCCGATTAAGCTTTTCTGAATTGGTCCAGTTCTGGCTGAAGGGAAACTTCGCCCGTGGCTACCACCCTACGGCCAAAGACCAGTTTTAGCGTTCCGGTATGTTTCATCGTAAATTGCATCATCACTAACTAGCAAGTGTGATTGTAGTCAAGAGTTACTTGTAATAAATTAAGATTTGTTTTTTTTGAAGCTAATCCCTGTATATACCAGTCAGGTTTTTTATACCTCAAGGGTAAAGTTTACATAGGCAAAGGAGAATGCCAGACAATGTATAGGACTTTAACCCACAAATAAAAACATATTGTACAACAATGTATTATGCATAATTTTATGGCATTTTGTTTACTATTTAATATAAATTACAATTAAAAGTTCTAGAACTCGGAGTATCGACACGAGCCTAACGTTGGTTATCGTCCATTTCGATATTGTTGTTCCAAAGCTTCCTTAAATACATTTTTAAACAGGCTTAACGACTCTAGATACTAGCTTTTTAGAGCCCTCTGTTGATGAACATACAATAAAAACGATTTAAAAGACTAGAACCCAGTGCAACAATAAAGATTTAAATATACGTAGAGTGTAAATTAAAAGGAAATAGTTCAATTATACTTTTTTTTAACACAATTTTATTCCGATGTCCAACAGTAAAAATAACTTATTGTGGAACATTTATATAATAATAGGATATTTTTAGCATATTTACAATTTGTGTTCTTTCTGGGCTAGGATCTGGCATTCTCCTTTGTATCCCTATTTTCCCACGGGTTCTATATGGGTGAAACTAGTATATTTTTATTTACCTTGTTGGTCCACGGCGCAACTTTTTTAACAAGTGCTGTTATATTATCTTCTTTTGTAATTGTGTTGTGTTATTTTGTGTTGTTGTGTTGTGTGACAAATAAATTATATTCTATTCTATTCTATTGCACACGGGAAAAGATTTCAGAATTTTATACGATTTTTAACTAACACGTTGGTGTTCCGGCATACGGCTTCGCATCATGACACAATATGTCTCGTTTGACTAGTTAGCCTGTGTGGCTGCGATCACGAGGTCCTGGATTCAAAGCCTGGGTCGGGTCGTGAAATAATTCTGAGTTTTTCTTTCTTGTAATAAATTCTAAGCTCGGAATCGGAGGACATGATGAAGTCACAACCCAGTGCCTAGGAAAGCACGTTAAGCCGTCGGTCCCGGTCACTGTCATCAACATCTAATAGTGACTGTTAATGAACTAATCATTATCATACTAAGACCACCACCTCCTTGGCTTGGGCCTGGACTGGTGATTGGATAATGTATTTTTACTACAACAACCGTATCCCACGCAGATCAAGTTGCGTAAAATATTTTAAGTTTTATGATAAAATTTTCTCTAATAACCAAGGAGCTTTTATAAATAAATATTATCTGCGTAATTGGTTTTCTTTTGACAAAAATGGCCAATACTTTTCTTTGCGTACCTTCTTAATTAAACTTCCTAAATTAATTCCATCTTTGAGTTAATTGATTCTATTTTGTCTTTGTTTGTAAAGAGGAAATGAAACTGGCAATTTCTTTGTGGAAAAATATTTTTGAAGCAAATAGCAATAACAACAGCGGATATTGGTGAAAAAATATGTTTTTTTAATACCTTTTTTAACCGACGAAAAAAAACGGAGGAGATTCTCAATTCGACACATATATATATATATTTTTTTATATGTATGACCACGCATAACTTTTTACAGAGTTGTCCGATTTTGATAATTCTTTTTTTATTAGAAAGGGCATTCCAAGGTGGTCCCATTGTCATTATGTTAGGATCCGATGATGATATCCTGGGGAAATTAAAGGAAGTCTTCAAATTTTGGAGGCACGCTTACAGCGATTTCGGTTAAGTGAATTAAAGCAACTAAATGACACAGTTACTTTTTACTTTTAAGCACGTTTTGAGTCGGTTCTATTTTTTGTTAAAAAATTTTATGTCCTAACAGTTTATTCGAGAGTGAAATTTTCAGCTATGATCATACAAACAAACAAAGCTTTAAATACTAACTTCAATCAATATTTAAAATTTTTGACTATCTTTCTGTCTATTTGATCTGGACTTTAACTAATAATTACTGTTATATAGAGAAACTCAAGTATTCTTTCACATTTTATAATTTTATATTAGAAAAAGGTTTGAACTTTTTCGAGTCATCAAGAGATCTCTGTAACTTATACTTGATTGATTTTTTCGTGTCTCTATTTCTATCGGAGATCAGTCGCCGGGCAATAATCCGATCTAATGACTGTGTCAATATATCAGTTCGGGTCCTGTACATCCACTGATATAGCGAAATTCAGTTGATTGACTAGTTTTTTAATTTGGTCGCAAATGTTGCATGTATCTATAACTCTGGTTCTTAGTTCACAGAAAGGTTGTATCTAATCAAGAGAAACTGTATCTGCACTTGCAGATGCTCATAAAAAAGTGATTTTTCGATACTCCGACGGAAATGGGATATACGCAGATGAAACCAGGAGGCACAGCCAGTAACTTATATACCTACAACCAGTGAACTAGGTGCACATTTTCAATTTCAATTAAATTAATTCGAAACATGTTTTAAAATAATTACTCATACGTGTGCAAAATAATATCAGGCTTATAACGATCCTTCAAAGGCTGGACACATCAAAGATATAATATTAATGGAAAATTAACTGGCCATTTGCAGTTTCCAATACATTTTCGTAGAGTACGTGCGGTTTGGGCAATGATACTCGTTGACATTTACAATTTAGTACGGTTAATGATCAAGACCGTTTATTTAATAAGCTTTTATTTAGTTTCATCTGTCCCGATGTCTGTAATCAAATCTTGTAAGTCAAAACCACTTTTCGGTTTCCGATTGATTTGAAACTCTGAGTACATATTATGGCAGGCGGAAGGCTTCGACTATGGGTAGTTACCACCTTATCTACAGAGACGTGTCGCTAATCGATTTAGCGTTCCAGTACGATGTCGTGTAGAAGCCGAAAGGGTGTGGATATTATCCTACCGCTAACAAGATAACCCGCTTCCATCTTAGATTGCATCATCATTTACCATCAGGTGTGTTTATAGTCAAGGGCTAAAAAAACTATATCGCGTGACTATGCATTATCGTGATGCCGTGGAGCTGATCTAATGCAACAGCGGGAAGGCGGCCAGGGGAACTTCGCAATAAAACGAAACAACCACATTGAGTTTGGGCTCGTTTGAATCGTACTGAGTAACTACTTATGAAAATCGCAGAGCTAGCACCGATTCTTCCAATGATACCGCACAACATACACTTGAGAGCGATGTGCCTTGGTTCATCACATTAGTAGGGACTTCTGTTTATCTGCCGTGGTAACTGCAAACCTATCCGGAACAACTGCCTGGGGGGCAGTTATCAGGGCTGCAGTTATTTTTTACGACGTGGAGATGGCAAAGAAGGAGGCCGCCGAGCGAGATCGCGAGCGGAATGATCTACCTGGAAGATGCAATCAATGCTGAAGCATCCTGCAACTATCTATACAATAGTCCCGTTCGAAGGGGACAAGGAGGTTAGAAGTTGCCCTAGTAAGAATCCTAGGGGGCTCAGGTAACTTTATCGCCTCAAGAGCGATTAAGGGAGGAAGGCAACTTGCAGAGGCACAAGCTGAGATGAGTCTTACTGGATGAGTTTAGGGTAGACACCGGTGTGTATTTGTTACGATCTCTAAAAATGCACTGTGGATGGCCACTGCGGAGATTTTAGTGGACAAAAATTCTGCATAACCCAACCTCTGCCTCAAGAATTTGGGTACCTATCTCAAGGAGTTTAACCACGTCAAAAAAAGAGTACTTATGAAAAAGCTTCTTTTAAAGACGTGTTTTAAATCATAAGTTTGTTTTTGTGCCACACGTACATTCTTATTTTTCTTCGATTGTCTAATAATGTTATCCTCCGTCTTGCATGCCCTGTGAAGCACTGGTCTGTTTATATGTGTTATCAGATTGGTGTTTAATAGGAGCTGCTTTTCTACTTATCTGTTCAAAGGCTCGTCAGTCATTACTACTATAAAAAGTACTACTTAATCACTTTATAGAACGAGCCCTACTTCAATATGTTGCGGCACGGATAAACAAACCGCATTGCAAGAACACGCCTAAAAATATCACAAATCTAAATTTAACTTAACAAAGTTGCCTTTAAACAGAAACCGAGTTGTATCTCGGTAATCAAACAACGGAATCTTAATTAAGGAAAATGCTCCGTTACTTAGTCGAGAGTCACGGCTCATTACCCAAAAACAAAACCAAGTTGGCAATTTGTTTAAATGGCATATATTTTGTTATGGTGGTATAAAAAATGGACGCTGTATATTGTATCAGTTGATTATGATTTTTTCACCTGATGGTAAGTGAAAATGCAATCAAAGATGGAAACGCTAGCTTGTTAGGAGTATGATGAATTCGGTTTCTGCAGCGTACCGGAACGTTAAATTGCTTTTCTAGTTCGGTGGCAACTAGCCATTGCCGAAGCATCACACTAGCCAGACCTGGACCAATTCAGAAAATCTCAATCAGACCAATTCAGGAAATCGAAACCAGGATTACTCTCTTAAAAATCCATTGCGCATACCACTGTGCCATAGAAGCCATTAAAAAAATTGTTTATAAAATAAAATATTTTTATTTTTCAACCAATTTTTAAAAAGGTATGTAATATTGTCAATGTTGCACAGTTTTTGTATTATTAATCTAGACCAACTTCGGCCTGACGTTTAGTGTTCCGGTGGGATATCGTGTAGAAACCGAAGGGGTGGGGATATTACCCCACTCCTAACAAGTTACCCCGCTTCCATCATAGATTACATCGTCACTTACCATCAGGTGTGATTACAGTGAAGGATTAATTTGTAATGAATAAATAACTAAAGACAACATTTTACACCACGAACTTTGATCAAAAGTAATAGCGACTAAGTAGTAACATTAAGAGATATTTCGCCAAAAACAACAAGTTCAACATAGAACGATGCACAAAAAGTAAATTGTTGTTCCTTGTATTTTACTGTAATAGCCAAAAGAAATTTAGCGGAAAACTGAAAAAATGTTCCGACGCCCTCGTTTCTCGGAACAAGGTCAAAGTTTCGATTCTTAACATTCCGAATGAGTATAGATGCGAGAAAATACTAGAGCAAGAATAAATCAACCGGCGGCGCAAGATCATAGGATGTAGAAGTTCCGAAGTTCCTCTATAAAATTTATTTTCTCTTCTAGCAAACTAGAGCGGGTGCAGAATAGTATATTTCAATTTCAAAATATTTTTATTTATTACACTGCACTGTCTGTCACCACTGACTGTATCTCATGACCCATAATAGCTAGACAGTTGAAATTTTCAAGTCTTTATCTACAAGAGGCCTAAGCTCAGCTGTGCAGACCAGAGGTTAATAATGACGATATTCCGGGGCCCAATTTTGTACTTGTCACTTTGAATTATAAAGTTATCCTTATTCCCAGATATTTTTGTCACGATCATAGAAATCTTAATCTAAATCTAAAAAATATGTAGGTATAGGCGAATACTACCTACTCGTTGACTCATCCATATCTCTAAACTCGATTAGTTTGAAATTTACTCATTTTACGGTTTAGACCGTCACTAAGGACAGATTTCTCTAATGTTCTACGGGAAGGAATGAATGAATGAAATATTCTTTATTGTACACCAAAGAAAAGGGCTTACAAAATAGAAAATACATTACAAATAAAAACAATGTACAATTGGCGGTCTTATCGCTAATGAGCGATCTCTTCCAGACAACCAATATTGGAAAGGAAAGTGCATCCATAGGAGAAGGTTCGGGTGTACGTACACACAAATAAAGGAACTATAGTAACAAATTATCAAATAAAAATATACTTACATAAAATACTGAATGCAAACATACATACATACATATTTACATACATACCATAAATACATACATAACATACATACATACATATAAAAGTACTTATACGAATGTGATCTAACGAGTGAAACCGTTAGGGAAAGTTAGGTAAATAAATGTTTGCAATAATAAAATAGTAGTTTGTAGTTACATAGTACGTAGTTATAGAAATGGAGAACCATTATCAAAGTATTCATTAACGCCACCGCTCATCGCTTCGTCCAGCAAAAAGAAACATTCTAGAGGCGTCAAAGAAAAATCGTAACAATTTATTTGAGGCGGCCGGCCCTTAAATGAATGGAGTGAAATTCGCTGTCCCGCTATTAGCGTCCACTTCCACCACTCTACTATTATAGCAACAGCCTAACTACTTAGGCGCAATATATTTTTTGCGATCCCCTGGTAAACGTATTGGATTCTTCTACTTCATTTGAGGCTTTATCTCAATAATAATAATATCTTTTTTTATTAATATCAAGTTAGCATATTAGCTCTCAAGCATCCTAGAAGAGGGAAGAAGGTCTCTTGTGCTTCGGACTCCTCCCGAAGGCTCCCGAATCCGCCATTCATATTTCGGGTTGCATAGAGGAATGTTGTCCCTGCTTACGATGTAGGTAATTTCGATTTCTACACGACATCGTAGGATAAATCCCTTGGCGGTGCGACTTTTGGAGTCCAGAGCCCTATGCCACCCCGTCGCCCCCTTTACCTTGCTCTTTGCTCTTTGCAACTTTCGAGGCGCCAACGCCATTCGTTGCCAATTTATATGGTTCGGAATATACATACTTTGAACTCTTTGTCATTGCAAAATGAATGTTTAATTGATAATTGCTTGCTGCGGTTAGCGTTATTGGTTGATGGGCAATTAATTGAAAAGACAATTATTGCGATATCATCATCGAACAATATAATAATAACTTGTATTGTGAGAACTGATTTATGTTTCTGTACAAATGCGACCATGAGTGATGTGCGTATTCGTGGACTTTATAAAATACTGGCCTTGTGATAGGGTAATTTGCTAATATATTACAAATAAAAAATTCCTGTTTACAATTTCTAATTAACAGTTTTTCACTAAATGCATAATATGAAAGTAACATACAGTCATATTTTAAAAAAAATCATTTATTTTAATTTTAGTCCGTCTGTCCGTCTATCTATTTTTTGGCTAATCTTTGAAACGGCTGGACCGATTTGACGGTATTCAATGACAGCGATAAGAAGTAATTTAGGCTACTTTAATGTTATAAATATAATTTATTTTATTTGACGACCTCCGTAGCGCAATTGTATGTGAGGTGGCTTTAAAAGACGAAGATTCGATTACCGGCTGGGCCGATTGAGATTTTCTTAAATTATTAGTTCAGATCTGGTTGGTGCGCCGCTATTACCACCCTAACGGCAAAGACGTACTCGTACCGCCAAACGATTCGATTTAGCGTTTTGGTTTGATGTCGCGTAGCGTGTGGATTTCATTCTACTCCTAACAAGTTAGCTCGCTTCCATCTTAGGTTGCATCATCACTTACCCCCAAGTGAGATTGCAATCGGGAACTAAGTTGTACTCAATAAAAAAAAAATAATTCTACGGACGAAGCCGGGGGCGTCCGCTACATTGAACATTGTTATTAAACGCGAGTAAAAGATTAAGAGTAACGAATTACACGTTTAATTACAAAGCAGACGTACCCAACACATAAATACAACTCACGTCCCCATATCCATCGGAATAAAGGGAAAAGATAAATCCGGGGTAAGCTTCTTACCTAATTAGTGGGACACAAATAAGCCCCATGTGCCCGCGGCCCCGCGCTCCTGTCGCACCCATCTCACCCGTGACGTGCCGTAGGTGTAAGGATACGATTCATTTTTATAACCATTGGAATTTGGTTTTCGATGTTTTGGCTTTCGCGTCGTGAGGATTAACTTCCGGTTGATCTTGACCTTATGTGAAATTGTTTTGCGTGCGTTTTCCTTACGTGGTACCTACGGCACCCACACTAGGTATTCCTGTGTGGTTGCTTATGTACAATCTAACAATTATGTTTTCGCTCAACTTAACAATTTTATGGTTACACTATTATTAATGTATGTATGGTTTGATTTTATTATTTATATATTTATTAAAACTGTTAAAAATTAAATTAAAAAGACTATCTCTCACACGTGACATACCTAAAATGTCAATATACGGCTATACTTTGCATTTTTATTTTAAGGGTCAATTTCCGGTTGTGACCCGATGTAAAAATTTATTTTGCCACAGCATGACTTGATTAAAATAATCAATACACAATATGGATTAATTTATTAGTTGAAACTGTTAAAACAATAAAAAAACTTAAATATACAGGGAAAAATACTTTTAAAGTGAAAAATATAAAATACTGTTATAACACGTTATGACGGTACGAGGCAGACATACACCTGACGTGTCATAGAAGTCTATTCAATTAGAATTAATAAACCATGGAATTTGATCTAGACTGTCTTTGTTTTAGCTTTTGCATCGTTATTGTTATCATTAGCGTTAATTTCCGGTCCATCTGAACCCAATGGAGAAGTTATTTGACCACGACTTTACATGGTTCTATTTAACGTGCTACTTATTCTAATCTATACAAACACGAGAATTTGGTTAGCAGCGAGGGGTTATATTGATTTTTAAGTAAACATTGTGTGGTAATCCATCAGAATAAAATCCTTTCCCAGTAACAAAGAATCAACACTGACCGCGTGAGGGTAGGTAAATAATTCAACTCATTCATCAATAACCAATATTAAAACCAATGAACATGTGCCAGAGACGTAATAAAAAAGGCGAAGAAAAATTTAACCAATAAAATTGCGTTCCATTTTCGAAAATAAAACGATGCAGATATTTATGGAAGTCAGTTATTTACTTAAATGACTGGGATTCGCGCAAATTACGCTTTTCGCCAACAATGGAAATACTACGGCTTCAGAATTAACGGATTGAGAAATTAATGGCTCCCGGAATAATAATGACGATCTGTATATGGCGGATGTTTTTGTGTTTACTTGAGTTTTATTGCTTACATAATATTATATACTGTATACCACAGGTATTATTGAAGATACATCAAGAACACAACTACATCCGGTGTCAACCAAATGCATATAAAAAGACAGCCACGTGTTGCACTGTAGTTAGATTTATTTTGACATTTGTAACATTAGATGACATTTGTAAATAAATTGTTTTGGAAAGACTAGTTTGATATTTTTATCATTAAACCTCTTCTGAATGATCTAACAGTATCTAAGAAACTCATCCAGAGTGTACTTGTCATTAAGTATTTGTTGATATCATCAAAAAAGCTACCTACTTTATACAACGTATGCTGTTATTTATATTTTTTGTTTTAATAGGGATCACACCACTCTAATAAAAACGACTTACATTCATTAGGCCTGAGTAGAACTGTAGCTAGTTCTATAAAAGACGGCAAATCTGTTCTATTTTTGTTCCTACCAGATTTCGCTATGCTGGGAGACACTTAATAACAAGCAGAGAAGATTGTGAGTGTTGACCGCATCGCAAAGGGAACCCTTTTAAGTCTGCATCAGTGCCGCAAGTGTTTGGGACTCTTCGGTGTTTTTTTTCTCTGCCACACGATGGACCCAGCACCCGCACGGTGAATCCATGGAATTCTAAGATATTAGTCTCACGGGATAAAAAGAAATGCAATAAATAAAAAATGATGAAAAATCTTTAGCGCTGTTCTTGACTTATACTAATTCGACTAATCCTTCATTAATTTATAAAAGAAACATAGATATGTATTGTATAAAATAATCACAATTACCCACAATTCCAACAAAATAAAGCTGGACATTTTACAATTTGACAAAAAGTGTTCTCCTACTCGCAACACTTAACTGTCTTTCAACTTTAAACTATCGTTGAAATTATATAAGATTGGATCGTAGTTATCTTTTTTCGACGGCCTCTGTGGCGTGCCTAAGCGCGTGGATTTATATAAGCACGGTCCTGGGTTCGGTTCGGTGCCTGTCTGAGCTGATTGAGGTTTTTCTAATTGGTCCAAGTCTAATGGGAGGCTCCAGCCGTAGCTAGTAACGACAGTGCAGACAAAGACGTGAGCGTTGTGGTTCGTGTAAAAACCGAAAGATGGTGTGGTTTCGTTGGCTAACATGGTTCAATATTAGATTGCATCATAATTTACCATAATGTGTGGAGGCAGTCAAGGGCTAACTTGCGGTGAAAAGAAAAAAAATCGCTTTGTAATTCGTAGTTGTACAACGTGGTTTCCATTTTTTTGAAGACAGACCGACTTAACCAAAATTAATTGATATTATTTTGATATCCATTGTACAGCTGTCCAAATGAACAATTGTTGTAATAAGTTGATTTGTTAAGCCCCCGCGCCAATATATCAGAGCGATTCAGACCGGATTATGGAAGGGCCACTAATCTTCAGTAAACAATTGTCGAAGCGAGCTCGGTTTCACATTTTTATTTATTTAGGCCCATTCATTACGCAGAACAAATAAATGAGACCGATGATTATTGCAAATTTACATACTGCGCTGAATATATTTGGATTATTTTAAGCCGACACGTCAATACAAATGCATTTACACTTAGGTACCTATAGTCCATTGAAAAGTTACATTTGGGGTTCTTTAGAGGACGCAATTTTAATTTTAAAAAAAACGTGCCTCCAGACTCTACCTAGTGGGTGGTGGGGAAAAGAGTCAATAATTAGTTATTAATAATATTGCAAAATTTATAATTAAAAAAATTATACCAAAATAAAATAAAAAAAAACAATAACTGATGACACATTAACACACATATAATATGTACCGATATTATACGTGTGTACCAATAATGTGTATAAGTTTTTTATTTACAGTTCTACAACAAAAAGTTACTGGACTAAAGTTGTAAAGATTTTAATTTGTAATTTGTATTTGAAAAAAAAACAAAAATGTTAAATTTTTTTTTTATTAAATTAATAGTTTAAGAGATATACCGTAAAAACCATTTCAACCCCTATTTTCAAGATGGCGGCCGTGGGACAAGGGTGGCGACCCCACAAACTTAGTTTTAACTTTACATTGACACCCCCTACACATCAAAAAAATAAAATTGCGTCCTCTAAAAAACGCAAGATAAGCCCTAAAAAATGTAACATTTCAATGGACTACTATAGTTTGTTCATTTCATTAATACAGCGGTTTCACCCGCGTAGTTCTCGTTCCCGTAGGAATTTGTCACCATGCCTTGTAGGAACCTCCGTAGCGCAGTAGTATGGTATGGGTGTATAAGACGGAGGTTCGATTCCCGGCGGGGCAGATTGAGATTTTTCTTAATTGTCTTGGTATGGCTGGTAGGAGGCTTTCGCCGTGGCTAATTACCACCCACAAAGACGATTAAGATTTACAACTTGTAGTTGACAAAAAAAATTGGCCTATATGTTACTCCAGGGTGTCTGATTCAGTGCTACCAATGCCGCATTTGTGAATAAAAGGAAGGCCAGACAGACTGGCACCATAGAGCGTTACGTAACGCAGCGGTTCATCCTCCTATAAGACGTTAGTACCTACTTCAAAAATTAAACGTAGACAAAGGGCCGGTATGCGATAGCGAGTATTATCTCTGTCCTTATACCTCGAATGCAAAAATGTTGTCATATTTTCAGGAATGTCATTCATTCATTTGTTTTCTGTCGTTGCGATAACTCAAATACATATATATTTTACCACTACAATAACAACGAGTAAGCTCTTTTTCTTCGTCGTCACACTCTTGACTTCGTCGTCACAAGCTTTATAAACACGTCGCCATTGCTTCTATACTGCAGTATTTCAGGTACACTCGTGGACATTTTGATTGAGAGCGATTTTCATTTGGTCTGTTCAGCGCATTGGTGATCTGCCGCGCAATCTGTTGCCTTCAACTTTCCTCTGTACTACAAGTCATTCTCAGGGAGAAATATGGCCAAAGAAAGTGAGAATGGACGACTGACGCTGATTGATGGCGAGTTTATCGCTTAATATCCTTATTGTAGCTTCATCTACTGACTTGTGTTGTTTTAAAATTATTTTAAGAAGAAGTAACTGTCGAACTGCGAGAACTCCACTTTCTTGATATAAGATAGAGCTTGGGTATCTATTCAGAAGAAAAAAGCTAACTTTAAGAACCGCTCTTAGTGCTCGTTCTAAGTTAATGAGACGGATGTTATTCACACTTTTCTCCCCATGAATCAATGGAATAAGTTAAAAGGGATTCGCATTTGTGACCTTAAAATCTTTTTATCGGCCATGTGTCGTATATTTTTAAAATTGGCGTATTATTAGTTAGACTGAAGATATGGTCTTCAAACTATAATTGGTTGTCGATATTCCTAGATATTAAAAGTGGTTTGATCTTTCCAAGACGTCACACTTACACGGAATCATTTAAGATTCACAATTTGGAAAACGCTCTTGCCCTAACAAATACCTAACCTGTAACTTGAGCCAAAATTCCATCCCATACAAAGTGTAAACGAATAAACTCATGTCAGTGCAGTAGGTACAAGAGTTACATACGTTCTCGTTACCGGCAACTAACAGTTACCGCAGTAATGTTCGTCTAAAACAATAAACGCCTAACGCTGTACAACTCTGGGTAAATGCTGATAAGTTGCTTTACTCACTTGGGAATGTTGCTGATTTTCTAACGTAATGAATTCACTAATCTATCTACGTTCAACTGTAAATCATTTTTAGTTCTCATGAGTGGTGAAGGATAAAAATTTGTCTAAGGTAAGTCGTTACTACAGTACTCTGTTATGATGTACTGCTATCATACACTACTTACAAATCTCTTAAGAGGTTACCCGACGGGAAACGGCTTGTGTGGACCCTGTGCTAACGATAGTTATCATTATCGGCCCCTACACCCGACAAAGACGTACCACCAAGCGATTTAGCGTTCCGGTACGATTTCGTGTAGGAACCGAAAGGGTGTGGATATCATCCTATTCCTAACAAATTAGCCCGCTTCATCTTAGACTGCATCATCACTTACCACCAGATATGATTGCAGTCAAGGGCTATCATGTAATGAATAAAAAAAGCACGGCTAAATCTCCCTCCTTATAGGAATGAGGACATAGAGCTTCTACCCACCACGCTGCTCCATTGCGGATTAGCGATGTTAAGGATACTATAATAGTGATCTAAATTGATTAACTTATTTTCCCAAGCACGGGGTGTATCACCATAATCTTCCTGAATCGGGGCTTTATTTAGAAGCCTATGAAAGAAAACTAATTGCAACTAACTTAACTAAATAATTACAGCATACTTGATGACGCCCGCAGTACACCCGCGTAGTTAACATATCCATGGGAATTTTAGGATTAAAAGTAACCTGTGTTATTCTGAGATATAAACTGTATTATTGTAAAGTTTTATTAAAATCCATTCATTAGTTTATGCGTGAAATAGTAGCAAGTATCCATCTATTCATACCAGCTTCCCCGTTTATAATATTACTAAGACTATATATATAATATTTAGCAACAGGATTTTAAATTCCTAGAATCCTCCGCAAAATTTCAGAAATGTGTTTGTGAAATTTCTGGCTTCCCGCGCAATTAGCTTATCTCAGTGTAAAATGAACTTCAAGAAGTGCATCCCGTCTCATTACCGGGTGCAAACATTTAGCGCGCTTACACGCGGGCGGGCGTAGTAAACCCGACTAATATTTGCAATGTTGCTATTACTGGTGACTAAACTGTTTAATGTTTATTTATTTACACAAATAAATAATATTGAAGTGTCTGTTTGTAGTTCAAAATAATAGCTTATATATACGTTTTTGGTTAGAAAAGATTTATCCGTTTATGTGTACAAAAGAGCTTGCAGGTAGTATAGAGTCGTGGTACTCGGATTTTGAAATAATAACGTTCATATATACTCGTAGCTTCAAACTTATTATGTTACTCATAATTATTTATTTCGTTCTGATCGTATTTCTAGTTTTCACTGAGACATTTCATAAAAACACTAGGTAGTTCGTACGAGGAAACCAAACGCGTTATACATTCAACACATCCATTCATCACATTATACCTGTATTATACCAGTTTTTAGTTAAAAAAGGTTATCCTTTTAGGTTTGCGAAAGGACTCTAGGGGCAGGGGCAGACAAGATGCATGTCAAGATGCAGGCTGCACGAAGTCATGGTACTCGGGTTTTGGATCAATTAACGTTTTTATCTAGCCTTAAACTTATTCTGTTACGCATAATACGCAAATCCAGAACATTCTCATCAAAGGCCAGGTCAAGAGTACTGACGAATTTGTATGAAAGGATCGTGGCAAGTGGAAGGACATGGTCTCTGCCTACCCCTATGTGTACGAGACATGATGGTATGTTTGTATATAATTATTACGTTCTGATTGTATTTCTACTTTTTACCATTTCGAGGCATTTCGTAAAAACTAGGTATTTTATACCATGAATAAACAGCAATTTAATTGCTCAAGTTATTGTTTATAGAAAGTAGCCCTAATGTATAACGTCCTCGGTAATTTAAGTTATTACATGATTCACTTAATTTAATGTACATTTCGCGTATATTATCCCACTGGGCCATAATACAGTAGAAATCCTTAGTATTAGAATTCCCGAGGGAGCAGAATTGCGCAACTAAGCAAATGAAATAAACAAATCCGCATGCATTTAAATTGTCTGAATGCAACCGCCGGCGCGTTATTCAGGGTATGCGCTGCTTTGTACAATCACATGGTAAAATCGCTCAAAGTATTTTAGCGCTATAGAGCGTATAAACTGTACTGTAAAAATATTCGTTCGCTCTATCAGGCTATTTTTAAACAACTATGAGATAAGGTAGGAAGGGTGCCGATTCGTAGCCGACCTTAAACGACAACAACTGATTATGTGTCGCAATGTGTTGCCGTTTGATGTCGACTACAAACCGGTACCCTATTATACTATTACGTAGGTACTTGCAAGTGTAGTGAACAGTCATCGTTGTAGGTCTTGGATCCAGGTCATAGCTATGTAACACTACACGATGCGTGGTTTTACCCGCGTAGATCTCGTTCTCGGAAGTTTTGGTACAAAATGTGGTCATGTGGTTTGACGACCTCCGTGGCGCAGTGGTATGCGCGGTGAATTTATAAGACGGAGATCCTGGGTTTGATTCCCGGCGGGGCAGATTAAGATTTTTCTTTATTTGTCTAGCTGGTAGGATTTCGCCGTGGCTAGTTACCACCCTACCGACAAAGACGTACCGCCAAGCGATTTAGCGTTCCGATACGATGTCGTGTAGAAACCCAAAGGGGTGTGGATTTCATCCTACTCCTAACAAATTAACCCGCTTCTATCTTAGATTGCATCATCACTTAACACCAGGTGTGATAGCAGTCAAGGGCTAACTTGTAGTCGATAAAAAAATGTGTTATTCTGATATGTAAGTTATTGTAAAATTTCGTCTAAATCCATTCAGTAGCTTTTGCGTGAAAGAGTAACAGACATCCATACATACAAACTAATACCAATAATAATTAGTAAGGACTATTCAATGTACTTTGTGTAACAAAGTTGTACGGAGTATTTTAGCTCTATAGAGCTAACTAAACTGTACCATGTGTAAACATTTCACTCGCTGCATCAGTACGTTTATAAGCAGTTTATTTGAGGCTTGTTCTTCAACTGTGTTCAAGTGAGGATCACAAATCCAGCACAACAGCAGCAGCCCAATCAATTCTTTGTGAGATATGTGTCATCTTTATCAGCTTTCAGCTTTATTTTCGTTGAGCAATAATATTCGTTGAGCTGACTTATTCGGGGCTTTCTTAATATAAGGTCTATCGTCAAGTTTTTCAACTTGATCATCATCATCATTATCCGGCCCACTACACGGCCAGGCCTCCCTCCTTATAGGATAGGGGACTTAACTGCCTCGTTGATTAGCCTATGTGACTAGGATCACGCGGTTCTGGGTTCGAATCCTGGCTCGAGTCGCGGAATAATTCTGAGTTTTTCAACATTGGTAGTTGCCGAAAATGAAATGACAGATGCAAATCAGAAATAAGAAAACGACAGTCTATACCGCTCCTTATTTTAAGCCACCTGTACACGCGTCATTTACATGTACAGTTTTGCTCATCACTGTACCACATACGCGTAGAGAGATAATAAAGTGAATACTGAGCTTGGCATTATCTGAGAGTACGATGTCAATTATTATTAAACGAGGCTTATAATGAACTAGCGAACGCCTACGACCTCGCCCGCGTGAAAATTATAATAATAAATTATATACTTACAAATAAATAAATTGGGGTCTGTTAGTAAATTAATAACTTAACATCAAATAAAAAAAAATTAACAAAAAGTAGAACCGACTCAAAACGCACTAAAAAGTAAAAAATAACTGTGTCATTTAGTTGCTTTAATTTACTTAAGCACAAGATTAAAAATAATACGTGTCGAATTGAGAACCTCCTCCGTTTTTTTTCGTCGGTTAAAAAGTAGCCTATCTTTAGTTAAAATAGTTCTTATAACCACCAGTGAAAGCCTCATCAAAATCAGTCCAAGCTCTTCAGAGATTAGTCGGAACAAACAGACCAGGACGATAGGCAGAAAAAAAAATGATTTTTAATGTAAGTAAAGTATATAGTTTCATATTTATTGCGCTTAGTAAAAAGCTGTATCATTTAAAATTACAAACAGACACATTAATTTTATTTATTTGTATGTATCCAGATGATAACCTATTTAAGTTACGAGATGTTTTTGCAAGTATAACATTAATAATCAAAACGACAAATTGACATAAAAATAAAATTGTATTATTAATTAAATGTTCCACAGGTAATATATGTGAGATCAAAATATTGTAATCAACTTTTTTTTTATAATATTTTGTATTTCGTTTCTTTTCTGCTATATTAACGTTCCATTACATAACACATACAATGGTGATAGGATTGTCATACATACATAAACATACGGACTTCCTGAAATAGAATGGCTATAGAACAATTTTATCACAATACATAATAGTACCAAGCCGGAAGGTTTTATACATATGTATTATGACAAAATACTTGGTTGGATCAAAGATTGGATACAGAAGGCGGCAATTCTTGAGATGGTGCGTATTATGAGGAGTTTCTCACTTCGAATCGTTTTTATTAATAAAGTTTTAATAGTGTTGTATATATTTACTTCTTACAGGGTTGTATATATTTACTTGGCACGATTTTAGTTCTTATTGTAAGGTATTACATAGGATATTTCATATCACGTATATTAAAACAGAAGAAAGTTGAAACTTTGAATGGAAAGACCTTCATTTTCGAAGTTATGTTTATGAAAATTGGTATAAGAACTATTGCATAAATATAAAACATAACGTGATTCAAGTATTTTTAAAAATCCACCCATTTACTAATGTTATAAGTAACTTAGGCTATTTTCGTGTTGGTAATTTTGTCAATTTTAATTTCACGCGCACGAAGTTGCTGGCGTCCGCTAGTATATAAATAATTATAATAAGATGTTCAGAGTGTAGCTCGAACGCAGAACTCGCAAGTTTATACAGCTCCACCAAACTAAGCTGTCGAGTTACATCTTCAGTACTGTGCAGTAAACAATCGGTTAAAGCTCTGCGGTAAGAGCAGGAAGCAGTTCTCGTTAGACGCCGCGCGGGAATTCCCCGTCCACAGCTGCAATGTTAATTTAATGCTGAACTGTTTATGGCAACTTGGACTTACAGTTACGGTCCTAGCACAGGCACAGGTTTGTCATAGGTATATTCACTTATTATATTACAAAAATTAATGAAACTTTTTTAAATTGATTAAGGGTAGTACGAGTATAAACTACAGAATACTCTTGTCAAATGTTATTATTATTGCGTTAAAAGTTTTTTAACAAAAAATAGAACCGCCTCAAAACGCACTAAAAAGTAAAAAATAACTGTGTCATTTAGTTGCTTTAATTTACTTAAGCATATCTATGAAGTCGGTGCCAGCAAGTTTAAGGAACATTTATTTAACATAGTAAAGCAGTTTGTGGGTTCTAGGTAATGTTCTTAAAGTAGAAACCTTGGCTGGCATCGACTCCGAGATATGCTTAAATAAATTAAATCAACTAAATGACACAGTTATTTTTTACTTTTTAGTGCGTTTTGTGTCGGTTCTATTTCTTGTTAAAAAAAATATTTCTTACTTCTTAGTGATTTATTGCCAAGTAACGTACTCGTACTATACTGTCATAGTATATTAAATGGCACTTTTAGCCAAAAAGCTACCGATACTTACACTAAAACCGAAATCGCTGCAAGTTTGCTTATAAAATTTGAAGAGTTCCTTCAATTTTCCTAAGATATCATCATCAGATCCTAACATGATGACAATGGGATCACCTTGAAAATGTGCCCTTTCTAATAAGAGAAGGAAAAAACCGGACAACTCTGTAAAAAATTATGCGTGGTCATACATTATTGCATCATTTTATTAATTTTTTTTTTCTTTATTTTTAGTAATTTATCGACAACAAACATTTTACTTTATTAAAACAGGATATTAGTTTAATATCTTCAAGATCTCAAGTAAAGCAGGGAAAGTTTGCCATAGTTCGCTAACATGTCGCGCTGTAACGCGCCACGGCGCCACAAACATTTGTGTACCGTCGCTGCGGTAACTATCAGTTCTCGTTAGGAGCCGCGCGGGAATTCCCTGCCGCCGACAGCGCGAGCTGTTATGAGAATGTTCTGTGTTTGTAAAGTAGTACCTAATAGCCAGTTTTTAGAGAATTTTCAAATCATAATTACTGTAAAATGTAGTAGATAAAATAATATGACTGCCCGCGAGAAAATCGATTTAAAGTTTCGATTTAAAATTTTAAAGATAGTTTAAAGGATGAATAAAAAAAACTAAGAGTATAATAAGGAACTTTTTTTTGTGGAGAAGAACCCTCTTCTGGATTGGATACCCATCCATTAGTATAACTTATCGCCACGGGAAGCGAGGAGGTTATGTCGGACTCTCACCGACTAAAACCCCACGGTACTCGTCACTTGATAATTGGACCACGGGATCGATAGGCTGCTTCCGAGTCGAGATAAGTAACTTAAGCTAACATATCCGAATAACTATACAAATCGTGTTCACGTGGAATGCTGGCAATAACTGCCTACATTTCCGCGTTGGATATCCAGGCTGATCCAAGTTGAAAATAGCGCAGTTATCCTAAAGTCGACACAACCAACTTTAGTACACGTCCTGTACAGTGGAACAAGTTTAATCAAAACTTAAACAGACAACACTTCTGACGTGAGGTGTCCTTTATAAGCTCTGATGACTTTACCTTAGTTTTGAAGTGCCTTCATACGTTGAATTTATTAAAGTAATATTTGCTAGGAGCGTACGGGTTTGTTATGAAATTAGTTTTAGGCTGACTTGAGATTTAAAGATAAGTAGATGTTTGTATTACCTGCAAGCTTTACATTTAATGAATGTTTTGACGGCCCCCGTGGCGCAGTGGTATGCGCAGTCGATTTATAAGACGGAGGTCCAGGGTTCGATCCCAGAGCAGGGCCAACTGAGATTTTCTGAATTAGTTCAGGTCTGGCTGGTGGTAGTCTTCGGCCGTGCCTGTTTACCATCCTGCTGATGAAGACGTACCGTCAAGCAATTAAGCGTTCAGGTACGATACCGCTTAGAAATCGATTGTATTCTCCTCGTAACAAGTTAGCCCGTTTTCATCTTAGATTGCATAATCAGATGCGATTGCAGTAAACGGCTAATTTTTAATAAACAAAAATTTTTAACAAAAAATAGAACCGACTCAAAACGCACTAAAATGTAAAAAAATAACTGTGTTATTTAGTAGCTTTAAAAAATATATATACGTGTCGAATTGAGAACCTCCTCCGCTTTTTTCGTCGGTTAAAAATAAAAAACTTTTTTTCATTCAAACCTGGTAGGTATACTTGCGTTTCTTCGGTGTTGATTTAATTTACATAATGGGTAACAGAGTTGAGTCTAACTCTTTCTGTCTCTAATTTGTTGTAATGGGACGAATTCAATTTCGATTCCTTGGCCCACCAATATGAGGCTTCCCCTACATGAGATATTATTTCGATATGTCTTTTAACGTATATGCTGACCCTACTGATATGGTTTTTAAATAGATTGTATACTCTATAGGTTCATTAATCTTAAACATTATACGCAAAGCATTCATTACAAGAACCAGGCATTGAATAGTGGACATTCATAAGCTGTGAATTGCGATGCGGTGTTAAGATAACCTTATGTATTCATTCAGACATCAATGTCTGCAGAGTTGATGTGTTCAACTCGGCATACATAGTCCAGGAGATAGGTGGAACTTATGAGTAAGAGTAAGAAAAAAGTGTTAAGGTACGCCAGATAAGCTAAGCAGGTACGGAGCCACTTTACTCGTCGTCGTTTGTGTCTTCAAGTGGGGAGACAATGAGGCTCCGACGATCAAATCAATCAAGAATGACAAGTGAGATTAAAAACCGACAATAAGCAAAGCACAATCGAGGTTGATAAATTAGTCTATAAAGCAAGATAAGGCAAGGTTACCTGTAGCGAGACAGTAAAGTACTTTGATTGGTGGCATCTTTTCTTTGGTGCTGGCGGGAACTTATGTAAATACTAGCCTAATAGCCAGCAGGCTATAACATCAATAAATACCTTCACGAGGCTTATAAGCCGGAGAAGGCCATTAAGAAATAAACATGTCGAATTGAGAACCTCCCTCATTTTTTCGTCGGTTTCAAGTATATTCCAAGCCCGGAGTCGGGAAATTGAAGGTGTTTCGTCCCGGTGACTGTCATCAACATCTAATAATGACCGTTAATAAAGACAACTTATCATCCTAAGCCGTCCAATCCGCATTGGAGCAGCGTTGTGGATTTACGCTCCATATCTCCTCTCCTGTATGGAGAGACACCTTGCCCCGCAATAAGCCATTAATAGGCTTATGACGATGATGATGCATTATAATTAAAATTTGTTTAACGTCAAATCGGAAGCTCTTAGACTACTAGGCAAATAGAGCCACTGTGACAAGCCGGGCGGAAGCTTTCCTTTGCCGGCGGCGGGAGCTATGTAAATACTAGCCTAATGGTCGGCCTTGGCGATAACATCAAAGCTTTTCACGTGCGCTTACCCTGGTCACCGTGAATAGTCTTACTCTATGGCCACATGGAAATAACTTGTTTCGTATCATTTCCTACATTGAAAACCAAGATTTCTCTTTGGGAAACTATTTTTTTTTATTAAAAATGCCCTATTTGTAATGCCCACTTTAATCTTTAGTTGCTCTATTTGTAGGACTGATTATATAGGTGCAGATGTTGGAGTACAGATGTTGGAGTATAAAAAACCTAGTTCAGCTTGAAAATTTTTTTGAAAAATTGTCAAAGCATACAGTTAGTTACAGTCTAAAGGGGAAAAGGAAATGTTATGTTTAAAAAAGATATTGACAATATGGACAGTAGCCGCGTCCTGTTATAGTTTTCTGGTTGAGTAAATAAACCGTCTGTCCCATAGTTAATTATTTTTTACCTTAAAAATAGCCATTTTAAAAAATCTCCTAAAGAGAAATCTTCACTTCAGGGAAACTCATTCAAAACTTTGTTGTTATTTATAGTATGCTTATCTTACAAGCATTTTCCTAACGTTTTTTATACACTCAGATATGTTTGCCCTTCATTTACACCTGGTTCAAGTAATGATGCAATCTAAGATGGAAGCGGGCTGATTTGTTAGGAGTAGTATGAAATCCACACCCGTTTCAGCTTCTACACGTCATCGTACGGGAACACGCTCGGCGATAATTGCTACCCGCCATCATAAAACTTCCTACCATCAAAACGTATCTAGTAGCCCAGTCCATAATATCGAACACAAAGTCATAAATAACTCCAGTCAATGCGTGTTCATAAAAAGATAGGGCACCGATAGACATTCATGCAGCTGCGATTCTACATCGAGATACCCTCGCGTGCCTTCACATATCAACGCCTATAAAACATGCATGCATTCAGCAAATACAACCGCTGAGGAAAATACGTAAATGGTCCCTTTGCTTTACAAAGTTTTCCAGACGGCTTTGATGCGTTTCAAATTAGCGGTCGTGCCATTTGCTTAAGTTCTAAAATTCGTATAGGAATTTTTGATTAGGTGACTTATACATGCCTCATTGGTCTAGTGGTTATCTATGTTACTTCAAATCACGGGGGTCCTGGGTTCGAATCTTTGGTTAAGCTACACTGAGTTTATCTTTGTTATAAGAAATTATTATTCAAATAAGAGAAGATATATGACATCTCGGACTTTTTGGAGTTCTAATAAAGAGAAGAAATCCTACCATACATTGCTTTATTGCATCTCAAAGACAAGGCATTATCGTCAACAAATTATATACTAAAACCTTTCTCAGAAATCACTCTACTTATTGGTGAAAACCCGTATGAAAATCCGTTTAGACAGAAAAACTTGAGAAGATCTTCGATTGTGTAGTAATTTACTGCTATGTATTTTTCTATATTTTTATAGGGTATCTTCTATTTTTCAAACTTTACTAAAAAGCAATTTTTCATTGCCCTTATCACATTTTTTGGGGAAGCCAGGCGGGGCCTTTGACGTTGTCAGCGGAGTGGGCGCAGACTAATATTTGTGTAACTACCGCCGGCAAAGAAATGATTCCGCTCGACTCGTCAAAGTCGCTCTATTTGCCGAGCTGAATTTATAACACTGCCAACGTGGCTGTTTAATTGTATAACAGTTCAGATTAACATCCTTTAAGCATAGTAATGAACCATCAATGTGTAGTTTCCTTTCAAGTTAATATCGTCATTGTTTTAATTATAGAGAGGGGAGACGAATATCTTAGCATTCCATGGATTCACCGTGCGGGTGCCGGGTCCATCGCGTAGCTGAGAGAAAAACTCCGAAGAGAGCCCGAGACTCGTGACAAAGGTGTAGGTTTAAAAAGGTACTCTTAGTGACAGCCGTCAACACTCACCTGTTCAAGTTATTCTCCCTGCCCAGCCAAATTCGGAAGGACCCTACTAGAGCAGCTTTGGACACTCGTTCCAATATGGAGCTTACTGCACTTCTAGTAAGGCCAAGGTCTTTTAGCAGGTTATAGAGAGACTTCGCTGGTATACCTCTCGCACCCACTTCTACCGCGTATAAACTAACCACATAGCCATTTTTGGTTAGTTCACTAGTAAGGTCATAATATTTATTCACTTTGAATACATGGTCTTTAGGAATGATTGTGACCCACGGTACAAGCTCGACAAGTACTATACGTTTGATTTGTTTGGAAAAATGAAATTTGTCCGGTCTAAATGTCGAAATAGCTAAGTCTTCCGGGATTTTATAGTGCTTTTCATAAGTGTCCATTAATATAGTCCAATCAGGTCCGGAGCCCATAATTGAATAAGGCTTGCTGGTGAAATTTGTACTTGAGCCTGCTTTAATGAAGTTAGTTTGTCTTTTATTCGTCATCAACCCTATTTAAGCTCTAGCTACTGAAAGGCGTATAGTTTCACGTATGATTTCTAGAACTCTATCGTGGCGGCGTGAGTAAAGACCCCGGTCCAGGAGCACCTTGCATCCTACCAATGAGTGCTTTGCAGTGCCCACTGCCTCACCACAGGTATATCAAGATTTTTCCGAGGCTTTTCCCCATCTTACTAAGTTACTCTGATCTGGGAGAGTCAGTTGAAAGGCATAAAGCTTCGTTTGTCCTGTAGTTCGATCTCGAGGACCGACAGCTTAACGTGCTCTGCGAGGCACTGTGGGTTAACACCACCAACTTTCCAACTCTGGCCTTAGAAGTTTTATAAAAATTTCTTATTAAAAAAAATTCAGTATTATTCCACAACTTAACTTACTCTGAATTCGGGCTAAAGCTCTTATGATCTGCAGCCATATACATGTTGACGAGAAAGTTATTTTTGCGTTACAAAAAGAACAATTTCTTTTAAATTTGAGTAGGTACGACCAGCTGATGGGAGGTTCCGGCCCTGGCTAGTTACCACCTTGCCCGCATAGACATACCGCCAAGAAGTTTAGGGCTGCAATACAATGTCATGGAGATGCCAAAAGGTTTGTAGATTTCTGCCAACTCCCAAAAAATTTGGTAGTTTCCATTTTAGATCACATCATCATTTACCATCAGGTGCAACTGCAGTCAAGGTCTTGTAGTAAAAAAACGATAATAGTACACAAAGTAGTATGGGTGGAGATCAAATCCATAGAATAAAACTGAGGAGGCCATAGCACATAACGCTTCCGCATGGTTGTAAGGATGTTCACATGAAATCTTCAAACTTTTTTCATAATATAAGCACAACTAAGATCTAACTTTCTAAGAATCCATTAAGGCGAAGCACTTTTAGTTTTCGCCGCGTGAGACCGCTCATATTCTTTACTTAGCTGCAAACTAATTTCATAACAAACTCCGCGGCAACGTTCTTTTTGAATATTATTTTAATAAATTTTGTTAAGACAGCTCATAGTAGTGTTTAAGCGAATATTATAATTGCTTAAACTATTTCGGAGGTATTCTCCTTAACTTTGGGATACATATGGTTGGATAGATTCTAGGTTTCTTGGAAGTCTTATAATAATCATAAAACTAAGTTATGCAAATAAAATTGGAGGTAATCTCTGCCTACCCCTATGAGAATAAGGCGTAATGTTATGTATGTATGCTTTCTATTTACCTACTGCGTGCAATAAAAACAGCAAGAATGTGAGTTCTATAACTACATGACGAGTAGCAATGTGTGCACACTCACACAAAGTGTCAAGTTAGTTAAGTCAACAAGAATGAAGTCATGTTTGAGTAGCGGTATGCTCTACTTCATTTTAACCCATTTTTTAAAAATAAATATGTCGTGTTGGTCCTGCACAGCACTATTATATTGTGATATAGGTTAATATATATATTAACCAATTTAACAATATCTTAAAAACACACGCACCCACAATAATACGGTATAAGGTACCTAGTATAATTATATCTATTTTTCTTTTGTTTAAACAGTTTAATGATTGAGCTCAACTCCACGCTGTCTTGTCTACCATACCCTTAGTGTTTTGTAAAGCGTGAACCCATGACACCTATTATTATTTTGATTCATTACAAGTTAGCCCTTGATGGTATATCTTAGCAATAATCACACTTGATGGTAAGCGGCGATGCAAACTAAGATGGAAGCGGGCTAACTTGTTAGGAGTAGCTTCAGTTTCTACACTATACCGTACCAGAACGCTAAATCGCTTGACGGTACGTCTTTGTCAGTAGGATGGTAACTACCAATGACCAAAGCCTGGCACCAGCTAGACTTGGACTAATTTGAAAAAACCTATATCGGCTGTAACAAGCCAATCAAGTGACCTTTGTAGAAAAATTAAAGTCGAATCGGTCAACCTGAAGGAATGGGCAACCGAACGATTCTTCTGGCTAAGTCACATTTAAATATGTAGTTTATCATCCTTTTTTTGACATTATAAATATAATATTGGGAAAAAAAAATTCAGTAGAGCATCATTCCGTTTGGTCATGACACGCAGCGACACAACCTACAATAGCCCGTGTACACCGAGCCGTGGTCGACTCGAGACTGATGTTGGAACTGTACTCCCCGCACCCTTCGGTTTCCCCTCGCGACAAATAGTGGGGGGAGCCTTAGTGAATTGACCAAAGTATAACTCTATCATACCTATCTATACTAATATTATAAAGAGGAAAACTTTGTTTGTAATGAATAGGCTCAAAAACTACTGGACCGTTTTTAAAAATTCTTTCACCATTCGAAAGCTACATTATCCACGAGTAACATAGGCTAAATTTTATTTTGGAAAAAAATAGGGTTCCGTAAAATATTTGGGTTTTTCGGACACAAGGTGTAAAAAATCAACCAGAAAAGTTACTTATTTTGCGTACGCTGCCTAAACTATAAAAGATAGAACCATAAAATGTTCTAATTAATTAGAGATCTTATAAATATGTACAAAAAAGTCCGCGACACACTATACCTATCTATGTCGAGTGAGGCACAACAACCATTTTTTTATTTAAAAATCTTAATTTTTTTTTGGACTACATTTAAACGCATTTATTTTACTCATGCTATTAATCCTTATCAAAATAAATTATTTCATCACTAAGTACAGTTTATGTAGATAATATTTGGTATTTAAAAGATTAAAATTGGACTTTTGGTTTTGAAGTTATGGCGAAATTAAAATATTACTATTTCTGCGTTGCGAAGTGAGCGTCACCAAGGCGGGGGGGTGTGGGAGGGGAGTTTAGATCTATGTTATATATACGATGATGAATTAAGAATGCGATCTTTGTTCAAATATCTATTTAGTACATGGAAGAGTTTGTTCGTTTGTTTAAACGGGCTAATCTCTATCTGCGTGTCAGATTGTAAAATTATTTTTGTTTATTCTGAAGGCTAGACTCAAGAGTGAAATATACTATTTAATATCAATTTATACCCATCAGCTTGCCATAAATATATATTTTTAATGTTAATGTACTGAAATGTCATACAATGTTTAACAAAAATGTAGACCTTTAGTACACAGGACGGGACGGAAAATATTGCTTCACGGGAAACTATAAAGAAATTAAATTGAGAGGGGGAGCGGGGAATGAGCACACTATATGTGCCTTTACACATTTTGTATGAAAGTCTGTCTTTAAAATTAGAAGGGTACCTAAGAGGTTTTCACGCGGACGAAGTCGCGGGCGACTGCTAGTATAAAATACATTAGGACGTCTGCATTATAAAAATACATTACGACGATAAAAACTATTACTACTATATATTCAGGGACTTTATATGAAATGTGTAAAATCTATATAAAAATACTGAGAGAGTATAAACCGGTTTATATTATTTTCTAAAGACATATATTATAAAAATAGCATGGGGGATGATAAAAGATATTGTCTATTCGGTAGAATACCGACATTAGTATGAGAACACCGCATGAAAATCCGATGAGTAAAATTTTGGGAACAAGCGCGAACATACATTAATTAATATCTACATAGCTACAACACAACAAACAAACAGATAGACATATTAAGAATTCGTTTAAATTTGTTTTGTAATATATCAAGTTATATTGATAACATTGCAAACTCTATGATAAACAGAAAATGGTAGGGGAGCCCAAGCGGGGATTTTGGGATTTACTAAAGCGCGGCAGATTAATATACAAGGGGATACCTTGTACCCGGTTAAGTACCTCCACGAAACATGAGGCCCATATCTAAGGCCGCCTGTGAAGGATACAGGATCAGATTAGTAAAAAAAAATTATTTGAACTCAAAAATGTCATAAGTACAATTTTAAGCGCCCAGGAATGGAATTAGCGGGAAGTTGCAGGGATGGCCTTTGAGGTGAACCGTTTTTCTAATTTTTTTTTTGTCAGATTAAGCGAATCCCTCTAGATAATCATCAGATTATGAGACAGTACGTTTAGAACATAAAGATGAACCATATATATCTTAATCTGACGCGCTTGAGTATTTCAAAATGGCGAATTATTTTTTGCACATTATGAAAATGGCCGCGAGTTTGCGTCCCATCGAAATCGTCAGATTAGTGGATGAGAGCTTTTTTGTGGTGCACTTAACACAACCTTAGAAAATCTGACGCGCTCGATTAATTTTTTTATTTTTTCATTTTCAACCCGTACATACAACCACCCACATCATGCAAACGATCAGATTATTATACATACATTAACACAAATACGTAGGGCTTTGATGCTATCAATATCTGACGCGCTCGAGAATGTCCATGCAACAGTTTTTTTTTACATATTTAAAAATTTATAGCCGCTTCCCCCACCGATGTAAAGGTATATATCATATAACATTTTTTTCTTCTTATCACTTAAGCTTTGCAACCCAATAGGTCTCTACGACGCTCGAGTAAATCCCCATTTAGCATCCTGGGCTCCCCTACTAAAAACATAAACTTACTCGATATCATCTCATCGATATTTTCAAAAAAATTACTTTAATAAAATTTAATTTTTTCTCCTGTTAAAACCTTTTTACTCCAGAATGTTGATATTGGTTCCAACTACTTGAAATAGTTAATATTAGAAGTAGTTAATCGTGATAAAGAAAATTTCCTTTCTACTCGCTTGGAACTAATTTAAGATGTGTCTACAGATTAATTGAATCACAAAGGATCGACGAGTATGAATAATTGTACAAATGTTCAGAGCTCAACACCAGAACATTGTACTGTCGTTAGACTTCTACAAGTCTGCGAAGTTTCAAACTAATCCGCGTATTTACAACTTGGAGTGGTGAATTATTATCAGCAGTATGATCACGAGACAAAAATGATTTTCATGGTAGATTAGGCAGTATAAATAGTGAATTATCTATACCGTGTATAGATAATTCACGATACGACATACGATAATCTACGCGTCACAGCGATATGTGCGGTGGATTTATAAAACGAAGATCTCGGGTTCGATTTCCGGCTAGTCCAATTGAGATTTTCTTAAATGGTTCAGGTCTGGCTGAGTCTTACCACTAAGCGATTTAGAATACCGTTGCTGTACATCTTACATTGAATCATCGCTTACCATCAGGTGTTATTGTAGTCAAGGGTGTTAACTACCCACAGCCATAGCCTCCCATCACGTGTCCGCACCAAGCAAACTGTTAATCCTCAACTTTTCGGTCACTGGTGCCACTTTCTTTTATACTCATTCCAGGTATCAGTCTACTAACACTACTATAAAAATAGAATTAGTTTACAGTTGACAGAAATGTCGGTAAACATACATTAAATTATTATACAATGCAAAACTTGAAATATGATATGCTCCTGCTTATTATCCAAGATTAGATAAAAGGATAAACGGTACTCGAAAACCGGATCGTAGTCGCATATCCCGGCTCGAGAACTCAAGAGCCAAGGTTTAACATGAGCTCCAGATAGATCACTGTTTCGAGCAGCAGCCAATAAAGTCATAAAAATTTTTAACAAAAAATAGAACCGACTCAAAACGCACTAAAAAGTAAAAAATAACTATGTCATTTAGTTGCTTTAATTCACTTAAGCATATCTAGGAGTCGGTGCCAGCCAAGATTTCTACTTTAAGGACGTTACCTAGAACCCACAAACTGCTTTACAACGTTAAATAAATGTTCCTTAAACTTGCTGGCACCGAATTCATAGATTAAATGAGTTAAAGCAACTAAATGACACAGTTATTTTTTACTTTTTAGTGCGTTTTGAGTCGGTTCTATTTTTTATTAAAAATTCTTATTTCTTACTTTTTTGTGATTTATTGCCGGCAACGTACTCGTACTATACTGTCATAGTATATACGGCACTTGTAGCCTAAAAGCTACCGATACTTACACGAAAACTGAAATCGCTGCAAGTGTGCCTATAAAATTTGAAGAGTTCCTTAAATTTCTTAGGATATCATCCTCAGATCCTAATATGATGACAATGGGACCACCTTGAAAGTGTGCCCTTTCTAATAAAAAAAATATTAAAATCGGACAACTCTGTAAAAAGTTACGCGTGGTCATACAAAAAAAAAAAACATACGTGTCGAATTGAGAACCTCCTCCGTTTTTTTTTCGTCGGTTAAAAATAGCCTAAGTGATCGCTAACCTCCGATAGGAGATAGCACTGGAAGAAGAAACATAAAAAGAAACTTATTTACATGCTGCCTCAAACATAGAATCTCCTTCGTTTTGAAAGTCGATTAAAAACCATAATACACAACTCTGCACACCATTTGCACAAAGCTTAACAGTTACCAAAAAACCGCGCCGAAATTTAATAAAACGTTAGATGTGAGTTATTCGTGGGTTTGCGTATGTTCCACGCCCGCTGCATATTTATGAGCTAATCAGCCGCTGCAGCTGTTGCCTACAGCGCTGCATTTGTACAACACGCGTCTTAGAACAAGGCCCTTTGTGATTTAGAACTTTGACCTGCTTTGTGGCGGAATTATTATAACGTTCTGTAACGATAATATTAAACCAAGGATTCTTGTAATGTAATTGGAGAAAAAAATATACACATCCCTTTTTTCCTCATTTACAGACGCCATTTTCAAAATTTAAATAGCCTATGTCACTAATACAAATTTAACTAATTCAACATCTCATATGTCAAGCTCCATTCAGCCGCTTAGGCTGTACGGCGTGTCGAGGAAATGGGCATACATTTATATATACACTTGAAAAACATTATCCTCCTTCTAACGCAGTCGGGTAAAAATAGTAAATTACTAGAGGACGCCCGCGGTTTCACCCGCGTAGCTTTCGTTCCCGTGGGAATTTTGGGATAAAATATGGCCTATGTGTTATTCTGATATGTAAACTATATTATTGTGAAGTTTTATCAAAATCCATTTAGTAGTTTTTACATGAAACACTAACAAACATATACACTCACACACTGAAGTGAACTCACTAGAAGTATGATTATGAAACAGTTTCTTAATACGGGTTATTATAACTCGAGGGCATTTTATAAAATGAACCAAGTTTGTTTAAACACAACAAAGAGCATTTATTATGAGTTAATTAGTCACTGAGGCCATGCCCTGCAAAGGGCATTAAATAGGCTGCTTAATCAGATGAAGAAGTATTCGTATTTCTCTTTTACTTCCATGATTTGCTTGATTCGCTGTTGTTTTATAAGACGGAGGTCCTGCGTTCGATTTCCGACGAGGCAGATTGAGATTTTCTTAATATGTCTTGGTCTGGCTAGTGGGAGGCTTTCGCCGTTGCTAGTTACCACCCTAGCGACAAAGATGTACCGTCAAGCGATTGAGTGTTCCAGTATCTATCTTAGATTGCATCATCACTTACGAGTAACATTAGGTGTAATAGCTGTCAAAGGCTAGCTTGTAGTAGTTAAAAAACACACAAATTAAATAAAGTATATTAAGTTAAATTAAACCAAGGGTTCTATAAGGGTTAAACCCATTCTGTAAATGAAGCGCGAAGAGCTGTTTCTAGGTTGTGCAAAGTTGCTAGAACAAGCTCAAATTGCAAAGATAACTTGCAAGAATAAGGAACTTGAGCACACAACTTGGTAACAGTTCTCGGTACTCGATAGACTCTAGAGATATATTTTTTTAATATTGCTCATGAGTCGGTACTATTTTTATCAAAAAATAGTAGTGTCACTTAGTTGCTTTAATTTACTTAAGCATATCTATGAAGTCAGTGCCAGCCAAGTTTAAGGAATATTTATTTAACGTAGTAAATCAGTTCGTGGGTAACGTCCTTAAAGTAGAAACCTTAGCTGGCACCTACTCCTAGATATGCTTAAGTAAAGCAACTAAATGATACAGTTATTTTTTACTTTTTAGTGCGTTTTGAGTCGGTTCTATTTTTTCTTTAAAAATATTTATTTCTTACTTTTTAGTGATTTATCGCCACGTAACGTACTCGTACTATACTCTCATAATATATTATACGGCACTAGCAGCTAAAAAGCTACCGATACTTACACAAAAACCGAAATCGCTGCAAGTGTGTTAAGTTGCAATAGACGGACCGCATACTTCTAATAGCTAATCTATCATCTCTAACTAATTTTATTGAACTACTGGATAGTTAAATGATCAAAATATTCGATGCGCTTGGTGGAGACTGATGCATCGCGTGTAGTTTAGGAATTCAACTCCTCTACCGCCAGCTTAAGGTCATCTTGCTACATGTCAATATTTTCATTTAGTGTAGACGACAGCAGCAGACGAAGTGCCGTTGCGATGTTACTGTGTCTATGTATTTGTATTCAAACGACATGTCGCTATAGTCGATACATTTTAAACTGAGTCGTTTAACGGTTATGTTGACAGTGATATGGAGACAGCCTTTCATTTACCAGCTGGCGCGTGCGTAGGTAGCTAAGTATCGATAACGAGTTTGATTGCGTGCGTTACGTTCCTACTGTCAGTAACATTTATTTCCCGAAGACTCAGTTTAAAATTCAAGGACTATAGTGTCGCTGCGACACATCCCTGCTGCTGTCGTCTGCAGTTATCTACGAACCCGTTGCCTAAAGAGCATTATCATTTTATTTCACCACCTATTTATATTACATCGGCAATTTAATTACTAATTTACATTAAAAGAAATTGTGTTGTAAGTGTAGGTTTATTTAATTTTACTATTCAATACAAATACATCTGCGGTCCGTAAAACAATCGCGCCATCCAATTAGTGGGCCGCGGCGGTTAATGAATATTGAAGGATGTAACAAAATTTCCCCCAAAAAACAATTTCGAGCACGTTCCGTGGGATATCAACTGCGGAGCGAGTTTATTTTAATTTACCCATCGTTATTAACGTTTTAATGTTAATAGTTTTAATGTCGATCTGTATTGCAGTCCGAAAATGCTCTTTTGAGATTCTTGTGGAGGTTTTAGGGTTGCATACCTTGAAAGAACTATCGGAACATTTTTAGGATCGCTTTGTTGTCCGTCTGTCTGTCAAAACCCTTTGACTTAATTCAGTTTGGCGTAGAGATGAAGAAACGCGTCGATTCATTATTCTTTTCTATAACATATATCTCTATTTTCCATCGCTTAATTACATACGAAAATAGAATCAAGCATCGATGCGCGTCGCTACATTACCTATTTGAATAGCACAACCTTGTGCATAAAATACATCCATTTTCATCCTCATCATCATCATTATCAGTCTATTAACAGCCAGGCCTCCCTACTTAGGAGAGGGGATATGGAGCACAGACCCACCACGCTGCTACATTGCGGGTTACGAACTTAGGGTTCTTTCATTTGCTAACGATTATAAAAGTGGCCGGGACCGACGGCTTAACTAACGTGCTCTCCGAGACATCGGGGTGTAACACTACCAACTTTTTCAACTCCGGGTTAGGAAAATACTGAAAATTTCAAAGGAAAATGAAAACTCAGAATTATTCCGTGACCCGACCCAGGATACGAACCAGGACCTCGTGATCGAAGCCACAGGCTAACCAATAGACCAACGAGACAGATTAATTATTTAGTGTTGACGAATTTGACACGTCCCTTCGCCTCCAGTCATTACCGAGTAGAGGTACTGGTTTGAAATTAAGACCATATAATCAGGTTTACAATCCCTAAGTTAAAAATAAAGTTACGAAAAGATTGCTTAGTAAACAACTTAAGGCAGTATAATCAATCGTTAGACTTTTTATTATAGTAGACATGTGTATAGTAAATTAAATTAAAAAAAGAAGGTCATATTGTAATAAAGGCCTACATTACTCAAAATAAAGTCATAAATTAATTTGTCGCGGTCGGCGACTCGGCGTTTCATGTTGTAATATTATTTGCTCTCATTTCCCTTGTGACATTAAAATGCAAATAAATGTTTTTTAACTCCTTTTTTACTATTACAAAAGCACTTCGTTCTGTTTGACGACTTCCCTGGCGTAACCGCAGGTATATGTAAATTATTTTTACAGCGCGGTCAGAAATATAAAAGCCTTGTGGACACCACAATCACTCTTTTCACTTCAAACTTACCAGGTATGTTAACGTTGTTTGACAGCCTCCGTAGCTCAGCTGAGCAGATTTATAAGTAGGACATCCTGGGTTCGATTTCCTACTATTTCGTTTTATATATTATTCTGTTTATATATAGTATTGTTTTATATAGTATTTTGTTTTATATATTATTCTGTTTGTTATTCTTTATATGTGTGCAATAAAGATTTTATCCATCTATCTATTTATCTATTTCGATTGAGATATTCTTAATGGGTCCAGGTCAGGCTGGTGCGAGGCTTCAACCGTGGCTAGTAACCACCCTGCCAGAAAACACGCAATGCCAAATAATTTAGCGTTCCGGTACGATGTCGTGAAGAAACCGAAAGGAGTGTGGATTTCAGGACTCTTAGCAAGTAGACCCGGTTCATAGACAACATAGACAAGTTCATTTATTTAAGTCAAGTCAGTGCGTAGTAACCCTACTACCACTTTGGAAAGCATATGGTCACTACTATATAAAAATGTATTTGCATTTCTTTTATGCCGGGTTAAAAGTTCGTAACGTGTAGGTAGATAAAAAAACTTTGTTAATATTCAGGCGGGTCGCGAAGCGCTTTGTGACCTTCCATAAAAAAACCGGGCGTGTATTCCCTTTGTACGGTGGAAATACATTTACGCGGCAATATCATATCTAATACCCGCGATGTCCCGGTTACGTAGCCGTTAACACGCGTACGGGTTGCTACGCACCTACTTTATACTCATCGGTAGGTGCTTACTGGTATTTCTTTTTAGTGGGTTCTTGTAGCATTTCTGCCGAATGCTTTAAATTCATGTTGTGTGTCCGAACTATTTACAAGTATATGTTCCCTCAAACGGCTTGACCAATACCCGACATGATGACATATCCTTATAGGAAAATGTCTGAGGTGAGTTCTTAGCGACTTTGACCTAGGTCAACCGGAAGTGAGTGTAAATTGCGAAAAACACCTTAACGATCCATATTTTGATGGTAGTGTTAGAACGAAAATGTTTCTAGACATAAAATAGTTAAGAACATTCACTTCCGGGTCAAATTTTCAAACCGAAAGAAGACAAAACCAAGTAAAGTATAACATTGGGTTCAATATCGGGCGTAGCAAAAATGCAGGAGTGTAAACGTAACTCACTTCTTCCAAAAAAATTTGGAAGTTGGGAAATCCGTTTACTTTAATCTTTAGGGTATTTTATTGCTACTAGTTTCTATATAGTTTTATTAATTATCAGAAATTACAAATGTTCTTACAAGCGCGACCTAGTGTATACGAACTGACTCGTCAACGGGCGACGCTCCGAAATGCTGACTCTGCATTCGGATTATGTTGCAATACGTACGTATGTGTCCCTACAAATCCAGTATTAGTCATACGGTGGAACTCGTAGATATTTTATGAGCTCGCTAGGGAGATTATTCACGCGCTATTTATCAAATTATATCTCTATGCTTGTCATTAAAAAAAGAAATTCTTAACTGAACAATTGTTAGAGGCTGGACTTTAAATGGGCGAAAATCGCCAGTCAAACTCTCTTCTTACCTACATTAAATAAATGGACTTCTGTTAGATATTTTCTTAAAACTGATTTAAGCTAAATTACGACGTAACAAATGACGAAATAATTAATTTTTAATTTTATTTTATTAGATATCGAATCTTCCCTATATAGTTGAATAGAGTTTTGAGTATACTAAACAGCTTCGGTGGTGTAGTGGTTGGCATATGTGGCTTCAATCTCGAGGCCCTGGGTTCGAAACCTTGGTCGGATCATTCAATAATTCGGGCCAACACATTGATTGACGGAAAACTAAAAGAAAATATTGAAAGAGGAGAGGGGAATGAGCACACTTTATATGAAAGGCTGTCCCTAAAATTAGGAAGGTACCAAAGGGATTTTTACGCTGACCAAGTTGCGGGCGACTGCTAGTCATCCTATAAGCCCGTCAACCTGCATATTGGAGCATCGGCCGGTCACCCCCATACGCACTGTCTTATAGGGAGGTAGACCTGGACCCTTAGTGGGCCGTTATTAGGATGATAATAATGATATTCGATACTCTGGATGAAATTCAGTCGGAAATTTTGAAGAACGTAATCAATAGTTAGAATCACAATATTAGTATTTATAACATCATTAAATAAATGAAAAAAATATCATCAATTTCAAATAAATTAGTTTTTCAATATGTTTCATATTGCATACCACGAACGTGTAATTTTCAAATTAATGAATAAAATAGTTACCACAGAATAAAATAATTGTGGTGATATTTTGTAAAAGATTACAGCCTGGTTTTTGTATATGAATTCTATCTTGTTTATGGAACGTTTCATGCACCGTTACATGCGCGCATTTTAAAACAATTAAATCTCGTAACTCGGTTAAAGTTGTGTTACAGTACAGTACGCTGTAATAGAGTTTGGTATGATTTATCGTTTAGGGCTTTTTGTGCAGTCAATTTCGACTATTGAATGTTTTTATTCGTTATCATTAGCCTATTTTAACTCCTAAAGATTGCTTAGTTCGTAGCCGACGGTAGACAACAACTGCAGACGACATACAGCAACAACACTTTTTTTTATAAACACACTACTGGTTTGTATGCATTTCTATGAAATGTTTCCTTTTTACTCGTTTCCATATGAAAAATAAGTACATAGAAATCATTAATGTCGCTGCGACACATCGTTGTTGGTTGCGGTCGGCTACGACGGCTACGATCCGGAACCTTAATGCGCGAGTTCGTATCCAACCGCTACGTAACGTAAACGACATGACACGAAATGGTCGCGTTTCATAATGTGGCCAACTCAATTTAACCAGTAAATCGTCTACGTTTCACGATTTTGTCATCCACATTTGGCCGAATCATATAAATAGGGGCTAGGTAATTTGCTTTAAGATAATATGCAATTTAAAAATTTATAAATGCCATTATAATAATTGAACATATTTTATCCGTCCCACCCCGCCCTGCTTCGCGAAGCTCCTATTTATGGGTGGTTTACATAAAAAATAACCTATCCCAGTCGGGGTACTCTGAGTCGGGGTGTAACTAGTTTACGATATGATCAAATAATTTTGACCATTTCATGAAGTAATGAAGTAGTCGCGCGTTAAGTTGGCCACACCGAGAAACGTTTATGTATCATTTCTCTGCCCAGACCATATCATGATGTGGCCAATAGACAGGCTAACATTTCATGAAACGCGGAACTACTGAAGCATTTCATGAAATGAGCAAATCTTCGATGTTGCGACGACATATACATATAAATAAAATTGGAGTGTGTATTTGTAATATTGAAATAACCGTTTTTTACAATATGCATATGAAAACGAGACGGTACACCAAAATAACATTTTTGTCTGTCTGTATGTCTGTTTGTTCCGGCTAATCTCTGAAACTACTCGTCAGGTTATAAAAATTCTTTTGGTATACGATAACCACACTCATGAGGAGTGGCACAGGTAATTTGTATTCTGATATTCCCACAGAGACGGGGACTACGCGGGTGAAACCGGGGGCATCCGCAAGTTTAATATAAATACAAACATACAAACCAACAGTGTCTCTGCGACACGTCACCTGCAGTTGACGTCCGCTGTGGACTATTAACTTCCATCCTAAAAGTGATGATATCTAGTTCTTGTAAGATTTTAAAGACTAGGACCGTCGTACGGAGGTACGGGAGTTTTACTAAGAATTTCCTAAAAGAAAGTGTTGCCAATATCTATATTCGTCTAGCAGGTAACCTGTAGGAGGCCAGGATTCGACACTTGGGTCGGATGGATGGGCGGATAGTCTAAGTAAATTTAGAAATTAAACCCAAAGTTAAGTTACAAAGCAAGCTACCAACAGTATTTAAACTTGTAAACTAATCTACCGAAATTAAAACTAAAATCCATTAACATCAACTAAAATATCGATACCTTTGGGTAGAAAGGTCGTATAAACCATTTTGGCCAAATTGAGTTATATATACCATTTTTCTCAGATTTTTTTTCTCTATCGATCTGTATATACGAATTGTAGAAATTCGCACAAAAATGTTAAATACGACCCAAAAATTTTCGGTCAAAGCCTCTTAAAAAAGGTAAATTTTCAATGTAAAAGCCGAATGTTTCTTTTTTGTAGTTTTGTTATGATGTATGACCATAATTTGTATTAACTCAGGGCGTAAAACTAATCGTTAATTAGAAATGGTTTATACGCCCTAAGGCGTTAAATGCATTACCTAAACATAGTTTAAATTTGACGTCGTAAATCCAAAGGCAGTTCGCAACGTTAGTGTATAATCCATGTTCATTGTAAGCAATGTTACTAATTTCTTTAATCTAGGTAATTCATACTCAACGTTTTTGTTAAAATTTCTAATAAGGACCACCGTTTGATTATTTAATGTAATCGCGTTTTTCTGATGAAATAACGCCAGAATGCCTAGAAGGAAATCTCAACTATCTAGGTATACATCTCAGACAAGAGCGGCCACCGTACGCCGAATAGCAGAGACTTTTAAGCAAGCACGGCGTCTTGCAAATGAAAGAGAAAATAGATCGCAAGCATCTTCTCGAGCGTCTAGCATCGAAAGGTCTCAGGGACTAGCTAACCACAAACAGAATATGTTGGACATACATAATGGGAATCTAGCACCGAAAGCTCGCTGCGGCTTGCCAGCCAAAGAGCTATTATCTCTGCAGGACGTATAAGACTATCTAGCACTGAAAGGTCTCAGCGACTGACTAATCACAGACTGAACATGCGTAATAGGGAATCTAGCACCGAACGTTCGCAGCGGCTTGCCAGCTAATGAGCTATTACCTCTGCAGGACGTGTGAGAGAGTCTAGCACTGAAAGGTCTCATCGACTGGCGAACCACACACTGAATATGTTGAACATTCGTAATAGGGAATCTAGCACCTATAATCTAGCACCTATGGTTCGCAGCGACTTGCCAGCCAAAGAAATATTACCTCTGCAGGACGTGTGAGAGAGCCTTGTACTGAATGGTCTCAGCGACTGGTGAACCACTGACTGAATATGTCCAACATACGTAATAGTGAATCATGCACCGAACGTTCGCTGCGGCTTGCCAGCCAAAGACCTATTATCTACCCCTGCGGGACGTGTGAGAGAGTCTAGAACTGAAAGGTCACAGCGACTGGCGAACCACAGACTGAATATGTTGAACATACGTAATACCGAATCTAGCACCTAACGTTCTCAGTGTTGCCAGCAAAGGAGAAAGTACATCTACTACACTTGTTATCGTTGGTTTCGTATTTCAGGTAGGTTTTTTGAATCGACCATTATTGAATATTAGAATAATAATTATTGATTTCTTACTAATTCTGAGAGAAACAGGACTGTTTCTTAGTCAGAATTCAATTGATCTATGATTATAAATGGTTTTTAATACAATAAAAACTACGTATGTGGGATTTTACGACGGTAAATGTGACCATAAGCTTACCAAAAATGGATATACGACCTATACAGTTTTTTTTACCACATTTTCATGGGGTGTTTTAACCAAGAATTGAATTTTTACGAGACGTAAATCCAAGCTAACTTTATAACTAAAGAAGATAGATAGATTTAGATGATCTAACCTTTTTCATTTGCAAATTGTAAGAACCTTTCTCATAGATCATTTTTTTATAACTTCAAAAACAAAAAAGTTATGATTTTTTATGTAAAAAAAAAATTGTTTTTCTGCTCTCCTGAAAAGTCGGGTTTTGGTTTATACGACCTTTCTACCCAAAGGTATCGATATATTAGTTTCGTTGTAGATAATACTATTAATTAAAAATTAATACGTATCTCATTCGATCTATTAAAATGCTGTGTGTTTGATATACTTCTAAATATTAAACTATATAATACGAGTAGATACAGTTAGAACAAGAGCCTTCGATAGAGACATCTTAGTTTACAAAAGCTGAAAGTTTGTTAGGCTATGGTTTTGCTATAAGGAAGTATAGATAAGAAACTACGCCAGACATCAATAAATATTACATAAGCTTTTATAAGTGTAGCAACTGAGGACATGATTTTTCTACTATTGTACGATTAAAGATACATACCTACCTACCTATACAATATCTTTGTCGCCTCCCAAATTCACTCAAGACTTCAAGACGTTGGGTTTAACATGGGTTCGACTCCCATAAGACTACCTAATGTGGTGCACATTCCTGACACAGTCTTCCTAATTAAAAGGCAAATTGGGAATATCAAAAAAATACTTCTTTTTAAAAATCAAACATAGGATAATAAACTTTTAGCTTTTATAAAATGACGAAGGCCTGGATGTGACAGGTTCTTAGACTATGTGGTTTGAACACAATCACGCCCCAATCAGCGGGTAACTGCGGCTGGTAAAATTGAAAATTTTGACTAATATTTTCTGAAAACCAATTTGAGCATGTCGGCCGCAGTGGTCATCGTTAAAATATATTGGAAAGATAGATAAGTTAGCAATTTTTGACATGTTTTAACTAGAGGATTTATCGCTGAAAGCCATTGTAATCAAAAATGCGTCGAAACGCGTAGTAAACTAAATAACAATCGGGTTTATAAAATATAGAGATAATAGGTATATTGTTTGTAAATAAAAGATAGACAAGCCTATCATTTTGTGGTTATAAGTAGCATACAAAGCTTAAAAACTGAATCCTGAGCCGCCTGTTGCCAGCGGCTCCCTGCGACACGTTTGATGTCGCCAGTCCACCTGGAGAGGGGTCGACCAACACTTTGCTTCCCAGTGCGGATTCGCCATTCTAGCACCTTCGGCCGTCGTCCATCAGCAGTTTCAAACCACCTGCCCCGCCCATTGCCACTTCAGTTCTGCGACTCGCTGAGCTAATCGTTTACTTTGGTTCTTCTGCGGATCTCCTCATTTTTAACCCCCGACGGAAAAACGACGGGGTGTTATAAGTTTTACGTGTCTGTGTAAATGTGTATGTTTCTGTCTGTGGCATCCTAACTCCCAAACGGATAATCCGATTTTAATGCGTTTTTTTTGTTTGAAAGGTATATCAGTCGAGAATGTTCTTAGCAATGTTTGGTGGAAATCGGTTCAGATCTTCAAGGTCATCAGGTCGTTTGTTAGGTGTGATAGAAATGTTACACGCTCAGTTTGCTTAAAAGCATGTGTGTGATCTGACACTTGAAACACTAACTTCTGGAACCACTGAGCTGGTCTGATGATAAGGCTCGAAGGTAGGAGACGTAATCCTGGTCTACCTTTTTAGTAAACCCATCGAGTTTGGGCTCGTTGAATTTGTCTTGACTGGTTCTTTTCATGTTTCTAATTGGGGTCGGGGATTTTTAAAATTTTTAATTTATAATGTTATTGGAACGGAGCTCGGATTCGATCACGCAATATTTCAATTTCGAATTCAATCCGAGCATTGCTCTTTCCATCGCCCACTAACTGATTTTGAGCCTTCTTATGAAGCCCTCAGTTAGCGACCACGTTACTCAAGTATACCATTCCTTACCATTTAATCGTCTTCCAAAATTTTACCTAAACGTACAAGCAGAGTAAGTTAAATAATAACTTGTAAAATTCACATCTAAATGCAAGTAAGCCCGTAATCAAAATCTTAAACGAAACAAAAAAAATAACTAAGTATATCTAGTCCAAACTAACGATTAATAACTAAAAGTTTTATCGCTAAAAGCCATTGTAATAGAATAAGAACACTGAAACAAGAAACCGCAGAGAGTAAAAATGAGTTCACCTTTCCACTTATTTAAATTTCAATAAAAATAGTTGAGAAACGATCGCTACCCACTTTGAACTTGTGAACTATGTGCGTATTTCATCCGATAGGGCACAATGGGCACATAAGCCCGACTTTTTCATAAAACTCCACTGAACAAGTCACCTGAATATTAACAAAGTTTTACGTGATTCCAACTTTTCGGGGCCCGAAAGCACCCGCAAGGTCTGCAAATACAGTTTTAACATGTTTGCGCGATGTTTTTTGGGCTATGATAATAATATTATATTGTTGAAACTTATAAAACTCGAGTAATTAATTAGTTGGGTGAATAAATTTTTACATTTTTGTTTGCTTGCGGCACAACAGATTGTTGTAAAGTAAGGTAGGCTGTTTTGAAGAATATTTAATTGGTCTATATAAGAACGTTCTATTTACAGGTAAAGGATACTTTCTATATACTTCCGACCCACAGCTTATTGAAGCGTGTTGGTGGGCTTAAGGTGTCACTATTTGATTCTGTAACTATCACTATCAGATGGTGATGATAATGATTGGAATAGACAATTTAATGTACTTATCAAGCAAGCAATACCAGCAATTGATATAATCCTGACTGATTATTATCCTCCTATTTTTCTAGTATCATCTCCTAACGGAGGTTAGCTATCATAACGGTTATTTAAATTTTTTAAAATAGCCATTTACCATACAAATTATAAACTAACATAATAATATATTTTAATAGATATGTACCACAATAAACGACAGTTTTTTAATTTTGTCGATATTTTGATCCAGTTGCATGGACCGTGGTCACGACGGGACTGAAAGTAGCGGCGAGGTGCGAATCTGCAGACGTCGTTTATCGTGGTACGTACCAGTTAAAATATATTATTATGTCGAATAACCATGAAATTAGTGTAAAATCATTAGTTTATAAAAAACAATTTCAAAAATTACCCAAACTATACTAAAGCCAAACTCGATTGAGAATGCTTGTCAACAAACAAATTTAAAATGGAAGTACAAAATGCAACACATTTTATGCGTAATATATTTAAAATTATGGTTTGTTTTTTTATAAAATCTTATTTAAAAGATATTGAATATATTAATTAGTTTTAAGCTTACTTATCTAATTTATTGTCATGAATTCGTCATTAAGTAGTTAATTAAAAAAATTAGATGCAAAATGACTAGTTATTTCTACCTTCATTTTTAATTTGTTTGTTGACAAGCATTCTCAGTCGAGTTTGGCTTTAGTATAGAAACTTTTTTATCCTGGGAAAAGCATTTACTCATCCCGTACGGAGACTACGCAGAAACAAGACTGCACAATCGACTTTCGGGTATGTGGAACGCTGGCTGAGAGGGTGGAAACCAATCGGAGCCACCTGCATAACTTTTTTTGGGATGTCAAAGGATCGTGAAAGCAGGGAGTTTGACGTCTCGAGTCTCGACGCTCTTGTCGGTGCACTCAGTGATGTCTACAGGGGTGTCAGCAGGTGCACATATCGGCGTCGTCCAAGGGCGCCACACTCTTGGCAGACCGACGAGATCTTCCTCCTCGCGGTCCCGTGCAAGTAATTACCGAAGCTAGACTAGGAACCGAACCTAGGACTTTGATATATCGATCCGCTTTACATCAACACACAAACTCGCCAGAAAGGTCGTAAAATTGGTCAACACATTGAACAATAGGGTATTTGACGCCGAAAATTCCACAATAACAATAGTATCACAGTTTTTGCTGATAGCTGTGAATTATAACGCCATTGTACAAAATCGGCGTGCGGTTTCGACACAATCACGCACCAATCAGCGGTCGCTCGCTGCCCGCCAGAGATTTTAACTTAAATAATATACGGTCAGCGCATTGATTTCATAAACAAGTCTGCCTTAATAGTACTGAATAGTTAAAGGGCATGTGGGGCAAGTGCGAGTTTTTCACCGAGCGACTACGTAAAAACGTACTCAATCGTAACGTCAAATTATATAGGAAAAAAAGCGTTTACTCTCTCTATAACTAGATGGCGCTACTCCAATTCCATATAAAATTTGCCTTTACTGTTATCGATATCGACGCGGTAAAATCTTACACTAGACACACTGAAGTGTCTAGTCTTTGGTGGTCATTTTATAAGCCCTAAATGTGTAAAAAAAATGCTGTATTTTAAAGAGAGTAAAAATAATGGTCATGTTGCCAGACACAACTTTATATATACACGGCTTTATATATATATAATGGCAACCCTTCGCCAGAGACCTATTGTTTTTATTTCTTGAACAATTTTTAGAGCACTTTCCAAATCTTTTACTAAACTTCTACTATAGCTAAAGAAACAGATAGTAGTTTGTTTACTCCTTTTCTTTTCAGGGTTCAACGCCCTTTATTGCCAATTTATATGGTTCGGTCCATAGTGAGTAAATAATTGCAGGCAAATAAAGGAAGTAAATCCTATAATCTCGTACTTGGTTTAATCTCCGAATTCAAATTACCATGCGACCCCAGTCACCTAATTCCGCCTCCTTCAGTCCTCTCCGGGTTATTTATGTCATCCAACCATTTACAGTCATCCCAAACGTGTGAATAAGTATAACAGTACACCCGATTTAAACCCTAATTGCCTGCACATAGATACGGAAATCCTATCTCCAGTTATAATATTCTAACTATTTCAGGATAAACGTATCTGCTTAGCATCTTAAATAAAATACTCCGCGTTTATATAAGTTGTCTCAGTTCTGTAGATGTAAATTTAACAAGTTGCAGTCAAATATTTTATTATTATAATAAGTTTAATACGAATTTTTCAGGAATCAGGAATTTTATTTTGTACTAATGGCATTTTAAAATTCTTTCTTTGTGCCTAGGTAACTGTGTTAAATCTTTTGTGTCTATTTTCCTCATTTAATATTCCCTTTGCTTTTGGAGGGTGTCAAAAAGAATGCTAACGTTTGAATAAGCCTAGGTGTTTTTGTTTTGTCGGTACACCAGATAGTAAGAGGAAATCCATCGTCAATTAACAGCATTACTGCACAAGGCATGCCAGTAACATATACCTAATATTATCCTACAAAGTGCTGCCACCAAAAAAAACCAAAAAGCCAAATCCGTTTTCTTTTTCTTGAACTCTACGCTCTCTGTCAGCAATCATATAATAATTTGCACAGCTTCTGACTGAATACAAAGCTATCACCTGTGCGCTGCACACTCGGCCGATTAGCGAAGGAGGTCGTGCCTGCATTGTTTGTTTGATATTCAATAGAATAGAATACCCTGATACGGATACTCTCTGTGGTAGGATTATATCTCAAAGCGTTGGAGACTCAATCATATCAGTCTAATTAATGTCCTATTCCTGTACTCAGACTTCCCCAGTCTTAAATGGGATGTGGAGATTATATCCATCACGCTACTGTAATGTGGATTAGTGAGGTCAACTTGTTTGCGCTTAATCTTTACAAATATTTTTTATTATTTACTACAAAGTAACCTTTGACTGCAATCGCACCAGATGGTTAGTGATAATGCAATCTAAGATGGATGCGGGCTAACATGTTAAAAGTAAACTGAAATCCACACCATTTTTGGTTTCTACAAAACATCGTAGTGGAACGCTAAATCATTTTATGGTACGTCTTTTGCAGCAGCGTGTTAACTTACCGTGTTTAAAATCTCCCACCAACCAGATCTGGACCAACTAAAAATCAATGGGTCACTGGGTCCATCCGGGAATCAAAATAAAGGCCTCCATTACATAAATCCATCGCACACACCGCTGCGCCACAAATGCCGTCAAAAAGACTTATTAATGTTTTTCCTCAGTTACATACTGCAAGATTCAAAAATAACAAATCTATAGTCCAATTTATATAAATACTTTTAAAGTCCATTAATACAGAACCTCTTTTTCCAGATTGCAATTCCTACGTATAAACTTCTCTTAATAACCATCTATCAGACAGAAATACTCTAATACCATACATAGGGAATCTAGTCTACATATTAGTTGGCAATTTCGTTATACACGACATCGGTTATAGAGTAGCGAGGTGTTTCACGCTTCACAGGGCTTTTATAAAGAGCCACGGCTTTGTATGCGGTAAGCTAAATAGATTGCTACGCTATGACATGAGCCTCTAGTCAATGTGATATGAAATGTTTATTGGAAAATAACTAGCGTGGCTGAGTTAACGGAGTCACTTTATATTAAGGCGACGTCGCTTGAAGTAAGTGCTTTTAAAATTTTAATCAGTGCTGCATATTTTTTTTGCTTTTTTCTAAACTATTTTAAAATGCAAGTTTAATCGCTAAACGCTTGCATTGTAGAAGACTCTTTGCGACATCCGCGTCTCCGGGGCACAGTGGCATGCGTGGTGGATTTATAAGACGGAGGTCCTGAGTTCGATTCCTGGCTAGGCCGACTGAAATTTTCTTAATTGGTCAAAATATTTCTGGTGGGAGGCGTCGGCTAGGACAAGTTACCAACCTGCCGACAAAGACGTTGCACAAAGCGGTAGAGCCTTCCGATGCAACGTCGTGTAGATAACGAAAACGGTAAAAATCCTACTTCTAACAAGTTTGCTCGCTTTCATCGAATGCATCATCACATACCATCAGGTGTGATTGCAGTCAAGGGCTTTTCTTTAATAGGCTGATAATGATGAAGAAGAGAAGTCTGGCTCTATCTGTAGTTTACCCTCAAAATGAGTTGATAATGATTAAATCTAATGCATAATGAATAAGAACCACAGTTTTAACAACCTACCCTCTTCAAGCCATGAAGTTGAGTAGTTTAACTTGGTCTGTTGACCAACTTCGTAGACTTTCGCTCACTTGTGTTTTCAAGAGCGTTTACCGTAAATATAGGATCCTTATTACGTTATCGAGTTGCTTTAACTTTCAACGCAACATCATTGGAAAGGTAACTTTAATTCTTTAGTTTTAAGGTAGGAAATCGTGTGACGGTGTCGTTAAGGGACTAGTTTGATGTTTTTTCTCCTTATCTATTATTTATAAGATTTGGGGAGTCGAGTTGTTGTTCGGGTGATAAGCGAGTGTCACTGTTACGTGTCATTAAGTTCTCGTAGGCGTTTTATTAATGGCGGGCAAACAGCGTGAAGACGGAGGCGTTTTGTTATGGATGGAATTGTCATGTGTTACACATATCCTAACTAATGGTAGTCATTAAATATTACAACATTACATATAACACCGTTAAAGATTGACATATTTACGTTATAACTAGCAGACGCCCGTGACTTCGCCCGCGAGGTTAATGGTACATAGCAACGTGCTAAGAAGAACGAAGCAAAAAAATTACGTGACCCTGTTTTTTTGCTTCAAGAAAAATGGGTACATAGCAAATTATCCTCAAAAGATAGATATTTGCTAACGCGGACTGCGACCCACTATAAAGCCTGGCCTCTACTTCTAGAGAATGGATGTGGAGGTTAGACCCACCAAGCTGATCAACGATCACTATCAAATGTTGATGAAGGTGACCGGGACACAACTAACTTATCTTCTGGACTTAGAAGTTACTGACAATTTCTTATAAGAAAGTAAAACTTCGTAAGCTGACCCATAACTGAATCCAGAACCTCGTGATCTGAAGAAGCTACTTATTAGACTAGACCAACGAAGTAGATGTGGATGTCTGTTTTTTTATTGACTACAAGTTGGCCCTTGACTGCCATTACACCTGATGTTAAGTGACGATGCTATCTAAGATGGAAGCGGGCTAACTTGTTAGGAGTAGGATGAAATCCACACCCCTTTCGGTTTCTACACGACATCGTACTGGAACGCTAAATCGCTTGGTGGTACATCTTTGTCGGTAGGATGGCAACTAGCCACGGCGAAAAGCCTCCCACCAGCCAGACCAAGACAAATTAAGAAAAATCTCAGTCTGCCCCGCCGCGAATCGAACTCAGGACCTCCGTCATTATAAATCCACCGCGCATACCACTGCCCCACGGAGGTCGTCAAAAGTTTATCAATTAATTAATAATGCTGATAAAATAAAAAACATGTGTGTCTCGGGACGCTCTTCAGAAGTGATAACATAAACACGGCTAGCACTGTGAGTATAGTGAGAGAGAAGGCGCTCGCTTATTGCTGCCAGCGGCACTAGTCAGTCTGGCTTTCCTTTCGCTCACGCATACAGGTTACGTTTACTGTTTATCCAAAAGAATTTATCGCTTCAAAAATGGTGAAATGAAATGATATGAAAATACACTTCATTGTACACCATATTAACAAATAAAAGTAAAATAATAGAAAGAAGAAAATAGACGTGTGTGTATGTGTAGACAGACATATCGCTGTAATACGATCTCTACCAGGCAACCTAATAGAAGATGATAAACAACAAAGGGTATTTTATTTTTGTTTTATTTCCATATTGTGTAGGCTCAACTGTAAATGGTTATCGCCGCGGGATAGTAACAAATGGAAAATTAATTAGGACATGCTACAACCCAAACACATTGTTTGCAGTCGGCCCCGGGCGTTACTTAGAGAAGCTTATGTCTATTTTCGTAGCATTCGCCAGCCCTTTAGGCTGGTGTACATCAAAACTAAATATTTTACATACATCACCATGATAATTAAACTATTATCGTTTTGTCGAAAATATAAAGGTTACCTGGAAAGGTTTCCGGGAGTTTTGAAAATTGGCAATTTTATAAATTTTGATATGCTCTTTCCAAATTAAAACTTTGCCACCTCGTATGTTTGCACCGCCATATTGAAAAAATGGCGCCCAAAAGCAGTCTTTTGATAATAACTCCTTTCCGGCGCATTTTACATAAAAACATATCTGTACAAAATAAAAGTTTTTTCTATGGGTTGCAGTAATCAGTCACCCTTGAGTCGGCGTATAATAAATGAGTCCTTCCTCTCGAGCTAAGACTGCCGGTTCCTTGAGTTAAGCTGATTCTCCGCACGTGGAGGAGTTAAATCGTTTTTAAAATTGTTATTTGTCTCTTAACAACATTTATTTAATTATTCCTTTTGACGTGAAAACGTCTTATAATTCGATAGAGCCGGCTGCACGCACGAAAAAACATGACTCATGCGTTACCTCGCTTTGAGGCGTTCCATGTAAGGCTTGAAGTGCAAGCGAGAGCGCAGAACGAGCGACAAAGAAGCACAATCGGCCTTTGCGTTCGGCAGCGTTCGACATCCGTCTATTAAATATAATTATTAAATATATTAATTTTAAATTAAAAATTAATATATATTATAAATTAATATATTTATTATAAATTTAAAATATAAATTTATAAAATCAAAATCAATTATTTTATTAATTTAAATTAATATTTATAAAAATATACTTAAATTAAAAATTTTAATAACCAATTAAATGCTACCATTCCATCAGTATTTTCTTAAGACGTTGTCACGTTCAACTATCGTCAGTAAACCGACTTTACAGACAACCAATTTTATTTTACACCACAAGGAACAAAAGCATAGAACAGAGACATAAAATGCAATATGTAGAGCTGGTATAAAAGGCGGCAATGTTAGATTTAGGAAAGCATTATGACACTAGAATGCAGGTGGTGAATAATAAGTATAAAATACATGAACAACTAAATAAAACCTAATCAAAAACTATATAACCTGCAGGACGCCCGAGGTTTCACCCGCGTAGTTCTCGCCCCCGTGGGAATTTCAGGATGAAATAGCCTATGTGTTATTCTCATATGTAAGCTATATTATTGTGAAGTTTCATCAAAATCAGTAGTTTTTGTGTGAAAGAGTAACAAACATCCACCCATCCATACTTACAAACTTTAGCTTTAATATTGTGTTAGAAAAGATATCTTAAGATAGGATCAGGAGCAGGTGGAAGGCATGGACCTGATCGAGACTTGGATCGTACCAGGACCACGATCTTCAGTCATGAAGGAACGACTGCAGAGAATATACATTAGTCTTTCTTAAAATAGATTAATACAGAATATTGTTAAAATCAAATAACAGATATAAAAAAAATATAATTCTAAGGCTTATCAAACAGTAACAAAGTTTGTAACTTATAAATACGTTACATTGCTTCTCATGCTAAATAAATAAATGAATAAATTACGTCAGTTTGTTTAATATAGTTAGAAACTAAAAATACGTTTCGTTTCTCGTAGTGATTTAGTACGTCAATAGTGCATAAGGGTGGGTTTGTTTGGTAGCTTCCTATGCGCAATACAGTAAATATTGAATTTCTGAACTTCTCTTTGAAGTCGACAAGCCAGCTAACTGAAGTAGCACGTTGATTGACGACAGCCAGCCATGTAGCTCTTACGGTCTCATCGGTCAGCTGTGTACTGACATATTAGACAGGCTTTTTGCTCTGTCGGGGATATACTACATCTCGACCCAATTCAATTTTGTCTTTATCCCAAAAAGTTACAAAACTTACATAACATTAGCGTCTCTAGAACACAGAAATAAGTATGTTCTAGATTACTACTTGTTGCATTACTGCGAAATGCTTTAAATTCTTGTTGTATGTCTGTCTGTCTGCATTATTTATATGTTCCCTTACAAATCCCAGACGGCTTGACCGATCTTTAATATACTTATAGGAAAAAGTCTGAGGAGTGTTCTTGGCTATTTCCGATGTGGGTGTAAATTGCTATAACATTGGGTTCAATATCGAGCGTAGCAGAAATGCAGGAGATGTGATGGCTGGAAGCCGTTCTTCCACCCAAGCTTATTCCAAACTAAATTAATATTGAAAATTGACGGCCTTCATCTCATTAGCTAGTCTTTTATAGATTAAGTCAATGATACCAACATCATTGGATTAAGTGGTAAATAAAGTCATATTTACATTTATAACAATAGTTAGCATGCATTGTACGCGATATCTAGAATATAGGTAGGTATGTAGAAGTGTGGTCGTCCAAGTTTCTTGTGTTTTACAGAACAAACGCGATTGCGACAGGGTATCTCCTCGAACTACAAGTCTAATATCCTCACACACAGCCAACAACACCGATAATAGAACTGACGTTCTTATTATCGCAATACCCGGATTCTATTCAGTGTGAAGTGTTAACAACAGGAGCAAACTTGTGTCGAGTCGAACACGGGCCACGGCTATCGTGATCTTGTTTGTAAGACTTTATTGGGGAAATCTGTTCGATGTTTTACCGCTGTTACTGTTACTAACTTATCTTTACTACTATGGTTAACTTACCTAACCTTAAAACAAACCAATGTTCTGAACCAATCTACTGACTAGTTGTAGTTCTGTTATAAGAGAATGTTTTCTAGTTTAAATCAAGTTTTTTTATTGAGTACAAGTTAGACATTGACTGCAATCTCACCTGGTGGTAAGCGATGACGCAATCTAAGATAGAAGCGAGTTAACTTGTCAGGGGTATGATAAAATCGACACGCCTTTGGTATTTACACGACTTCTTACCGGGACGGTTAATCGCTTGGCGGTACATCTCTGCTGGTACGGTGGTAGCTAGCCAAGGTCAAAGCCTCCCACAGCCACACACAGTGTTATGGTCACTGGGTATTAGTGTTAAAGATCGAACAGTCTGTCTTTAAGATAACTGCTACTGGATTTCTTTTTTAGGAAAATTTTAAATTTAAATTATTTTACTTAGGTTATAAAAGAACTTTTACAAAATTAAGTCGCAGTATTGCGTCAACTTCCTAATCAAAATCAATAGTAATTATAGACAATAATATGAGTAGATAATTACTTTATCTATACTAATATTATAAAGAGGAAAACTTTGTTTGTTTGTAATGAATAGGCTCAAAAACTACTGGACCGTTTTTAAAAATTCTTTCACCATTCGAAAGCTACATTATCCACGAGTAACATAGGCTAAATTTTATTTTGGAAAAAAATAGGGTTCCGTAAAATATTTGGGTTTTTCGGACACAAGGTGTAAAAAATCAACCAGAAAAGTTACTTATTTTGCTTACGCTGCCTAAACTATAAAAGATAGAACCATAAAATGTTCTAATTAATTGGAGATCTTATAAATATCTACAAAAAAGTCCGCAACACACTATACCTATCTATGTCGAGTGAGGCACAACAACCATTTTTTTATTTAAAAATCTTAATTTTTTTTTGGACTACATTTAAACGCATTTATTTTACTCATGCTATTAATCCTTATCAAAATAAATTATTTCATCACTAAGTACAGTTTATGTAGATAATATTTGGTATTTAAAAGATTAAAATTGGACTTTTGGTTTTGAAGTTATGGCGAAATTAAAATATTACTATTTCTGCGTTGCGAAGTGAGCGTCACCAAGGCGGGGGCGCGCGTGCGGGAGGGGAGTTTAGATCTATGTTATATATACGATGATTAATTAAGAATTCGATCTTTGTTCAAATATCTATTTAGTACATGAAAGAATTTGTTCGTTTGTTTAAACGGGCTAATCTCTATCTGCGTGTCAGATTGTAAAATTATTTTTGCTTATTCTGAAGGCTAGACTCAAGAGTGAAATATACTATTTAATACCAATTTATACCCATCAGCTTGCCATGAATATATATTTTTAATGTTAATGTACTGAAATGTCATACAATGTTTAACAAAAATGTAGAAATTTAGTACACGGGACGGGACGGAGAATATTGCTTCACGGGAATCTACAAAAAAATTAAATTGAGAGGGGGAGCGGGGAATGAGCACACTATATGTGCCTTTACACATTTTGTATGAAAGTCTGTCTTTAAAATTAGAAGGGTACCTAAGAGGTTTTCACGCGGACGAAGTCGCGGGCGACTGCTAGTACTCCTATAAAAATAATAACAAAACCATCAAATTAATCCATTAGGATTTAAATAATATTTTACGATTAAAATCACATCGCCAATTGTTTCATAAAGATATAATCCACTTTTGTATGACATGAAATTATTAATGAAACCACAACAATTCAATATAATAAATAATTGTGGCCAATTAATGGATTAAATTTTATCTGAAAACGTTAATTATAATATGAAAATTAGTACTCGTAGTTTAATCTATTGTAAGATATTGCGAACTGATGTGAAATTTTGAAATTACTTTTATTCTATTTACTTATTTATATAACAAACAAAATAATTACCTAAACATGGAAAAAAATAATACAAGTGTGCACAGACGGCCTTATTGCAAAAGCAATCTCTACCATACAACCTTATTACTTTTACTTACTTTTTATATAATAAAGAAATTATTTGTTTGAGATATTACTAATTTACACAAGATGTTATCAGAATTAATCAAAATGGAGATCTAAATAATTGACAATCTAGAATCTAGATGTTCAGTTATAAGTTTACAAGTTGTTTATTTGACGTTGAGGCATCGGAGTTAAATCATAAAATTTGTACAAAGTAAAATAACAATCAAATGCCGCGTTGGTCTAGTGGTTAATCTGTACGACTTCAGACCATTAGGACCTAATTTAAGTAAGTTGTAGTAAAAAAAAAATAGTGATTTATGCTACTCTGGGTAATGAGTATAAGCATAAGTCACTTTTTTTTACCGGAATGCTAATCGTTTGGCGATTTTTTGTTGGTAGGGTGTTAACTACCCACGACCAATGCTTTCCGACATCTTTCTTATAAATCCATTACGCCTTTCACTGCGCCACGAAGGTCTTCAAATCATCAATATCGGCCTACTGACGGCCCACTACAGGTAAGAAACGGAATATGGTCCCACCACGCTGCTTCAATCCGGGTTGAAGGGCAAAGGGTGATATAATCTATATATATAAAAGAAAGTCGTGTTAGTTACACCACTTATAACTCAAGAACGGCATAACAGATTTGGCTGAAAATTGGTAGGGAGGTAGCTTAGAGCCAGGAGACGGACATAGGATACTTTTTATCCCGTTCGACAGCGTTCCCGTGTGACTTGACATGAGACGGACATAGGATACTTTTTATCCCGTTCGACAGCGTTCCCGTGTGACTTGACATGAAACGTCAGTCACTATAAAACGTGGTATAACAAAAAAGAATCAGACTTGGAATAACAAAACGCAAATGACAGCTATGTAATTGACGTAAAATGACAGCTATGTAATGACGTATGGATGACAATTTGATATTTGTAAGAAATCAACATTAAAACTATTTCTATTAAATAAATAATTAAGGTAAAGTCATCTAATTCCGCGGTATTTTGGCTAAAACTTGAAACAGCACTGAATATTAAGCATATGACATGCCTTTTTGAGACATTATGTATTTTTTCCAAAAGCTTTAATGGTTGAACTATAATATTACGTTTACAAAAACCTATTTAAAATTTGATAAAAATTTTAAATAAAATAAAATATGAAAAAAGCCAGATGCCCCTAATTCCGATTTAACAATCCTAAATCCGATGTATTTGAATCCTAATTCCGAGTGTACAAAATTCAATTGAAGAAGGGGAAGAAAAAATACTACATGGTGTTCACAAATTGAATCTATAATCTTATATATCTGTAATATATTTTATGAAAGATAAATGTATTTATGTAATTAATATAAATGGCTTGTTATTTTACTAAAGATATCGAAATTTATGCGATTCTCAATAGAAATTATATTAAAAAAAAATAAAACATTCTGGCTTTGGAATAACATTAACAAAATATCATCATACTTGATACTAGTTTGGAGAATTAATAATACTATGATCAAAGAAACATGCAACTGCTATCATTCAATATATTATGTATATTGAATGATAGCAGTTGCATGTTTCTTATATATACAAAATATAAAATAGTTAAAATAATCAAACAATTCTGATCATGAAAGAGAAGTATTGGAGTTAACAAAGATCAATTATTAAATTATCTTATAACATCACACAATCATTACATTATTTCATAAAGCTAAGTTGAACTATCTGACGTAGATTCACCAAACAATTTAGTACATGTTTTCTTAACATTTGAAGCTTTCTTTCTTACGTTCAAAATTACGGCTTGATCATCGCTAGATGATTCTGTATCTAATATAGAATATATTCTTCGCTGTGAAAAAGGATTTGTTTGTGTATGGTTGTCACTGCACACAATATTTTCAATTTGATTTGCCTCATTTTCTTTATCTTCCTCAATTTTTTCAAGGGTGGTTGGATTGTCAAAACATGATTTTGGTACGACTTTTTGTGATTTCTTTACGTATCGTTTCTTTTGCTTCGTTCGATTTTGAGCTATCCGTTCCTTTTGCTTCTGCAATCTCTCCGCTCGCCTTTTAACAATTCCCTCAGTTTTTTCTTTCCTTTCTTTTGCTATTCTGCGTTGATATTCTATGAATTCATCGGCAACAGCGACTGTTGGGGTTAATTTTTTAGTTTTTCTAGTTTTAATGTTTTTATTTGGAGATTTGGGAAAGTAAAAAGCAGTTTTGAATGGTGTTGGAAAAGTCGGATTTTTATTGAGATGTGCTACAGATTCAGTACTAATTAAATTGCCTTCGCATTCAACCATTGTTCCTTCATCTGCACTTTTTTCATTTGTCTTATTTGAGTTAAAGAATTCAAGCGATATATCACTGCTAGGTTGCCGCGAGCTGGCTCGGGATGATGGTGGATCAAAAGTCTTAAAACAATGTTTTGGATCCACATGTATATCAACTGTGGTCATTGAAGATTTCTGGCTAGTTGAGTTGTGATTATGGATATATTCTTCCGGATTCATACTTTCAAGTGAACAGTCACTGCTTGACAGTCGTGATATAGCTCGGTATACTTTATTTATTTTGTTTTGTGAATCACAAGGATGTAATTTTAAGTGAACATCTTCACTTTCATGCTCAGATGAGATTTTATTTTGCAAGCTGGGGCTCGAATCAGGTAAATATCTATTAAATTGTTTATTTGGTGGAGTTAATTGCTGATCTACTTGGGAGATAACACTATTGGCTCTAATACTTGGGCTAAGAGGAAGAATGATACTGCCGTTTGATCTAATTTCCATATCCATGACTACATCAGATATATCATAATCTGGTATGTTGTTCATAATAGTTGTGTCGTTGAAGATAAGTGATGGTTGGTTTACTTCTTCTTGAATTCTTTTCCAAAATTCGAACAAGCATCTGTATTTTTCTTCACCCTCCCATTCATTTCCAGACTCTACAAATAAACTAAAAACTTCTGGAGACAGCCGTTTCTCAAACTGTTGGAGAAATCCGTTTGTTTGTTCTGTGGGCGGTTCTTGCAGTACAGATGGTGTGGCAGTGTCAAATTCCTGAGGAATGACTTTTGAATAGTCAATATTGTTACTATCGAACGGAAATATTCCTGCACTTTTAAAACTATTTTTTATTGTATCGACTTTAAGGCTTTTTTGAAAACATATTTCCACTTGTTTGGCAAAATCTGTGCGTTTCAATTTGTCGTAATTGTTTTTTACTCGAAACTCATGTACAACATTTTTCCACGCGGCCTTAACCGGTCGAAAAACTCCAACATCTAATGGTTGAAGGATGTGTGTTGAATTGGGTAGTAAAGCTATTAGTATAATACCTTTTTCTTTACAGAAAAGACTTAAAGGTAAAGAAATATGCGAAGTGTGGCCATCCATGAACAATGCGACTGGCATTGTTATTTGGTTATCCAATAACCACTTGTAAAATACATTCGTCACATATTCATAAAATGCCTCCATATTCATCCAACCCGACTCTGTGCATCCAATACCCCATGTGGAAGGTACCGTCTGGGGCAAGTGTTTAGGGAGGCGTTTGTACGGGTACAAAACCATGGGTGGAGCTATATTGCCACCAGCAGAAACGTTGACTAAGACAGTTAGACATTCTTTTTCGTCGTTCGAAACTCTGTTATATACACGCTTACTTCCTTTTTTTACTAACACATCTTTTTCCTTGGGACAGAGAAAAAAGGCCGTTTCGTCGCAATTATAAACTCTGGACTCATCTTCAAGTATATCTAGCAAGTTATTTTTTTCGAAATAGCTTTTGACCCTATCAAACCAACTGCGTACATCTTGTTGAGTTATTTTATTTCTGTGAGTTGGCAAAGTTTGTGCTACTCTCTTAGCAACAGTTGGGTGTCTTAATAAAAAATTTGCAAGCCAATGTTTTCCTGGCTTGCCGTCTCTAAATGTGTTTGGCCGATTTAAATTATCGACAAGTTTAGCCACTCCCATCTTCAATTGCTCTTTAGACACTGGAAAGCCTTGTCTGCCTAGGTAATGAATCCAGTCGACTATTTTATTTTCTTCTGATTTTGTCAGTACAGTTCGTCTTCCCACGATTTCGGAACAATATTTTTTATCACGTTTGTTTCTTAGTGTTGTCTCAGGAATATTATATTTTCGAGAAATTTTATAAACACTACTACCATTTTTGATCTCGGTAATAGCAGTCTGAAGGTCCTCTCTTGAATATTTTTTTCTAGGTTTCATTATCCTATAATTAAAATTTTAAGATTTTAATGCAATTCAAAAATTTCAATTTACATAGCATTAAAATAAAAACAAACCATAAAAGTAACGTAATTCAGTTGTAATTTATAAAATTATTCGTAGATTAATGTGTTACTGAATCTATTAATGCCAACTGAGTAGGTAAACTTGAGAACATCCTGTATGTTCTTTGTATTTACACCATGGAATAAAGTGCTCATACAACCGAATTCCGATGTATATAACTCGGAATTGCGTTTTATTACAAAAATTCCTGTTTCCTAATTCCGATTGTTAAAAAACAAACGAAATTTTTCATATTAATAAACAAGTAAATTCCATAACATCATATCTTTAAATAAATAACCAAAAAGCATTTAATTTTACTGCGAAATATGAATGATTTTAATTTTATCTTCTATTACCTTCCATACAAAAAATAAACAAAGTTTACAAATACTCTAACTTTGATATCCTATAATTAGTGAATATAACGTTAAATTGTACCTCGGAAATCATTTTTTATACTGATTTACTATTTAAGTATTCAAATCCAAAGCAAGAAGTACCGAATTATTAAAACAATAGAGATATTTGAAATAAATAACAAGTCTATGAAATTGCAATTCCGCGGTATACAACGGAATAAAAAACAAGCTAAAATATTTGGCACCTAATGCCGTCGAATTTTTAAAACTTATTTTCTCGTCATTTTAATTAGAAAAATAAATAAATGATAATCATTTTATATTAAAAATGCAATCTTTATAACATACCAGTGAAATCAATACATATAAAACATAAAATCAGTCAGCATAACACTATTTAAAAAATCGTGGTACTCACGCGCACAAGGTCTAAAATGTATGGCGCGTGCGTTCGGGCTTGCAGCCGCCGCCAAACTAACTGATTAATTTAAAACTTATACATATGAAATAAACTTTGTGACCGCATTATTAGGGAAAAATAATTTTTCAATTGATTTACGTACCTTACAATAAAATAAAATGTGATTTCGCTTAAAGCCGCTGTTTTTTTATATTACCTCGGAATAGGGTGCCAATTTTGGAATCCCTCGGAATTGGGTAGCTTTACCTTAACAAGTGGATTGAAGTGAAGTGAAGTTTAATTAATAATGCCGCGACCAAGACGATCGAATCTTTCCCGACAAAGCCGTAATGCAAGAAGAATACAAAATACTGCAAATGAAAGGACTGAAGAAGAACAAGAAATTGCACGTGAACAGCGCCGCGATAGTATGGCTCGACTTCGTGCTTCTCAATCACGAGAGCAAAGTGAAACAGCCCGTGAAACAGCTCAGTTGGGAATGCAGAATCGTCGAGCGAACAACAGAAGTCAACAAATAGATAATTTGCGACGCAGAACAAGATATTTAGCTGATTTGAATCGAGCAGCGTTTTGATACGATTGCAGCAATGATTACAGCTTGCATCCTAGCGTTTGCATTGGGCAAATGGACGTTGTTTGCGAGTATTGTGGTGCATTAAAGTTTTCCGGAGAAACGCCTGGATTATGCTGCCTTAATGGTAAAGTGAAATTGCCAGTGTTGACTCCGCCACATGAGCCATTGTATTCATTGCTTTGTGGCGAAACACAAGAATCACGCCACTTTCTTGCAAATACTCGAAAATACAATAGTTGTTTCCAAATGACGTCATTTGGGGCAGACATTATCGAAGAAGGAGGATTTAATCCGACATTTAAGGTATTTATTTTTGTACTTACATAGAATGTAGTTAAAGAATAACTTACTTTATCTATTGGTATGTATTATATTGGCTAATACTGAACTCTACTCTCCCACAGAAAAAGTGTTTATAACCCAGTTAATACTGTCTGGTTTTTATTTTGTAGATACAAGGACAGATTCACCATCGAATTAGATCATTACTACCTTTCGAAGATACACAGAATAAATTTTTGCAAATATATTTCATGGGCAACATGGAAGAACAACTTGATCGACGCCTAGGGATCAATGCAGGAATGAAGCGAGCAATTCTTCAAGACTTGCAGTGTCTGCTTCATGAACATCATGCGTTGGTCAGGTTGTTTAAGAGTGCTTTAGAGCGCATGCCAAATGATGACTATAAAGTTGTCATCAAAGCAGATAAACGACCATCTGGAACACACGAACGCACATTTAATGCTCCAACAGTAGACGAAGTTGCCATCCTGATTGTTGGTGAACAATTGGAAAAACGCGATATTGTGCTTACACGTCGCGATACTGGGCAACTGCAACAAATATCTGAAACTCATCGATCATATGACGCAATACCCACTGATGTTTTGGCAAGGAGAAGATGGATATTATTTTAATATTAAAATGATAAATCCATTGAATGGTAAAGTATCAGTATCTTAATAATGGTTAATGTCTGTATTATTTGCCTTTGAAATGGTTAATTATCAAATTTTTAATTTCAGGTGAAGAAACTACAAAGAAAGTTAGCTCAATGAATTATTATGCATATCGTTTGATGATTCGTCAAAATGCTGACAACTATTTGCTGCGGTTTCGTCGATTGTTTCAGCAGTATTGCGTTGACATGTATGTAAAAATAGAAACGGAACGTTTAACATTTATTAGGTTGAACCAAGCCAAACTGCGTTCTGAGGAGTACATCCATTTACGTGATGCAGTTAGTACTGAAGGAAATACAGCTAATATTGGTCGATTAACTATACTGCCGGCGACGTACATTGGTAGCCCACGTCATATGCATGAATATGCACAAGATGCAATGACATATGTGCGTCATTACGGCCGGCCAGATCTCTTTATTACTTTTACCTGTAATCCAAAATGGATAGAAATTACTCAATTGCTGCTTCCCGGACAAACATCAAATGATAGACACGACATCACAGCACGTATATTCAGGCAAAAAATTCGGTCCGTGATGAACTTTATTGTTAAACAACGCGTCTTTGGAGATACTCGATGCTGGATGTATTCAATCGAATGGCAAAAGCTTGGCCTGCCGCACGCACACATTCTTATTTGGTTAGTGGAAAGAATTCAGCCTGACCAAATAGATGATATCATCGTTTATTTCGTTGTCGACAACAGTTGGATTGTTCCATATTCACCACTTATTTCTAAAACGTTCAAGACACATTGCAACGTTGAATACTGCAATTCAGTTAAGTCCATAAAATATATTTGCAAATATGTCACGAAAGGCAGTGATATGGCGGTTTTTGGATTGCAATCCTCGAATACCAACGATGAAATTTCACGCTATCAAGTTGGTCGTTATGTGAACTGTAATGAAGCGATTTGGCGTATATTCGCATTTCCCATTCACGAACGTCATCCTACTGTTATACATTTGGCGGTGCATCTGGAGAATGGTCAACGAGTATATTTCACGGCTTCAAATGCTATGCAACGTGCTGAAACACCTCCAGCAACTACATTGACCAGTTTTTTTGCAATCTGCCAAAGCGATCAGTTTGCAAGAACTTTGCTTTACTCGGAGATGCCACGTTATTATACTTGGAATGCTTCATCCAAGAATTTTCAAAGACGGAAGCAAGGTGATGCTGTTCCTGGGCATCCAGATGTGCGTTCTACTGATGCTCTTGGTCGTATGTATACAGTTCATCCAAAGAATGATGAATGTTTCTATTTGCGGTTGTTGCTGGTAAATGTGCGTGGGCCAACTTCATTTGAGACACTACGAACTGTTAATGGTGTTATATTCCCAACATATCGTGCTGCATGTGAAGAATTGAACTTATTAGAAAACGATACCCATTGGGATACGACAATCGCTGAAGCCATTATCTCTGCATCTCCAAGTCAGATACGCACATTATTCGCTATCATAATTTCGACATGTTTTCCATCAAACCCATGTAACCTGTGGCACAAATACAAGGATAGTATGTCAGAAGATATTTTACATCAAAGTTGTGTCAGTTCCAGAAATCACGATATTGAGATGAATGAGGAGATACATAATCGTGCTTTACTTTTGATCGAAGATATGTGTTACCTCATGTACGGTAATTTATTAATCAGGTTAGGAATGCCAGCGCCAAATCGTGAAATGAATGACGCATTTAATCGAGAATTGGAACGGGAACGTGAATATGATCACCAGGAATTAGATTTAGTAGTTCAAAGGAATGTACCCCTTTGAATTACCAACAAAAGGAAGTTTATGATACTTTAATGAAGGCAATCGCTGATGAAAATGGTGGTTTATATTTCCTAGATGCCCCTGGTGGAACTGGCAAGACATTCCTTATGTCATTAGTTTTAGCAACTGTTCGGGCGAGATCCAACATAGCGGTTGCAGTTGCTTCTTCTGGAATAGCAGCCACATTGTTAGAAGGATGCCGTACAGCTCATTCAGCATTCAAATTACCGTTAAATCTTTAAACTATTGAAGAACCAACGTGTAATATTGCAAAACACTCAGCAATGGCCAAAGTTTTAGCGGCATCGAAAATCATCATCTGGGACGAATGCACAATGGCGCATAAACGTGCATTAGAAGCACTTAACCGAACATTAAAAGATTTACGCAATGACTCGAGATGTTTTGGAGGAGCAATGATTTTACTGTCTGGCGATTTCCGCCAAATACTGCCAGTAATTCCAAGATCTACGGCTGCCGACGAAATAAACGCTTGCCTCAAATCGTCAAATCTATGGCGCTATGTGAAGAAACTGCAGCTGACAACAAACATGAGAGTTACATTGCTTAATGATACATCTGCTGAAGATTTCTCGGAGCAATTGCTGACTATCGGTAATGGTAAAGTACCTGTCGATGAATCGAGCGGATTAATTTCATTTCCTATAATAATTATTTCTGTAATTTTGTCTCATCAAAAGACGAACTTATCAACAATGTATTTCCAAATATTATTTCTAACTACAAAAATAATGAATGGTTGAGTGAGCGAGCAATTTTAGCGGCTAAGAATAAAGATGTAGATGACCTGAACTACATAATTCAAAATAAGATCATTGGAACAATGCATTCATTCAAATCTATTGACTGCGTTACAAATGAAGATGAAGCCACCAACTATCCAATTGAATTTTTAAACTCTTTGGACGTGCCTGGCTTACCACCGCACAATTTACGCCTAAAGGTTGGCTCCGTAGTAATCATGCTTCGAAACATAAACCAACCAAAACTGTGCAACGGTACGCGTTTGGTGGTTAGTAAATTGATGAACAATGTAATTTACGCTACGATAATGATAGGAAAATTCAAAGGTGAGGAAGTTCTCATTCCGAGGATCCCGATGATCCCAACCGATATGCCGTTTGAATTTAAAAGACTTCAATTTCCGATACGTCTTGCATTTGCCATGACCATCAACAAATCACAAGACCAATCCTTAAAAGTTTGTGGTTTAAATCTAGAACATTCATGTTTTTCCCATGGTCAATTATACGTGGCATGTTCACGGGTCGGAAGACCATCTGCGTTGGTTGTTTTTGCGCCTGATAATAAAACAAAAAATGTCGTGTATCACAAGGTGCTTAAGTGAAGAGCAACCTATGTACCTACTAAAATACAGAAATAATAATGAATGATTAATGTAGTTATTAATTTTTTTTTTTGGATTTTTTTCCAATAAAAAAAAATCTGCTTATTTATTGCCATTAAGGCGGAACAAAGTTCGCCGGGTCAGCTAGTGTTTCATAAATTAACCATAAAACCTCACAAGTACATCTTTTAAAAATGATTACTAAACTACCAAAAAACTCGAAAGGGCTTAATAAATAATATCGAAACGTATTAAAAGCCTACCTTTTAATACGTTCAAAACCCTACATGCATAAAAACTGAAACCTAACCATCTTTCAACAATCGGTTTAAAATAAAATATAATGACTCTTCTGCCCCAATGGATTATTTGAATAAAAATAATTTGAATTTGAATGAAATTCTGGTTATTACAATTACGCAAAGTTTAATGATTTTCTCACGCTACGCCAGCCGGCCGCAAGTCAATTTGTTCGCTAATTCTGCCACAATCGAATAACCAGTCATTGTTATTCCAATCATCGGCTAAATGTCCAAGTTCCGAGTGTTCCATCGCCTATTACAGAAAACACGTCTTCACGGCATAAGACATTTGTGTCCTGTCTATGTGTTTGTCAAATTTATGCACCCTTGTATGCATGTATTAATATCCCTGTCGCGCTATAGTTTTTAATGGAGGATCCAAGGATATTGAAATTCAAATTCAAAGTCAGACTAGGATGACTAAGATTGTAAAATAAGAAGAAATGTTTATTTCTTAACTTGTAGACATTAATCTAAAAAGAAGAAGAAGTTTTTTGCCGATTGTGCTCGGAAAAATCTGCTTTCCATACGCCGGTAGAGTCACTAAGTACTTCACAGTCTTGACGTTTCAAAAGAGCTTGTATACAGACTACTTTAAAAAAATATGTTATTTTACAAGCAAAAGAATACAATACAGAACTTAATCTAACTTATTCTAATAACTATACAAATCATGCCCATGTGGAATGGTGGCTGGAATACACCCTACTTGAAATAAATGAATTATGATTTTGATAAGTAAATAAAAATACTGTTTCAAAGTAATTAACAGTTAGATAAGAAAACAAAGTTCCTCCTTTTAATTATCACCATACTTAAAAGTTGATCATTATTTTTAATAAAGGCAACAGCAGCGTTGTAACTTGCACAAGTTAAGCGGTTCTTTTGATAGCAATTAAAAGGACCAGAGAAGTAATTTACTTAAATCTTTCTGTATTTACTTACTAACTACACCGTTCAATCTTAATCAAACAAATACTATAGTATAGGGATATTCTAAGCTCAGCTCTACAGTTTTAAATATGCATGAATATCCGTTTAGGGATATAGGCAATTAGCGTGATCAAGAATAAACAAACAGACAGACTGGCCGGAATAAACATTATCCTATTTATATGTACATCCATATAAATGTCTCTTGTATTGTATTGTTAGCAGCATTGAACCCTGCGCTTTAAAAGGCTAGAGTCTAGAGACGAAAATCATAAAAAAGAATGTACTCTGCGACGTTTTTGGCTTATATAAAGGACGGTTTATTAAATTGCGGACATTATCAATTCCAGTTCCAGCATAGGCAGTTTTGCGGCCTAATTACTGTAACTGTAACTGCATCAAATAGTGTTTAATGTAAGATTGAATCATTTTGATTTGATTTAAGGATGTTTTGTAATAAAAATGTGTTGATGTTTTGATTAATGTTCTTTTGCTGCTTGTGCCTTTTGACCCCTTCTGATGATGTTGCTAAAAGTATATAATGTATTGTATTGTATTGTATTGATTTTGGTGTGCATATAAAGAATTAAGTAAATAAATCTTGTATCACACACTGATGGGTAGTGATACAATCTAAGATGGAAGCGGGCTAACTTGCTAGGAGCAGGATATAATCCACACCCCTTTCGGTTTCTACAAGACATCGTAGCAGAATGCTAAATCACTTGGCGATACGTGTTCGTCGGTAGGGAGTTAACTAGCGACGACCAATGCCTCCCACCAGCCAGACCTAGACCAATTTAGGATTCGAACCCAGAACCTCGTGATCCAAAGCCACGAAGTCTTACCACAGCGCCAACGTGACAGTTACACTCAGATCATCATTATGATCATCATTATCAGCCTATTAACGGCCCACTACAGGGCCAGGCCTCCCTCCTTATAGGAGAGGGGATATGGAGCGTAGACCCACCACGTTGCTCCAATGCGGATTGGCGAGCTTAGGGTCATAATGTTTCATTTATTAACGATCACTATCAGATGTGACTGTGACCGGGACCGACGACTTAACGTGCTCTCCGAGGCACGGGGGTCTATCACCACTAAATTCCCGACTCCAAGCTTGGAATTTTACTGAGAATTTCATAGAAGAATGAAAAACTCAGAATTATCCCGCGACCTGACCCAGAATTCGAACCCAGAACCTCGTGATTCAAAGCCACGCAGTCTAACCAGCGGGCCAACGAGGCAGTTATACTCATATATCGTAACTTAATTAGCGTTTGAATTGGATCCCGTACGTACGGCTTATCCCATCCATAACTCTGCCGTTTTAAGCCAGTAAATCACTTTAACACGCCTATACCTTTTGTGTCCATTATTAATTTATCTTCGCCCATATTCGAATTTCATAACCGGTGAAACGAGGAACGAATGAATGAATAAAGTTACCGCCAAAGATATTGAAACCGTAGTGTGGCTAATAAGATTATTTTCAAAAAACTACTTTAACTTTCTTTCACTGATTAAGAGAATCAACAGATGCCGGACGTTCAAGTTTTTGATGGTTAAGTGAAAGTCTTGGAAAAGTGCGACAGAGTACATTTGGAGATCGTCAACATTAAAGTGATAGGAAGAATTTGTGTCACAATATTGATGTAAATCCTGAAAAGAAGTGGTGATAGTACGCCATCCTGTGGAACGCCAGCTGTGATAGCGCTATCGAAGAAAACCTTCTTTCGTTTTTAACATATTGCTGATGTCCACACAGAAAAGTTAAGGCCCTAATTAAGGTGGTATCATCATCACAGCAATAGTGCTAGCCGGTGCTCGAAATAACCGCGCGCCTACGGAAGAACAAGGAACCCTGCTGAAGAGCTGCGCTAGCCGCAATCAAAGTACCAAATCCATTCAAATTATCCAACACACAGCCTGAACCATAAAAACCTCGTGATCTCCTGAGCTCCACACATAAGCTTTTTAAGTATTTTCGTGTAAGTGAAGCTACTTTTTACCCGACTGCGTCAGAAGGAGGGTTATGTTTTTCGAGCGTATGTATGTATGTATGTATGTATGTCCATTTCTTCGGCACGCGCTACAGCCTAAACGACTGAACGGATTTTGACAGATGAGGTGTCGTTGAATTTATAAAAATTGTGATAGTGACATAGGCTATATAAATTTTCAAAATGGTGGCTGTAAATGGGGGAAAAAAGGGGGGATGTGTGTATTTTTTTCTCTTATCTTAGCAATATGGGTATCAAATGAAAGGTCGTAAAAAGACCATTTCAAAAATATAAATATCATATCATGTTTATATTGCCGTTTTAACAAAAAATGGCAAAAAGTGTACCGTATCATTTCTATACCATAAACTAAAACAAAAAAATGTCTCAAATAAAATTATTATTATAAAAACAAAAAACCCGACTGCATAGAAGTTATGAACTGAAAAGAGAAAAACAAGGATCACTATATCTATATAAAATTTTAAATACTTTATGGTGCTGCAGGCGGGGACAAACGTAGTTTTGGTAGATCTTTCTTTCCCCGCAGAAAATAATGTATTTTGTCCCCGCTTGCGTCTTCATAAAGTATTTAGAATTTTATATAGATATAGTGATCCTTGTTTTTCTCTTTTCAGTTCATAACTTCTATGCAGTCGGGTTTTTTGTTTTTATAATAATAATTTTATTTTCTTAATTTATATAATTTTTTGATTAAGTGTTGTTTTAAATGTAATTAAGAAAATTACATTTAAAACAACATGGTTATTTTGGCTATGTATGCGTAGATAGGCGAAGGCGGCTAGCACTCTTGTTGTGATGATGATACCACTGGACACGATGATTGATATATCGATGCGTAACACTCGCGGACTCTCGCATGCAGTTTCGAAAAGCACGGACAACAAGTGACAAGTGAATGACAAATCCTGGGGTTGCCAGGTATCGTAACAAAATCAAAACTTGTGAAAATAGATTAAGTAAGTAGTTTGTATTTGTGCTCGCAACTTTACGGAACACTATGTCTTGAATGAAAATGTTCTTTTTCATCTAAAAAAAATCTCAGTTTACCGCGAACACGTTATATTAATATCTATATTAGTTTTAAAATTAATATTATTGACTATTGTACTTGTAATATTATTAAATAAGGTGATGTATGCTCTACTGCATAGAACACAATTCTATTTGTCTCTATCCTATCTACTACAGATTAAAAGTTTAAACGTCTTCGTATACGACCGATCGCAAGCGTTATAAACGTCCGGAAGAACGAATGTGTATGGATAAACGAACGATTGAACGGTAAAATAAACAATCGTGTTCCGTTAGAGATGTGCACACAAGTACGTTGCAACTTGTTTATTTACTTATCTGAAATTGGGTATTCTGCCCCCTGTAACCCAGGACGCGTTCTGGATAAGGGTAAAAAACATTTGGGGTTTTGTTTTCACGAAACTCCCCAACATTAATTATAGTGTGGTATTATCGAAGCAAGTCTAAGGTTTAACTGACAAACTACACAGAAGTATGACAGGAGTATGCTTCGGAGAACACATTCTCGGTTTATTACCTCATCAAATAAGAGTCAAGCTTTATTATTTATCAACTGACTTACCTACCTGCAAGTCTAAGCTCTAAATATTTTCCTTTACTTGTATCAGGAACATCTTAAGATGAAAGTACACTTAAGCAGATGAATGGCTATCTATTTAACGTTTCAAAACTGTTCATAAAACTAAACCATAAACTAATTCCATTGCAGGATCACTTAACATCAGTAGGTATCAACATGTAATCGATAAAAAAATTGATTATTTTCTTTTACAACTACAACTTTACAACTATAACTGAAGGCAAGCCGTCTTCCAAAAATATCATCTATATATATAAAACTCTTCCGTTACTGAGTGATGTACTGACTGACAGACAAAGCACAGCCGAAACTACTGGCCGTAGAGAGCTGAGATTTGGCACGTATGTTTGTTAGGGGGCGTAGGCAACCACTAAGAGAGGATTTCTCGAAATTCCTCCCCTAGGGGGAGAAAATGGGGGTAAATTGAAAATTTTAATTTCTTAATGGATTCACTTGAAACTTTGTAGGTAGGTTCCACCAGTTACGCAAGTGACCACCGAAAGATAATTATTGGAAATTTTTCCCCCTAAGGGGAGAAAAGGGGGTGAAGATTTTAATTTCTTGATGGATTCACTTGAAACTTTGTATGTAGGTTCTACCAGTGAAGCAAGTGAGCACTGAGTGAGGAATTTTGGAAATTTTCGCCCTAGGGGGAGAAAAGGGGGGTAAACTAAAAATTTTGATTTCTTGATGGATTCACTTGAAACTTTGTATGTAGGTTCCACCAGTGAAGCAAGTGAGCATTGAGTGAGAATTTTTCGAAATTCCCCCCCTAGGGGGAGAAAATGGGGGTAAATTGAAAATTTTAATTTCTTAATGGATTCACTTGAAACTTTGTATGTAGGTTCCACCAGTTAGGCAAGTGACCACCAAAAGAATATTTTAGGAAATTTTTCCCCCTAAGGGGAGAAAAGGGGGTGAAGATTTTAATTTCTTGATGGATTCACTTGAAACTTTGTATGTAGGTTCCACCAGTGAAGCAAGTGAGCACTGAGCGAGGAATTTTGGAAATTTTCCCCCTAGGGGGAGAAAAGGGGGGTAAACTGAAAATTTTAATTTCTTAAGGGATTTACTTGAAACTTTGTATGTAGGTTCCACCAGTCAAGCAAGTGACCACTGAGAGAAGGTTTTGAAAATTTTCCCCCTAGGGGGTAAAAAGGGGGTGAAAATTTTAATTTCTTGATGGATTCACTTGAAACTTTGTATGTGTGTTCCACCAGTGAAGCAAGTGAGCACTGAGACAGGATTTTAATCCACCGATTTCAGCGCGTGACCTGCGGAGGCGTTATGGCCGCCCTACTATCAGGGATATATTCTGAATTACTTCCTGCGCCAAACAACTATACCTATTTCAATTTCGATGTAGAAACAGCAAATCCCCAAATTTTCGGTCGCGCCAGTCTCTTGTCTTGAGCCACAGATTTGCTCTCGCTCTCTTTCGTACCCTGCGCTAGAGCTCAACGATTACCTGAATTTTATGAGAAATCCGTTAATGCACCGATTTTAGCAGGCGACCTACGGTCGCGTTAAACCGCTCTGCCGTCAGGAAATTGTTTTGAATTACGTTCTGCGCTCGACAACTATAACGTTCCCATGCCTATTTCAATTTCAATGTAGAATCAGCAAATCCACAAATGTTCGCGCGTGACTTTCGGTCGCGCCAGTCTTCTATCTCGAGCCACAGGTTTGCTCTCGCTCTCTTTCGTGCCCAGCCTTACACCAGAGTTCTACGATGCCCCGTGCCTAACTGATTTTTTATGTGACATCCGTTAATCCACCGATTTTAGCACGCGACCCATGGTCGCGTTGAAGCCGCTCTACCATCAGGGAATTGTCCTGGATTACGTCATGCGCCAGACAACTATGATGCCCCCATGCCTCTTTAAATTTTAATGTAGAATCAGCAAATCCCCGAATGGTCTCGCACGACTTTCGGTCGCGCCAGCCTCCTGTCTCGAGCGACAAGTTTGTTTTCGCTTTCTTTCGTACCCTGCATTGCACCAGAGCTCAACGATGCCCCGTACCTACCTGAATTTTTATGGGAAATCCGTTAATGCACCGATTTTAGCGACCTACGGTCGCGTTAAAGCCACTCTGCCATCAGGAAATTGTCCTGGATTACGCCCTGCGCCAGACAACGATGATGCCCCCATGCCTCTATCAATTTTAATGTAGAATCAGTAAATCCCCGAATTGTCGCAGGCGTCCAGCCGCGGGATTTTGGCCGCGGTTTTGGTTAAGTAAATTATTTAATAATCACAAGGATATTATAGAGATAAGATTTGCCTTTTACAATGAGTTAATTAGTTTCGGAGATATTACAAAATTTCTAAAAAATATAACACTGCCGCTATATCGTCCAAATTATGTTGACCTCCTCCGTGTTATGTTATACGTACTGATTAGGGGTCAACATTTTGGTACTGATATTCTTTGAGAATTCAATCTTTGATCTTTTCTTTAAATTTATTTGGCATGGCAGACCATATTTATATAATACAAGTAAAAGTTTGTTCGTTTGTTTAAACGGGCTAATCTCTAGATCTGCATGTCGGATTGTAAATTATTTTGTTTATTATGAAAGCTAGACTCAAAAGTGAAATAGACTATTTAATACCAGCTATACACATCAGTTTGCCATAAATATATATTGTTGATGTTAATGTACTGTAATATCGTACAATGTTTAACAAAAATGTAGATCTTTAGTACACGGGACGGGATGGAGAATATTGCTTCACGGGAAATTATAAAAAAATTAAATTGAGAGGGGTTGCGGGGAAAGAGCACACTTTATATAAAAGTCTGTCTTTAAAATTAAAAGGGTACCTAAGAGGTTTTCACGCGGACGAAGTCGCGGGCGACTGCTAGTCTATAATAAAATCAAATAAGGAATAAAGGGAGGAAATGTAATAATCACACTCACGCCAACTACTTCGAGAGTTGGTAATGGAGCGACCATTGATGCAAAGTGATGCTAATTGCTGCTATCTCCGCCCGAACGTCCCCCGGAGACAATTACATGGGACGACAAACGCGACGTCTTTAATTCATTACTTGTTTTATACCCTTGATTTTTGTTTTGACGTGACAACGTCTTATAATTCGATAGAGCCGCCTGCACGCACGAAAAAACATGACTCATGCGGCGTTACCTCGCTTTGAGGCGTTCCATGTAAGGCTTGAAGTGCAAGCGAGAGCGCGGAACGAGCGACAAAAAAGCACAATCGGCCTTTGCGTTTGGCAGCGTTCGACATCCGTCTATTAAATATAATTATTAAATATATTAATTTTAAATCAAAAATTAATATATTTATTATAAATTCAAAATATAAATTTATATTATAAATTCAAAATATATTATATATTATAAATTCAAAATATAATTTATAAAATCAAAATCAATTATTTTATTAATTTAAATTAATATTTATAAAAATATACTTAAATTAAAAATTTTAATAACCAATTAAATGCTACCATTCCATCAGTATTTTCTTCAGACGTTGTCACGTTCAACTATCGTCAGTAAACCGACTTTACAGACAACCAATTTTTTTTTTTACAAACTTGGTTTAAACTTCAAAATTTAAGTTTGACCTATGATCACGGTTTTTTAGCACAGATATTTTCCCTGCCGGGATAAAATTTTTGTGTTATTCCAGGGTATCAATCTCCATTCATTCGTTTTGGTAATTACGACGTAAAAAAACATCAAGTATAAAAGTAAGAAAGCTACACTAAACATATAAGGTACGCTGAACCAACTCAAATATGTGTAACAAAATTACTCAAAGTTACTTGGATGAATGAAAAACGATCCTTTGTTATTATTACCCCTTAAACCATCTATACTCCAATTTACATACTTGTCTACCTTTGGTAGAAGCTTAGAATAAACTGAAGCTTTTATAAAATCACAAAGTTCTGACCACATTAGACGATATCCGAGGTTAAACCTTAAAAATAATCTAAAAGACAATTTTAAACATTGCAGCAAACTTGCTTACATACACATATACAAAAATAATATTCTCAGTTCCACAAATAGTTTCCCCCGGACACGAAAAATCACGCCAGAATTTTTCAGCAAATAAAAGAATAAAAAGAACTTTTATGAAAACATGAAAGGTTAAGCAAAATGTTTATTTTTTTAATTAACTTGGGGTTCCCATGTAAATTTTTCTGAAAATAATTTTATGAAGAAAAACTTTTTATTTGTCCTGACCTCTGATGATTGCCCTGACCTACGCCAAACTGATACTAAATTATACCCAATGGTAACATTAGGCAATTGGACTGTAATAAAGAACAAATAATTTGATATTTTTTTATTCATTACAAGTTAGCCCTGATACAATCACACCTGCTGGATAGTGATGATGCAGTCCAAGATGGAAGCGGGCTAACTTGTTAGGAGTAGGACGAAATGCACTCCCCTTTTCGGTTTATACACGACATTGTACCGGAACGCTAAATCGCTTGGCGGTACTTCTTTGTCGGTGAGGTCCAATTTTGAAAATTTCGATCGGCCCAGTTAGGAATCGAACCCAGGACCTCGATCTTATAAATTCTGTGCACCACAGAGTGACATCCCCTGATTGACCTCTCATCTCTCATTGACCGATTTCGCGACAAATTCAAACTACATTTTTTATACATTTTATTATGTAAATAAAAAAAAGACGTGTGGCACTCGAAACTGCCGCGGTAAAGCTATTGCATAGCATTTTTATCATCTTATATTTACCTTCCGACGTCATCGGGACCGTGGCCGAGCGCTAAGGCGCTCTAAGTGCCCGGATTGCCAGAGAGACGCGGGTTCGAATCCCGTCGGTTCCGCAATTTTTTTTAAGCGTGATATTTCAAAAAGTAATTTTTTTTTACAAGCGTAAAAAAAATACAAAACTAAGAAGTAACCGTTTTGTTTTTCCATCTATCGATAAATACCACAACTTTTAATGACTTTTTGAAATTTCACGCTTAAAAAAAAAAAGTTGCGGAACCTCTCTGACTATTCGGACACTTAGAGCGCCTTACTGCTAGGCCACGTTCCCAATGACGTCGGCGCCGAAATTATGCTTTTTATATTATGTTTTTGATACTCAGGGGGTGTTAGGTTTTTTCGTTACGGAATTTCTGTATTCGGTCTCCACGCTCAAGGCCCGCGATAGAAGCTATACAATAGCTTAAAATATTTATGTACTATGTATTTGAAATACTTGCTGAAAAGTTGTATAACCCCCTATAACAAGTCAAGCATCAAATTGCGATTTTTAGATAAGATTCACGCCAATATCGTATAACTATTTCAATTAGTACTCGTCTTGATAACCCGATCCTAGCATTTGTATCAATTGATAGCATCGATGTCAGTATCGTGATGCAAACTCGAAAGTAATTGATTAAGCAATTAATATGATCTCAATGACATTAACAGGACATGGAGTGTTGGTAATTGAGAGCTATTGATGCATCGGGTGTCAATTACCCCTATCCGTTGCCTTGATGGCCTGGATCGACCCCGGACCTATTATGTATAATTCTATGCCTGCTCTATCAATTTAGGTAGATATTAGTATTGGGTAGGATTATAATCGAGGATAACAACCCATGATGTTTTTGTAAAGTTTCTTGACATATTTCTAAAGTAACGTGTTTTTTTTTCATATAATCGTATTCATCACCATGAACCTTTTTTAGTGACTAGAGTTGGATCTTTCTTTTGCAGAAGTAAATCTGGAGACCCACCACGCTATTCTAATGCTGCTTGGTGGTTTAAGATAAATATATTAATACTTTTGACTCTATATCGATCACAGTTAGACAAAAACGAGCATGTGTTCGCTTATTAGTGTTATAATCGCAAATTAAATTTATTATCCGAGGACAACCCACAGAAATTATTGTGTAATGTTGTTCATCACTTGCTAAATGACCTATTTTTTAGATCATCATCAAAATCCTCATAAACTTTTGTTATGACTTGCTTTAGGGTCATATATCTCACCTTATTCGAGTGGATGTGGAACTCAAAGTCACCACGCTAGTCTAATGCTGTTAAGTGGTTTGTGATGATAATTTTGGCTACGTAACGATCATTTCTAGACTTTATGTAATAATGTGCGGGTCCTTGAACTAAACAGAATAGCCCTGGTTATTAGAATCAGCTCATAGCAATTGTACAAAAGATACTCAATACCCCGAGTTCGCAAATCCACCGAGAACAAGCTTAATGGGTCTAAACTCCATTTCTGGCGGGTGGCCTAGGCCAGGAATGGTCCATTAAAATAGCTTAACGAATTAGATGATAACGAAGAATAATCACGTATGATATTTAACTGTAATAATTTACCAAATTATAATTAAGTAATGTCTGAACCTTCCACAAAAGCATTCTCAATATTCTACAAATAAAAAAAAGCAAATTTAAAAATTATAAATTCACAAATTTAACGTTCGCCATATAATATATTGGCTGTCAAAGAGAATTCTTCTTTAAAGGATTGGTTTGTCGGCTGGATTAAGGAGTGCGGGCGTCAAGCCAAATTGGCTTTTGTTCAGGTGTCGAAACCTGATGTGGAGGGGAGAAATACTGCTGTATTAGTCTCCAATTTGATTTCATGGCGGCTTTTTATCGTACCATCTTTAGACGTTCCAACTTTTAATTTCTATAGAATATTAAAAACCATCAAGGCTAATTAATATTATTTTTTTAATATATGTGTTATATGGGTAATAGCAGTCTCGTTGAATGGAACTTAACCAACATTTAATCAATGTGAGGCGTTTACTTCAGTTTTATTGAAATTTGACTTTTCATTTTGCAATTTTATTGAAATTGGACATATTCACACATAGTCTATTGAGATATTCACACATAGACTAATGTATAACTTGAATGCTTAATGAATAAATAAAAAAAATTGCTTGGCTAGTGACTATTACATACAAAAATATTTTTCAATCCGACTAGTAATTTTAGAGATTAGTTGGACCAAATAGACAGGCAGCCAAAAAATTTTATATCCTTTCGGCTTTTAGTGAAATCTTGCTAATTTGAAAATACAAAAAGACACTTCAATTTTATTTATTTGTATAGTAACTGTGCGAAACCAATGTTTGAACTATGTATGCACATCTGAAGACGGTTTAATTGTGCGCTGGCGAAGCACGGGACACTGTATTGAACAATTTATTACCAGAGACAGATGTTCATAATTGATTTAGATATTCCGTGACGCTAATTACGATGTATTGGTATTGTAATTTAATTACAAAAATCAAAATTCGGTGTCGTTATTGTTCAAATTACAATAAATATGTAAAATCATGAATGAATGTTCCTGAGGTGATTTCCAGTTCGATTAATTGATAATATTATAAAAAGTAAAAATAATTTTAACAAAAAATGGAACCGACTCAAAACACATTAAAAATTAAAAAATAAATGTGTCATTTAGTTGCTTTAATTTACTTAAGCATATCTATGAAGTCGGTGCCAGCAAGTTTAAGAAACATTTATTTAACGTAGTAAAGCAGTTTGTGGGTTCTAGGTAATGTTCTTAAAGTAGAAACCTTGGCTAGTTATAATGCAATTTAAGATTATAGGACGCTAACTTGTGAGAAGGATGAACTCCACACCCCTATCGGATTCTACACGACACGATTCATTTATCGTACCCGTACGATGGTACCCGAACGTTAAAGCGCTTGTCGGTACGCCTTTGTCAGTAGGGTGGTAACTAACCATGGCCGAAATTTAGAAAATCTTCACTTCGCCACGGAGGCTGTCAAAAATCATTCATTCCTCTTAGTAGTATTATTATATATTCGAATTTAAACTATCGCGAGTGTTATTCATATTATTAAAAATATAATATTGTTCCGGTAACGCGGCGCGAAGCAAGCTCATGACTAAGGACCCCGTATGGGTTCAAAACTAGTCGGGCATACTCCGACGACTCCGGTGAGTTACAGCCGTTATATTTTAATAGTATTATTATCGAATTTTAATGCTTTTTCTTGTTTTTGGCTTGGATAAGCCCAAACGGTCGAGGTATCAGACAGGTCGGCTTTAAAGAGGCGCAAAATAAACTATGTCTTATACCTTTCTTTATCTCCCCTATCAACTTACCTAAATACTTAGCCTTAGGTACATTAACATCTATCAACTATTACATTATTAAGCTTTAACTCTTATTGATGAATAAAAACATTTTATTTTAAAAGCGTTTTCAAATTATTCTTTTCTCAAAACATCGACGCCTAGTGGAATGTAAAAGAAAGTCACAGAGACCGCGAAACAAAAGAAGCCAAGTATGCATGATGGGGTCAAAAGCCGAAGCGATTCGCTCGCCAGCAAAACTGTTGACCTCTTTAATTTCTGAGAGTTGACGTTTTATGGCACCTATTTGGGCTTTACGACTGAGGTAAGTACATAATAAAAACTATTCTTTAATAATAGCTTGTGGTTAAGGATCCTCGCGGCTGTTCGTTGGTTAGTCAATGTGGCTTTAATCGTAACATCACCAAGTCAGAAGATAGCTTATGTGAAGGAGCTCATTCTGTAGAACTACCATGCCTAATTTTTCCCACAAGGATGAAGCATTGCTGTGTTCTAGAGGAAGGCATGAACCAATGTAATTGCAAGCATAAAGCTTAACATCTACGTCTGAGATTGATAAACACTGGACTATCTTTAGGACGTGATCCTTGCATGCCCTGCGAATGCTCTGTTTAATGCACTTGGCGGCAAGTCTTTGTCGGAAGAGGTTGTAACTAGCCAAAGCCTTAATTGGCCCAGCCGAGGATCGTACCCAGAACCTCAGACTTGTAAATTCATTGCGCATACCACTGTGCCATGGAAATCGTCAAAATATGTGAGTGTGACTGTGTGTGTGTGTGTGAATCAAATTAGGTAAAAACACAACTTTCCACGAAGTAATAAGTTGGCTTTATGTCTAGTATCTGATATTGAGTGATAGATAGTCAAATAAACCCTAAGCCCACCAGCACTATCCTGTATCGGAGCAACGTTATGGGTCTAAGCTCCAAAACAATTCTTAAAGTACATGACAATCGCCAACATCTAAAAGATCTTACTCGTTAATGATTACAAACTCTTTATATTAAGTACTTCCCAAAAATGTTTTTTACTTTTCCCTATAGTTCAGAATTAGGTCAGCCAAACAAACTTCATCCTGTAGTGTTTGAGTTACTCAGTTATATTGGGTATAGCCAAGTAATCACGTGGATTGATTTACATTAAGCAATTTGCTTTGTGCAATTTAGCACAACGGCAGATGTAAATAATTGACAGCCAGGATATTAGTGCCGTCCATTAGATGCCCTATATCTTGTGTTAAGCCACTTATGATCATATCTGTGAATTATTTATTTGACTATAATTATAATACTGTTACAATTTAAAGATTCCATAGAAGAATCACCACAGCACGTTGCGACGGCGTCGATTAGTACTCCCAGGTCTGAACGAACCCATCAACCGCAATGATGATCTGCCTGGACATCTCATATCCCTTCCTATCCCAACAACACTGTGAAAGGATTCAGATAAAAACCCGCACGAACTCATAGAAAATAAACATCTCCCTGCGTTCATCATCCTATGTTTTTTTAACTTTTTCCTTTTATTATAATTGCCTTTTCTTAGGTTTCCTATTTTTAAATTATTATTATCTATTACATATTTTGTAATTAAATTATGTAAAAATAATCATTATTATTATTTTGAAATATTGATTTTTCATTATCCTGCGGAAACTTTAATGGTCCAGTTTAAAGAGCAACTGCTGAGTTTATTACCGGCTCTCCTCTACATCTGCCTTCCGAAGTTAGAAACACTACGTACTGACATACTTGACGTATTGAAAGTGCTTATAAAACGGCCTACTTGAAATAAATGAATTGGAATTGGAATATACTCGTATTGTAAGTATGATATATCCATCTGACTCCATCGTTAGTCTAGTGGTTAGTCTATGTGGCTTCTATCACGGGATCCTGGGTTCGAATCGGTCTGGTCAAGGAATAATTCTGCCTTTTTCATTCTTCTATGAAACATTTAGAACAGTCCGAGCCCTGATTCGGGAAGTTAGAGATGTTACCCCCGCGCTTCGGATGGCACAGTTAGCCATGGGTCTCGGTCACTATCATCAACATCTGATAGTAATCGTTAAGGAATAAAACATCATCTTAATCCCGCCAACCCGCGTTAGAACAACGGTGTGGCTCTACGCTCCATATACTTACCCACTCCTACAAAGATTAACGCCTGGCCTGTAGTGGGTCGTTAAATAGACTGATAATGATGAAGAATACATCGTTATTCTTAAGTTCCAGCAAATCAATTACGTAGTTATGTCGTGAAAAAGTAACCACACACACACGCACACACACACAAATACACACATTTAACCGCAATCATACCTGATGGTAAATTATGATGCAATTTAAGATTTAGATTAGGGTGGTAACTAGCCACGGTCGAAGCCAGAAAATCAAATCGAACCCGCGACCACGCCACGAAGCCCGTCAAAACTACAACACAAAAACAAACTTTCGCCTTTATAATATTCATGCAATATTAAAAGGGTTGTAAAAAATGGAATACAAATAGAGCGTTTTTTACTTTGACTTTTATATATTTTTTATTTCTACACTTGTTTACTTATTTCTAAATAAATAAATTTCTTGCTCGTGCTGATCACAGTTTCACTGTATTATTACAAGCAGTTAGTTGGGATTAAAAGAGTTCTGGCGTCGATCCAAACAGCTTCTTGTTCAGTCGTGGAGGCGACGCAGGTGGTATAGATACCGCTGTAAATTAGTGCGCACCACGGTTTTGTGATTACTGCAGTTAACGGGTATATATTGTAGAGGATTATATTATACTGTGGTACTACTATATAATAATGCTATGTTTCTGACAGGTGTTATAAATATATGTACCTATATACGTTTTTACAACCAGTGTCTGCCTGTTTATGCCAACGTAGCTTCTTCATTAAAGGATGGATTATGCTGCGTTGTTTTTTGTTTCCGATTGATATGGCTGTATCTATACGACAAATATTCGATGAGACCTTTAGACTATTCTTCCTTCTTTTCTGCCAGCCAAAATTGCAATTTTTAATACCAAAAATTAAGATCTCAGCTTTTTAATATGTAGTAACTCAAAAACTGCAAGTGATATAGAATCTGAATAGAGTTCCTTAAAAAAAAAAATTGCTTTATTTCTCAAAACCTAAAATTTTACGACGAGTATTAATAAAAAATCTTGTATCTCACTTGCAAAACTCATATATATTCATCAAGTGATAAGTTATTATCTGTTCAAGCAGATGGCCATGTATCAAGTCCCCGAAATTCCTACGTAATGATACAGTCACAAGCCGAGCACACGTCCCTAATAAAGTCGCCGACGAGACGTTAAAAGATCGCGTAACTGATGTGACGCCTTGTCTAAATAATAGATAGACCTCGTAGACATACATCTAATGAAGATTATGTCTTCACGCCAAACTGCAGGTCCGTCAAAAAATGCGTCGTTCGAACATCACACTTACATCCCACCTTCAGTTCGACTTTTAGGCCAATATCTTTTTTGAAGATTCACCATCTTCATATACAGTTTGTACTACAAAATCAAATACTTGTTCAAAAAAAGTCTTTTAATTGTTTATTTTACTATTTTCAGCGAAAACCCATGACAAAGTCACCCAGATCCGACAATACAATTGAGAATTTCTGAGGATGCATTGGTTTATTATTGTCGGGGTTTGTGACTTCTTCACTTGGATACGTCGCAGAAAATAGCTAAATACATAAACTATTAATTATTAGCAACGAAACTGCGCAAAGATCTGTTTTCTATTCAGTACTGGATTATTGGTCTGAAAGCAAATGCTTACGAGTATGTGCAAGTAAAGAGCACTTTCAGAAGATAAATATTTAATCAGCTTTGTATGTCCGTTTCGGGTTTTATATATCAACGGGCCGCGTGCCCCGCCCGCCCCGCCGCCCCGCCCGTGGCGTTAATAAATGTTGAACGAGTCAAACCAAATATATCGCAGGGAGCGAAGGAAAACATTTCAACGTTAAATTAGCACTTTATTTATATTACCTTTACACAAGTTCAGTCTGTCATTTGCAATACTCTCTGACGGCGTTTAATAAAAAAGTAAAATACATAAAAAGTAACTACAAATGTTGTAAATACAAAAACAGAAATAAATAAAAACATAAAAGCGGCGTATCACCACAGCAATCAAATACCTTGTATACATTGCATCATCTTATCTTCTGTCTAATCCAATAAAAACTCTCTAATATGGGGATTTGAAGCTAAATTCTCACCAATCGGCTTGAGGTGTCTAATGCCTGAATAGTCAAACGCAAATCAACTTCAAGTGCGTTTCCAGTCGACTTGTTTTAGCAGATTTTCATTGGAAGCTGTCAAAATAAGTTGCCTCAAAACGCATTTAAATTTGATTTGCGTTTGAGTATCAGAGCAGTAATAATGTTTGATTTTGTAGCGAACACTATTAAATGTTGAGGATAATGGCCCGACCAGAGGCTTACCAAGCGTCAAGCAACACACATTGGCATCACTGGTTTTATTTTTAGTCTAACGTCAAATTCCAACTTAATTTCTTGTTATATGTAGGATAATAGCTTAACCATTAAAGGAAGCAGTACAAAGACCGGCCTAGATAGGTGATATCGCTAGGAGAGATCACCAGAACATATTAATTCGTTAAGAAACGTAAAGACATGTAGATGCTTCTAATAATTCAAAGTGATCCAATTAATTAATCTAATCCTAGATTAGGTTACTACAAGAGATGTTTGAATTGTTTTCGGACATCATAGTTCCGCTTTGATTAAAATTAATATTCAAGTACAATATTTAATTAAGTACATTGCCCAATTTATGGTCAGAGAAATATTATTCATATTTTAAATAATACAAACCATTATTTTATAAAACAAAAATACATTTTTTGTAAATGGCAACATTTTGAGTATGAGAAACAGATCTTTTTCATCTTATTTACTTACTTAATTTTAGCTTAAATTATTTAATTTTAATTCACTCATTATTCAACTGGGAATGGAACTTACGATTAAGTCAAATATTTACAATAAATAAGCGTTTAAAATATAAAAAAGTGTCCTGCTTTACTCTATATAACATTACTTATGCTTAACTCAAAAATCCTAATTTATATAGATAGGTCTTATTTCTATTAAATACGTCTAATAAACGCATATAAATGCTAAGTCGCCCAACTCACACATCGCACAAACAAAATATTTCTAAAATATAAATAAATATACTTTTGTACTCTCAAAAGTCCACGCACATCGGCCGGTAAAGTTATCACAATTGCATTTTAAAATTTATTTTAAAACTACCATATTGGTAGAAAACTATTCACACTGGCAACACTGAGCTGCAGATCCATAAACACTATCATCTACACAATACAGTTCATATTGAGCATCGTTGTTCACACGTACTGTCGTGATGGTCCGTTCTTTCTTGAATGTGGTAATGTGTCGTCGGAGTTAGCAGTGTTGCCACAGTTGTTGTTATGCAGGAACGACATTTCCACGCTGCTGTCTCCGCCCTGTAAAATTGCATACTATTAGGAAATTATTTTCTAACCTAGCCATATTATTTTCTAAAAGCCTTCTAAAGGCCTATGTCTAATATTTTCTTAAAAAAATAGTTTGACTATAAGATATTTGATGACACACCTCTCCATGCATAGGATTCGTCGTGATGGTGATCGGCACTTTAGCTGGCAGGTATCCGTTGTTAGCTCCACCTTCTGGACCGGGTCCCTTCTCTTCTGCAAAAAAAAAACTTTTAATACTTTGAACATTTTTACATTGTCATAGGTATTGAGTAGAACGAAATCCACACCAATTTCCGTTTTTACACGACGTCGCATGGCGGTACGTCTTTGTCGGTAGGGTGGTAAACTAGACACGCCCGAAGCCTCCCACCAGCCAAACCGTAACCAATTAAGAAAATCTTAATTGGCCGAGCCAGGTATCGAACCCAAGGCCTCAGTCTTATAATGCCACTGCACTGCATGAAGGCCGTCAAAAGTTGATAAGTAGTGTTTGTGTTTCCTATGACGGTTAGGTGCTCTTAGAAACACATAAGAGGTATAAAACGATGGAACCACCTACCACCTCCAAAAGCTAAACCATGGTCTAAGTGGTCCAAACTTCATAGTTGCCTACCCCATTTAGCTACGCTGCCGTATTATGACAAAACCTCTATATATCTTAATATGAGTATAGAGATACTGTGTTTTGTCATGACAGGGTAGATTATGGTACGAGCACGTACAGACTTTTAGTTTTTATAAAATGTCGGAGAAGGCAGGCTTTTAAACTACAAAAATCAAACTCGACCGCTATTCATTAGGCCAAAATAAACACCAATGATACCGTCAGAAATATCGAAACAGGATCGTTTGTCAATTTACCGTAGTTGATAGTAAAAGTCCGATTCTCAATATCGCGGACGGAGCGGGATTGTTTTTTTATTAGTTATTCGTTCAATCGTTCGTTTATCGGTACACATTCGTTCTTCCGGACGTTTATTGCTTACGATTGCGCCGATGTTGCTCTTTTTCATTTCAATCAATAATTTTTTACGACTTCAGTTATGGCATTACGATATGGATAAGGGTGTGCTCGTATCGTGACAATTAAAAGGAACTGCTTCATCCCCTAAAATATATTTGTGTGTTGCATTTATAATAATGGGAGTTTTGTTGATTCAAAGAAATTGATTTGTAAAGAGAAAAAAGTATAAACCTAAGAGCGTATTCTTAAATAATATGGAATTAAGAAGTTTGAACTTTTTAACTCAATAAAGTATCAATAGCTAATGCCGTTACTTTTTTGCTGTCACAATTTTTGTGCAGGCGCAATTTAAAAACAATTTCATATTATTATGAGCTGAGAATCGTGTTAAATATTATGAAATACTTAACTAAAAGTTCTTTAATATAGTAACATATAAGTAATATTAACAAGAATGACGAAACATAAGCCCGCAGATTAAAAAATTATTATCGACAAGGGAACTGTTTTCAAGCAAAATAATTTAAGTATTTAAGATAAAATTAAGATTTTATGACACCATTTACTTATAATAAATGGAATGACAAATTATCATGTTGTACCTAATTTTAATATTATAAAAATCACTTTTTACATGAAAAGTTTTAAAAACACTAAGTATATGCATAGAATATCCGACGGTAGACATGCACACATTTACTGAAAGCATTTTCTCATGCTGGAAGCCAATAGCCTCACTTCAAAGGTAATTGACACAAAATAAAACGAATGCTTTTCCAAGGATACATTAAACAACAGTTCAATTCTACTGGCGTTCAGAAAACAGGATTGTTTGTCGTTCGTTCGATCGTTCATTCTATCGCACATTCATACATACGTTCCGTTTGCTCCAATATTTACTTTAAAACGTTTTTACCGAATTGCAACAGGAAGAAGGTAATTTATATTGCTTGTTTGTGTGAATTTCTAGAATAGCATACAACATATAAGTTAAGAATAGTATAAATTAAGTCATGTGTTAAGCCCTTTGTTAGTTTGTTAGGTCGCCTTGTAGAGATCTTTTATAAGATAAGGCCGCCTCTCGTGTATTTATTATTTTCCTTTTTATTTATGGTAGACTATTTAATTGGGATTGTTAATATGGTGTGAAAGTGTTTTCAGTAATGAAATAATCATTTCGACAATCTCGCTTGTTAATATTTGTTTCATTTATATATTTTATTAAAATAAACTTAGTAGAAAATCAATAAAAAATATTTCGTCAGACCATTTCATAAATAAAAAAATCGTCAGAAACAATCATTTAAAATGAAACAAAATTTCTAAAATGAAATAATAGAAAATTTTCAAAACTTCACTTAGCATCATATCTTGTAAGCACATTTTTACTTAATTTCCTTAACGTATCAAAAAATCTTAAGATAGTAATTAATAAACAATATTGCAGAAAAATAACATCAAGAAGAATATAAAAATAGCTAATAAGCTATTTCAAAATCATAACTAAGAAACATGAATTTAAACAACGAAATCTTCCGCAAGACTTCTCAAAGATTAAACATAACATAATATTAAACTCGTGCAAAACTTTGGTCTCTTGCACACATACACAAGTACAACATTGTTAGCGAGCGGTGAAAAAACTTCATACGCGATAATCTTATCTGTGGCAACAATCTTCTCTACAATGCTATCTAAAACAATAGCACACTAAAACGACAGCACTTGCGAAAATGTTTCACACAATCACAGCGAAACTTTCGTGCGAATATCGCGCTAATGAAAATTTGTTTATCTTAAGGTTCTCTGTGTATGTTTTTGTGCAAAGTGTTTGCGGTCGGCGATAGTCCAGAGGAGCTTTTTATCTAGTCACTTAGTTGGATTATGTTTAAATATGTTTTATAGTTGGCATGTTCCAGCAACTTTAACTCAAATTTAATGCATATTTAGGAAAGTGTATAGCTACAACAATATTAACGTTATAATTGTGATAAAAATGTCACTTGGCATAAATAAGCATGGAAGCATAATCATAAAGCATAAGGCACCTTCAGAGCAAGAGGAAATAGACGTTGTTCAGACAGTAGGTGGTTGTTCCTCTTAATTATAGAAATTTCTATTAGTACGATAGTACTTTACTGGAAGATTTCTAGAATAGGCTTGCCTAGACAACGTCTATACACGGTAAGTATATAGACGTTCTCCTCTCTAACTACGTATATAAGTTATAACAATTTTTTTTTTGATAACTTGATAATCAAATTATTGAGCATTCTCTTGCCAATTTGACGAAATCTCTTCACTATCTTAATACTTACTATCGGCGTGCGGTCTCTTAGCTCGTCGACACAGTAAGAAGGTAACTGCCAGTATGAGCAGTAAGGCAGCCGCGCCCGCCGCGCCGCCCGCAGTCACCAGCGTGCCAGGAGCACTCTCCTCCTCTTTAGCCGGCGCCTCAGTACTGGTGCTCGGAGCGTTCAACGCGCGTTGAGTCTTCGCGATCTACAGATATATACCATAGAATTAAAAGAAGATTAAAACTTTTCCAAAAGTCCAGAGCATGATTTCTAATATGTTAGAGATAAGTCAAAGTCAGGGCAACAACACATCTTCCTGGTAGATAGATCATTTCGGTCTGCCTGGTAGATAGTTCCGATAACTCAGCCAATAGCCAAACGTGGACAACAATTACACAGTAGGCATTTGTCCTTGATTAAGAAGAGAAGAAAACTTTTCCTATCAATTATGATATAAATGATTTTTCCCACTAAGTTAGCAATTATGGGAGCTCGGGATGCGACAATATTTTAACGGATATCAGACGTTACCGTGGAACATTGAAACTTTATTTGATTTTTTAGTGTTTTATCTGACATACTGTCAAGTTGCGTAGCAGTGGCACAGTGGACAGTCTTACCAGTATAGCGCTAAAGTCGCGCAGTAAGCCCGTATTTCATCACCATGCTGCGCTGGTGGCCGCACAGTCACCTCGTAGCAGTGGCACACGTAGGACAGTCTTACCAGTATAGCGCTAAAGTCGGACGGCGCCTGCGCAGTGTAGGCCTGTATCTTGAGCTCGTAGGCCATGTCGGGCGCCTGCGACATCACCAACACACGTAGAAAACAGTATAGCGCAGGCACAGGTCTGCGCAGTGTAGCGCACTGTAGGTTGCGACATCACCATCTGCGCTGGTGGCCGAGTCACCTCGTAGCAGTGGCACACGTGTCAGTCTATACCAGTATACAGGTGATGACATCCCACTTGGTGGCCGCCCACATCACCTCGTAGCAGTGTGGCACACGTAGGACAGTCTTACCAGTATAGCGCTAAAGTCGGACGGCGCCTGCGCAGTGTAGGCCTGTATCTTGAGCTCGTAGGCCGTGTCGGGCGCCAGGTGCGACATCACCATGCTGCGCTGGTGGCCGCCCACAGTCACCTCGTAGCAGTGGCACACGTAGGACAGTCTTACCAGTATAGCGCTAAAGTCGGACGGCGCCTGCGCAGTGTAGGCCTGTATCTTGAGCTCGTAGGCCGTGTCGGGCGCCAGGTGCGACATCACCATGCTGCGCTGGTGGCCGCCCACAGTCACCTCGTAGCAGTGGCACACGTAGGACAGTCTTACCAGTATAGCGCTAAAGTCGGACGGCGCCTGCGCAGTGTAGGCCTGTATCTTGAGCTCGTAGGCCGTGTCGGGCGCCAGGTGCGACATCACCATGCTGCGCTGGTGGCCGCCCACAGTCACCTCGTAGCAGTGGCACACGTAGGACAGTCTTACCAGTATAGCGCTAAAGTCGGACGGCGCCTGCGCAGTGTAGGCCTGTATCTTGAGCTCGTAGGCCGTGTCGGGCGCCAGGTGCGACATCACCATGCTGCGCTGGTGGCCGCCCACAGTCACCTTCTCATAGGCTCCCGCCCACGACACGGCGCGGTAGTACACGTAGAAGCCTTCTGCCTCTACCCCGCCGTGGGCTGACCACTGAACAAAGTTTAACATTTGACTATCACAATAGGTTCTAGAATACTTCACGCAATACGGTACATCGACTTTGAAGAACATACCAGAGCTCGGCTCTTTAAAGATGCACAATCTAAATCTTTGCTTTTGTAGTCCAATGAAATAAAACACCAACACCAATCTACAGCAAATGTCAAGCACGGGTCTGATGGTTTTACGCTCTTTTTGATATTCAAAAGTCTTACAATATCAAAATAAAACAATACACTATGAGAAATGTTCGATTTATTATTAGTTAAGTATAGTTTGACCGAAACAAATGCGATTTGCTGCACCTCTAAGAGTGAAATGGTTGACGTTAACTTGTCGTTCTATTAAACAGAACTTAATCATTCATTCATTAAATTCTTACCGTCCAGTTAAGCTGTATACTGTGCGGCGACAGCGACGTGGCCTTGTCCAGCGTGGGCGCGCGCGGGCTCTGGAAGCCGCCGCGCTGCAGGAAGAACTTGCCGCTGCTGCGACCCATCTTGTTGTCCTGGTTCGAGTATACTGCTGCGATACGGAATCTAGCAAAACAATAATTAAATTATTTAGATATTCTCTGAAAAAACCGACGACCAAATATTTCCGTTCTTGAGAATACTCTACACACCTTGGATGCATCAAAGGTTTAACTTGTGAGAAGAAGATAATTATATTTTCGACCAATAGCAGAAAAATTGAAAATGACGCTCTCTCTTTTGCCATCGCAAACAAAAGAGATCCTTATTTTAGACAAAGAATAGACTTTACATATTTTTTTTTTAACCAAGATGACACTTGCTGGAAATTAATCATTCTTGAGAGATTCAATTATTATGATTATATCATAGTCGAGTGTAGTAACTAGTGTATCTATCAATATAATAAATATACGTAGACCCTTTTTTTACACAAGATGACACTTGCTAGAAATTAATCATTCTTGAGAGATTCAATTATTATGATTATATCATAGTCGAGTGTAGTAACTAGTGTATCTATCAATATAATAAATATACGTAGACCCTTTTTTTTACACAAGATGACACTTGCTAGAAATTAATCATTCTTGAGAGATTTAATTATTATTATATCATAGTCGGGTGTAGTAACTAATGCATCTATCGATATAATAAATATACGTAGACCCTTACTGTATGATTTCAGGAGCTCTAGTCGAGACAAATTCGATTTGGTTAGGTTTGAAGATACAGATGCAGACATAAGAGCAGCGGCCCAGGGACCAGAAGACAAAGAGGATGTCCGAAACTTCGTGGGACGCATGTTGAAAGGAGAGCAAGAATGGTGTAGACACTCCGAAATGCTCCGAGCCATTATGGTCAGAACTCAGAAGAGAGGAAAGGAAACAGTTGGAAAAAAGCCAAGCGGTTCCGTGCTGACCCGGCAGCAAAGAGAGAGAAAAAAGGTTCGAAGATAACTTTCATTATGAGTTATACCTTAGTTACAACCTTACCGGCATAGACGTATTACGTCTACCAATTGTCTAATAGGACACGATACATTTTTATAAAGTTACAATGACATAAGACGGCCTCGATGGTCTAGTGGTTGGTGGTTGTGGGTTCGATCCTCGATTGATCGATGTCCTGTGTTCTTACCTGGGTCGGGTCACGGAATAGTTCTGAATTTTACATTCTCCTATGAAATTTTCAGTGCATTCCAAGTCCAGGGTCGGAAAGTTGGTGGTGTGACACTCCCTTGCCTCGGAGCACGTTAAGTCGTCGATCCCGGTCACTATCATCAACATCTGATAGTGGTCGTTATTAATTAAACATTATCAAGCCGCTTCACATCCCCTCTCCTATAAGAGGGAGGCCTGGCCCTGTAGTGGGCCGCTAATAGGCTGATATGATGAATGACATAAATTACCTAACTCATCTTCACTCTTTTCACATAAACAAATACTTCAAAACTCTAAATTAGAGATTTGAAACTAAAACGTATAATTGGATTGTGCCCGGAACCAAATCCAATTATTTCATAATTCCCCGTTCGTTATTTATTTTTGTGTAATATAACAGAGCGGAAATTTGATTAATATAAATGAAGAGCAAACAGAGCTCCAAATGCGTTTACTATTCGCTGTTTGAGTACTAAATATATTTGTTTAGGTTTGCGGTTTTAGAAATGGATTAGTGCGTACCGGTAGGTATCTATGTCATTCGAATCGCGGTGCAATTTTTGTCCTGCCAATTGAATTATTTTTGGGGCAAACGTAACCTAACAACTATTAAATACAATTTTTTTTTTGATTAAGTAATTGCATTTAGGCTCTATGCAAAACCTCGGTACAGTCCCCAGGAGTATTGAAGAACACAAAAGCATCGAAGATGCCCGAAGGCAAGATAAACAAAATAGGGCAGAGTGGATTGCGAATTTATCAGATAGAACAAGATAGAGAAGAATTCGAAACATCAGTGTCGAATTATAAAAATACCACTACTTAGAATACCACCACTTGGTTCCAAAGGGTCTAAATTTGTGTAATGCCTTCTAGTAACTAGGTATATGATACATTCATGCATTCAGTGTGGACAGTACTGTAAACACCTATAAATACAATGTTCTTACTAAAAACCGACAGACAACGGATCAACGCAAAGTCGGCGTCAATGCTTTTGTATTGTTTACAGAGACGCAAAAATCGCGTTTTTTACGATACATAAATCTCGATCGATCCTTTCATTTTTTCTATAATATGGCGTATAACAGAGCAGTGGTTATACTGCTAGTTAGGAATTCACTTTGGTTGCATGATATTAAGGACTTATTCATAATTGGTTATACAATTTGCAAGTACTTGATTTGTCATAGTGTCTAAATCGATTCGTTTTTATAACTGCCGATAGATGGCGCTGTGGTAGTTTTAACTCACGCTATTGTTGTTTTCAACCATAAGGCGTATAAGCCTAACCTGAGCAATGTTTAACTACTATTAAATTATTAATTACGTTCATATACCTATTATTAGTTTCTATATATATATTGTGCAGTGAGTAAATAAAGTGTTTCAGTCGTCAGTGTGTGAGTTTAAATTGTGAACCCCCTGCCCTCATCAGTAAGTGATCGAACATTATGGTGCCGAAACCCGGGAAGACAAACTGTGAGTAATAGAACTTAGTTAAAATCAGTGAAAAAAGACTTAGTGCAACCGTGATTAAATTAACTTTGAAAAATTACAAGTGTAGTGTAAAGACTTAGAAAAATTTCGATCAAAAAAGACTTTGAAAAATTTATACGTGTACGGACTTAGAAAAATTTCGATCCAAAAAGACTTTGAAAAATTTCTACTTGTTTGGACTTAGAATAATTTTGCTTCAAAAGGACTTTAAAATTTTATACTTCAATCAACTTAGAAAATTATCGTTTTAAAAAACTTTGATATTTTATATGTGTATAGACTTAGAAAAATTTCCTTACAAAGGACTTTGAAAATTTATATGTGCACAGACTTTAATAATTTTCGCTTGTAACATTGAATGTATTGGACTTAGTCCCTGTATGTGATTTTTTCTTTTTTTTGTTGTAAACATTGAGATAAAGATGCAGTCATTAATTCATGTTCAAGAGGATCGTTTTGAAAACTTAATAAAATCAGAAAGAAATTTCAAGAAATCACCTAAAGAAAGATTAACTAAGGCTTACACTGAAGCGAGATTGGAGTCCGCAGACACATTATGGTCCGAATTTAAATCAGATCATCGAGAAATTGTGGCACAAGCCACCAGAGACCTAAAAAAGGAATTGCCGTATTTTACGGAGGACTTGTACGAAGCAGTTTGAGGAATTCTATACTGCCTACAAATCTACCTTAAAAACTAAGCTCGAGCAATTTAAGTTTACAATAGAAAATGAAAGTGTTACGGCTGCTATATCTAATATTGGATCAACACATAACGAAGTACATTTGCCTTTAATCAAACTACCCTCTTTTAATGGAAAATATAGTGAATGGCAATCTTTTCACGATTTATTCGAAAGTTTAATTCACACTAACAAAAGGTTACAAAATGTTCAGAAACTACATTACTTGAAGAGTTGTCTTAGTGGAGAACCTGAGGTCTTATTACGCAATTTAACTATAACTGAGGCAAACTATGAGGAAGCCTGGATACTATTAAAACGGCGATACGACAATAAGAGATTCAACTGTAACGCTATTCTGAAGACATTATTTTCCATTAAACAAATGAGTCATGAATCGGCTAATGCACTTAAATTTATTCTTGACACAACATTGAGCTGTCTCAATCAGCTGAAGAATTTAGGCATTGATACAAATTCATGGGATGCAATATTAATTTACCTAGTAGTTTCCAAGTTAGATGTTGAATCTCATAAGCAATGGGAAATTCAAGTAAGCAATTATCCTTCTAACGAGCTACCTCAGTGGAGTCAACTCACGGGATTCCTTGAAACTAGATTCCGAGCGTTAGAAATGATAGACAACAAACACAAAGGTCAACAATCTATGCAAAGCAATCAAGCATCCAAGTCTAAATCCTTTCATACTTCGCTTCTTGAGCAAACTAAAGCAGTGACAGATCCAATGTGTCCGTTTTGTAAAGAGCAACATTTTCTTTACGCATGTAAGAAATTCGGAACTCAACAACCAAGAGAGAGACAAGAATTTGTACAATCTAAAGGCTTATGTTTCAACTGCTTAGCGCCGACTCATGCTGTAAAAAACTGTAGACTATCAAAATCCTGTCAAAAATGTGGAAGACGTCATCACACACTGTTGCACAACAAAGAGGCAGCTATGTCTCTTAATACTACTGAGAACTCACATCAAGAAACTAATAAAATCCAAAACCAAACGAAAACTTCAACTTCGTTGGGAACCAAAGAGAGAATCATATCAAACTTCTCAACTGAGAAGTATCACCCTAGCGAAGTCCTGCTTGCAACTGCGCGTTTGAAGACGAGAGATCGAAATGGCTGTGAGCACCACATCAGAGCATTGTTAGATCAAGGCTCACAGGCCTCATTTATCACGGAAGCTACTACACAACTGCTTGGACTTAAGCGCTCACCGGTTAATGGTTGGGTGTCAGGTTTGGGTCCTGGCGAAACGAGAATTAAATACATGGTTTCGTTACATGTAGAATCACGCCAGAATCCAGAAAATTCAATCCAAGTAGATGCATATGTGCTTAAATCATTTACATGGTCACTTCCATCAACCAATCTTAAATCATCTGATCATCTAGAAATCGGAGATCTATTTCTTGCTGATCCAGACTACGCAGCCACCAATAAGATTGATATTTTACTTGGTGCTGAAGCATATAGCGAGGTTTTAATTGAGGGCATGATCAAACATCCAAAAGGTAATTTAATTGCACAAAACACTATCTTTGGATGGATTTTATCAGGAAGAATTTCGAAAAATATTAACACAAAAAATAAAAGAGTAATAAACATGCACCTTAAAATTAGAGAAGACAATCTATTAAAACAATTTTGGGAACTTGAGACAGAACCAAATAACATTTTCCAAAAGAAGCTTACAAAGGAAGAAATCAAATGCGAGAATTTATTCGAATCAACGACTATGAGAGATGACGATGGGCGGTACGTCGTAAGACTGCCTTTCAAGAAAGATCATCCGGAATGTGAAGAAGGACAGTTTCGAGAATTAGCTTTGAAAAGATTTTATTCTACTGAAAGAAGGTTACTAAAAAATCCTAAATACTATGAAGAATATCAGAAAGTTATGGAAGAATATCTTACACTAAATCACATGAAGTTAATCGAAAGTAATGAAGAAATAGTAGAACCAACAGCAGTTTACTTATCGCATCACGCAGTAGTTAGGGAAAATAAGGACACAACAAAGCTAAGAATTGTCTTTGATGGTTCTCAAAAGGGAGTAAACAATGTCTCATTAAATGACAGTCTATTAGTCGGTCCAAAGTTGCAGCAAGATTTGAGACATTTGTTAATGAGATGGCGATGTGGAAAAATAGCCATAGTGGCTGACATAGTAAAAATGTACCGACAGGTTAGAGTACACGACAAGGATACAAAATATCAACGTATACTCTGGAGGCCCGATCCTAATCAGCCAGTACAACACTATAAACTACTTACCCTGACTTTTGGGACAGCTTGTGCACCCTATCTTGCGACAAAGTGTTTACAACAGATAGCGAAAGATGAAGGAAATAAATATCCGATGGCTGCTGACAGAGTTTTAAAAGATTTTTACGTAGACGATCTAATGACGACATGTGAATCTGAAGAACAAGCTAAATTAATTTATAATGAAATGAACGATCTACTAGGGAAAGCAGGATTCCAACTTCAGAAATGGAGTAGTAATAGTGAAGGTTTTTTGAAACATGCAAGTGAAGAAATTACTAATTCTAATCAAACAATTAAATTCAAGACTAACGATACGCTAAAGGTTTTAGGCATTAGCTGGAACCGGATAGCAGACAATTTTGAATTTGAAATAAATTTAGAAAGTACAAAAGATGAGATTACTAAAAGAAGAGTCCTTTCAGAGATAGCAAGGTTGTACGATCCAATGGGATGGATTGCACCTGTTATAGTCAAGGCCAAAATTTTTATACAAAGATTGTGGCAAGCAAATTTAGATTGGGATGACATATTACCTGAAATTCTTTTAACAGAATGGTTAAATTTTAGGACAGATTTAGTGAGCATCAAAAATGTAAAGATTCCTAGATGGATGAAATTAACAAATAATTCACATCAAGAGTTGCATGCGTTTGCTGACGCATCTAAGTCAGCTTATGCAGCAGTTATTTACCTTAGAACAGTAGACTCCGCAGGCAATGTTTACGTAAGTTTGGTTACAGCAAAGACGAAGGTTGCACCAATCGAGAAAGAAGTGAGTATTCCGAGGTTAGAACTTTGCGGCGCAGTTCTAGCTGCAAGGTTGTTATACGAAGTATCCCAAGTCTTAAATATAAGTATGAATAACACTTTTGCTTGGACTGACTCAACAGTGGTGTTGGCTTGGCTACGAGGTTTGCCCAATCGCTGGACAACATTCGTTAGCAATCGAGTCTCTGAAATCACTAACATTATTGATTATGAACGATGGAGTCATGTAACGACAAACTTCAATCCAGCTGACTGTGCTTCAAGAGGTTTGCAGCCGTCAGAATTGTTAAGTCATGAGCTTTGGTGGAGAGGTCCGCAATGGCTGCACAGTCAAGAGATTGAATATAACAAAATGGAATATTGCACACACGAAGAAGAAAAGGCTATTAAAACTTGTGTAGCAATAAAAGAAACAGAAGACAAATTTTTGTGGACTAAATTTTCATCATTATCAAGAGCACTTAGAATTCTATCACGTTGTAAGAGATTTTTAACTTTAACTAAATCGTCGAAAGAAGATAGAAGCAAAATTAAATTTGGTATTACTGCAGATGAAATGGATAGCATGCTACTGAATTGTATCAAACAGGCACAAGAAATTGAATTTGGTGAAGAACTAAAGGAGATCAAACAGCGCGGCATGGTACGAAAGAAAAGCGTACTTCACACTCTTCTTCCATACATTGATGATAAAGGGCTTTTAAGAGTGGGCGGGCGAATAAAACATGCCAATGCAGACTATGATACCAGGCACCCATTTATTTTGCCTACTAAAAGCCATCTCACAAAACTCATAATTAAAGATGTGCATCAGAAAACCTTGCATGGGGGTCCTCAAATAATGCTAAATATGATACGAGAGAAGTACTGGATCATAAGAGGCCGAGAACAAGTAAAGAAACATTATAGAGAATGTATAGTATGTCTAAGATACTCAAATATTAATAAAGTACCGTTAATGGGACAGTTACCAGAAGTTAGATTAAAGCCAAGTAAAGCCTTCAAATCTTCAGGAATCGATTACGCTGGTCCAATTAACGTCAGATTCTCACCTGGCAGAGGGATGAGATCTTATAAAGGTTATATTGCACTGTTCATTTGCATGGTGACTCGTGCAATTCATCTTGAAGTTGTATCCGAGTTGTCAGCTAAAGGATTTATATCCTGTTACAGAAGATTTGTTTCGAGACGCGGATTTTGTCAAAATTTATATAGCGATAATGGCACAAATTTTGTAGGTGCTGATAAAATTTTAAGGGAAATGTTTGACTCAGCAAAATCTGACATGCCTAATGAAATAGCCCAAATACTCAGTATAGAAGGAACAAAGTGGCATTTTATTCCACCACACTCGCCTAACTTCGGTGGTATCTGGGAAGCGGGTGTGCGTTCTGCAAAAACACATTTAAGAAAGGTTATTGGTGACAGCACCCTCACTTTTGAGGAACTTTCCACATTATTGGCACAAATTGAAGCCTGTTTAAATTCGCGCCCAATCACTCCACTTAGCGATAACCCTGATGACCCTCTACCATTAACTCCGGGCCACTTCCTAGTGGGTGAGCCATTAATCACGATACCGGATAGATGCAGTTCTGATGATAAAATTTCTGGGATAGAGAGATGGAGGTTAATACAGAAGATGGTAAATGACTTTTGGAAGAGATGGTCTAAAGAATATTTAGTCACTTTAAGTCAACGATACAAATGGAATACTGAAACGAATGAACCTGAAATCAATGATGTTGTAATTATTAAAGAAGATAATATCCCTCCGGCTAAATGGATTCTTGGAAAGATCGTAGAGAAACACACTGGCAAGGACAACATAACTAGAGTTGTAACTATTAAATGTAAAAATAATTTTCTTAAAAGACCTGTCAGTAAATTATGTTTTTTACCTAAAAATTAATAGAAAGTTATGTAAAAAATAGTACATGTCACGGTGGGCGGCAGTTAACTTATTTTATTATTGTTCATTTAAGTTCATAGCTATTAAGATTATATATAAGATCAAGATTGTTACCACTCCATATTATTCATTGTTACCAATGTGTCTCATTAAGGCATAACATTGTTCATATCACTCGTTTTGTATCACCTAAGCTTAATTTGTTATAGAATAGATTTGTAATGTTGAGATTTTTTTTTGAGTTGTCTTGTTTCGTTTGCGTAATTGTTAACTAATTTTGATTAGCAAACTTATTCATTTCACTTTCTTTTGATAGTTGAACTTTAATTTGTTTCACCTCATATATGTTTATTTAAAGGACAAGTCCTTGATGGGCGGAATGTCTAAATCGATTCGTTTTTATAACTGCCGATAGATGGCGCTGTGGTAGTTTTAACTCACGCTATTGTTGTTTTCAACCATAAGGCGTATAAGCCTAACCTGAGCAATGTTTAACTACTATTAAATTATTAATTACGTTCATATACCTATTATTAGTTTCTATATATATATTGTGCAGTGAGTAAATAAAGTGTTTCAGTCGTCAGTGTGTGAGTTTAAATTGTGAACCCCCTGCCCTCATCAGTAAGTGATCGAACACATAGATATTATGAAGGTACTTATTGAAGTAATTTAAGTAAACTTACTTGTAGTATTTATCAGGCACGAGTCCGTCTATTTGAAAGGAATGTATATGCGTGGGGATCTCGTAGTTCTCAGTGTGCCACTGAATGTTGGACGAGTTGGTCACCTCCCTGTACTGGACCTACAAACATTGTTATGTAAACCGTTTTACCGCCAATTATAGTGACTTGTCTTTCACAATTACGAATTTTTCGACTGTTTGTCGGTCCAAATAGCTTTCGAGCTCGAATCGGTGTAGGAATTTATATTTCATTTTATTTTAGTCTTGCTATTAACTTTTTGGCTATTCTATACTAGGACATTTTAAATTTAAAACAAAGAGCACTTACTTTAAAGAACTGTATCGGCAGACCGTGATTATCATGAGACCACGACACCATCACACTCTCGTCCGATAATCTGGTCACATTGGGGCGGGATGGTGGTATCAACACCGCTGCAATTGAGAACAAACATTAATATTCAAATACATCAAAAAGTAGGGTCTATCAGCCTTAGCATATTTTATAACTTACCTTTATGTTTCCTTGGATTTTTCTTATTGTGACGTTTGGGAGACTGCGATGGTATGTGAATCTTCGGCGTCTCCGCGGAGTAATCCTACGAATTACAATAAGTTGTTTTAACTATTCTTATCATCGACATATTAAGTGATAGGTGGGTACCAGATTTTCCCATCTCTATGTACCTTCAAAGTAAGTGTAATTAGTTTTAGACGTCATAGCATAGAGATGTGGGTTCAAATCCCGTCGGTTTCGCAATTTTTGATATCACGTTTATTTTAATAAAATAAAGTGTAATTAAGTAGATATCTTGTAAGCAAGCATGACCCACCTTAATTTGATAAATGCTTTTAATCAGGTATATATGTTGATCAGCTCCTCTGTGCTGTCTACCAGTGGCGTGAACTTTATAAATTCAAAAACGCACCGACTACCTTAAAAACACATTGCGAACCAGTATTGGAGGCGGATTTTTCTATTATATATATTCATATATTTCATATAGATAGTACCTATAATACCCACCCTAGTTAAAATTTTTGTGCACACCATTATTGTCTACCTGAATAAATTACGTCTATACATACGTGTATGTACGAATCTCTCACCTGATCAGATATCTGCACCGGCACGACAATGAGCATGGCAGCGTCATAGGCGCAGCCGAGCGCGTTGCACGCGAAGCACTGCACCACGCCCGCATGACGCTTCTCCACTCGCTCGATGTACAGACGCATGTAGGAATCTCTCACCTGATCAGATATCTGCACCGGCACGACAGTGAGCATGGCGGCGTCATAGGCGCAGCCGAGCGCGTTGCACGCGAAGCACTGCACCACGCCCGCGTGACGCTTCTCCACTCGCTCGATGTACAGACGCATGTAGGAATCTCTCACCTGATCAGATATCTGCACCGGCACGACAGTGAGCATGGCGGCGTCGTAGGCGCAGCCGAGCGCGTTGCACGCGAAGCACTGCACCACGCCCGCATGACGCTTCTCCACTCGCTCGATGTACAGACGCATGTAGGAATCTCTCACCTGATCAGATATCTGCACCGGCACGACAGTGAGCATGGCGGCGTCGTAGGCGCAGCCGAGCGCGTTGCACGCGAAGCACTGCACCACGCCCGCATGACGCTTCTCCACTCGCTCGATGTACAGACGCATGTAGGAATCTCTCACCTGATCAGATATCTGCACCGGCACGACAGTGAGCATGGCGGCGTCGTAGGCGCAGCCGAGCGCGTTGCACGCGAAGCACTGCACCACGCCCGCGTGACGCTTCTCCACTCGCTCGATGTACAGATCCGAATCTATGCATGGGATAAAATTGTCATCAGCATTATATCATCGGTCGATCATCGCCCCATGAACTCTTTGATTTCAGCGGTTCACCTACTAAAACTGTGCTTTCCATTGCGGGGATACTGTAAAAAGGATCAAAAGCCGTCGATAAACAATTCAATTTACAGATCCGCCATAAAAGTTGTAACGAAACCAACACTGGATTGTTCAAGCTAAGCTTACAATAGGCTTTGTTTTAGTAATCTCACTCCACGTCAAAAAATTCCGAAAGCTATTGGACTATAACTGTTCTATGGGAGAAACATGCAAAAAATTCGTTCATAACAAAAGGCTCAAAAGCTTTTTTATTATTAAAGGAAAATAATACTTTCAATTTCCCTGAAAATCTAGAGGTAGATACGACAACAGTACAACGATCGATCGTTTAGATCTTTCTGCGTGAGTCCACAGAGCGTATCATAGAGTATCGCATCGAGCCTCAAAATGTATGGTCTAAACATTTTCACGAAGTTATACATCGCTCAGTCTATAACATGGCGTTATATTCTCCCAGAAAACAGGAACAACAGGCACTCAAGTTGTGAAAACTGAACACCGATCGAAACAAGTCGGCAACTCGGATAAATTACGTTCAAACTTATTCGCTGTTGCTGAAAAGGGAAAAAGAGGTATTGCCGTGCAGCCGCGAGTTTGGTAACAGGTAAGTTATTTATTACGGGGTGCTGCTAACCCATTATGGCTTTTTAAAGTACTAAATTCTATCGATGTTCTTTTGGCAGACATACTTACTCGTAAATAGAGCAATAACGGTTAAGGATAACATTCTGAGAAAATCAGCTATAGATAGATACCAACTCTATCCAATCAAATTTATCCAGTGTGATGGTATCTATTAGGCATTTATGTCGTTCTTTTTCGGAGAGCCGTGAGCCAATAATGGGTTGTGATGGTGAAGGTCATAATCATATTAATAAATAATAATAATAATAATAAATAAGCCTTTTATTACTCTTCTTCATAATATTTCACAAATTGGTTTGGTTTAACATTTAATGAATTTTAAAACTATACAATAAAAAAATAATACTATATTTTGAAATTAAAGCATATTAATGACAATAACAATGAATATATTTATTAAGTTTAGTTTCTATGAAGATGAGAACCCTCACGGGTGTAGGCCTCCTCCAAAACGGACCAGTATTTTCTATCTTGGGCAGATTTTTTCCATTCTGCGCCAGCAATGGCTGCTATTTCGTCTGCCCATCTAGAAATCGGTCTACCGCATCTTCTCTTGCCGAGTGGCCCTTTCCATGCTGTAACCTTTTGAGTCCATCTGCCGTCTTGTTGTCTTGCAATATGCCCAGCCCACTTCCACTTTAGTGACTGTGCTTGCTTTAGAAAGTCTAACATTTTGGTTTCAGCTCTTATGTCTGATGCTCTAATTTTTTGACATTTTTTAATGTTTAAGAGGCTACGTTCCATTGCTCGTTGGCACACTATTATTTTTGTTTTAACCATTTTATTGAATATCCAAGTCTGTGCACCGTATGTTAGACAAGGGAGAATACAGGAGTCCATTGCTGTCTTTTTGAGGGTAACTGGCAGTTGACTTTTAAAAATTTCTTTTAAAGACCAGTACTTGTTCCAAGCCATTGTTACTCTCCTATTTACCTCTTCGATGTAAGAATGTGGATTAAAAGAAATCTGTTTCCCGAGATACACATATTTGTCCACATACTCTATAATTTTGTTATCAACATTAATGGGATAACGATGGGCGTTTGTCATCAATTTTGTTTTTTCCTCGTTGATGTCTAGCCCAACATTTTGACTAGCCTTATGTAGAGTTTCGACCATGTATTGCATATCTCTTCTATTTTCTGCAAAGAGCACCAAATCATCCGCGAATCTTAAATGGGTTAAAAGGGAGCCGTTGATTTTAATGCCCAGATTCTTCCAATTCAGATTTGCAAATACTGATTCAAGTACTGCTATGAAAATTTTTGGTGAGAGGGGGTCTCCTTGTTTTGTGCCTCTATTGATAGAGAATGGTGGTCCAACAGTCTCTAACTTGACTCTACTTTCACTTTTGCTGTATATATACTTGATTATATTTGTATAATTTTCGCTGATTTCGCAGTCTTTTAGAGCGTTCCATATGCTGTTGTGCTGAATTGTGTCGAAAGCTTTTTTATAATCAATAAATGCCATATAGAGCGACACTCTGTACTCTTTATATTTTTCGAGTATTTGTTCTACCGTATGGATATGATCTATTGTGGAAAACCCTTTACGGAAACCAGCTTGTTCTATCGGTTGTTTGGAATCAATTTGTGAACTAATTTTGTTAAGGAGACAAGTCGAAAATAGTTTGTAGAGACAGCACATCAAGCTTATTGGACGGTAATTCCTGATGTCTTTAGGATCTCCTTTTTTGTATAGTAGAGTAATATGTGATTCTACCCATTGATGGGGTACTGTCTCTTCTTTTCTTATTAAATTAAAAAGATTATATAGTAATCATATTAGCAAGGCTGAATTAAAAAATTCACAAAAGAGAAACAAGTCCAAAGTTCGAATCCTGGGTAATTCTGAGTTTTTCATTCGTCCATAAAATTTTCAGTACATTCCAAGCGCGGAGTCGGAAAGTTGGTGGTGTTTCACCCCCGTGCCTCGGAGAACACATTAAGCCGCTGGTCCCGGTCACTATCATCAAAATCTGATAGTGATCATTAATAAATGACTAAGCTCGCCAACCTGAATTGCAGCAGCATGTTGTGTCTACGCTCCGTATACCCTGTTTTATAAGGAGGGAGCCCTAGCTCTGTAGTGGGCCGATAATAGAAGATGACTTAACACATGCCTATTTAGTAGCTTACTTTAACTTAAAAGCTGACTGGACTCTCAGTTTAATTCTCAGCATATTCCTAAACGCGCTTGGATTTTACCGATCGTTTAGTCAAAAGGAATCAAAGCACCAGAGCAGATCAGAATCAATTTAGAAAAAGTAGCAAGTGCCACAATACTACGTTCATTTACACGAGAGATAGCATTGTCGTAGAGTCACCAACACACGACAATAAAACACTCACGCCTCCCCTTTTCGAAATCAATAGAGCGAATAAGTTTAAAGAAGTAATTTAGTGCACTAAGAAGAGTTCCCTGCTCGCTATCCTCGATCGTTGTTTGGAACTTGTTATCCACTTTCGCGTAGTGTATAAAGGAAACTACTAATTAATATAATTTACGGAGTCTTTCAGGGAACAATCTTTTCTTTTACGTAACAAACTTTGAGAGGAAATGTTCCTGATAAAAGTAAATATTTATCTACCTATCGTTTACAAAGTGTCTTTGTTACAGTGCTCGTCTCTGAGAAGTGTTTCTGTGTGAAGGATCTTCATTAAGGATCTTCACCCAGACCTCAAAACATACTTATCTCTTGTAGTGAAAAATACATAACTATTGTCGCCCAACAGCAACGTTATCGAAGATAGCGTTCTCTCTTTCGTTGCGATAGACCAGAAAAGAGAGCGATATATCAGTAAAATTATCATCATCATTAGGTATCAATCGATGAACATAAGGCATAAGAGAACGGTGTAGTATATTAATGTGGTGTTAAAGAACATGTAGTAACTAAAATTGAGGATGGATGAAAGGAGATTAATAAAAGAAGTTTATAAAGCGAGGATGAATAATAAAATAAACCTGGATCAGACTCAGGAAATTTTAAGTATGCCCAAGTCAAGAGTACCCTAAACCGACGAACTTATATGAAAGTATTAATCAGATTGGAAGCAAGGAAGTACCCAAGGACTTTATCAACACACAACAAGGTTTTTATCAACTACAAGTTGGCCCTTGACTGCTATCACACCTGATGTTAAGTGATGATGCAGTCTAAAATGATGGAAGCGGGCTAACTTGTTAGGAATGGGACGAAAATCCACACTCCTTTCGGTTTCTACACGACATCGTACCGGAACGCTTAATCGCTTGGCGATACGTCTTTGTCGGTAGGGTGGTAACTAGCCACGGCGAAAGCCTCCCACCAGCCAGACCAAGACAAATTAAGAAAAATCTCAATCTGCCCCGCCGGGAATCGAACCCAGGACCTCCGTCTTATAAATCCACCGCGCATACCACTGCGCCACGGAGGTCGTCAAAAAGTCTTATGGGAATGAGGCGTGATGTTATGTACGTATGTGTGTAAAAGTTACCTGTACAATAACTAACCTGTAGCCTTTATGCCCTTTCCAGTTTTGACCACTTCAGCATTGAATATCCAGTGTACGACTGGCGGCGGCTGGCCGTGTGGGACTCCGCAAGAGATGTGAGCACTCAGACCTTCGCTGGCGTTGACGCTACCAGCTGAGCCTTCCCAGTGTGGAGGCTGCAGCGCTACCACCTTCCACGAGCGACGCAAGCCGTTGGCCGAGCAGGAGTATATACCCTGGGCAAGGTAGGTTTTATTTTAAAAGGCATGTAGACCTCAAATTCATCCAAACTGATAAATATAAATATATCATGTAGATAAAACGACATAATGACTCCCAATACAAGTAAAGGAAAATTAAGACAGGCAATATATTGGGTGACCATTTGTCTTTTGCCTAAACGAAATATATTATCTATGAGCATCTTAGTGTGCAATCGAAAATATCGCTCTCTCTCTCTGTTTCACTACAAAGGAGAGATAGCGATAACTGCGTTGACGCAAAAGAGAGCTATATCACCGATTTCGTCGCTATTAAACGACGATATGTCGTTTTCTCTATACTAGATATCTTATCGGGCGCATCTTAGACCTACTAGTATTTGTATTGATAGGACAATAAAATAACAAAACAATAAAGCATTTATGAATATTATTAAAATTCACTACTATTTCAATGGCATTTATTCTATACAAAAATTGCAACAATACAAGTTATATAATAAGATCGTAGCCAGTGGAAGCGGGGATTCTAACTTGTTAGGCAGGGCAGTTTGAGATTTTTCTTAATTATCTACATCTCCTTTGGGATTTGCTTCACGACATCGTATCGGAACGACGTACCGCCAAGCTTAGCGATACGTCTTTGTTGGATAGGGTGTGTAACTAGCGACGGCGAAAACCTCCAGCATCCAGACCTAGATTGCACCATCACTTAACATCAGGTGTGATAGCAGTCAAGGGCCAACTTGTAGTCGATAAAAAAAAGAAATGGCAGGTTTATGTATAATTTTGCAGATATTGGTTCAAATATTAAACCTACTCATATTAGTAACATATCTATCTGTACTTAATTCGATTATTTGGGACATGAATATTGTAAAAGTTTTATCTAAACTATATCTCACAATCTATACGCCTGACAATATTAATAGATCGTAAGGTATGATTAAGTTAGAAATGGAGACGCCATAACTTCCACTATTTCCGTATCTGCAGAAACCGTTCCCTCGTACGAAAACCCGTAACTCAAATTTAAATGATTTAAAGCGAAACCGAAGAGCGGCCACGTTTCAGTTGCAGTTTTTACTGGGACAAATAATTATTTCCAAAAGGAGTCAAAAATTAATAAGCCCTAGTGACGAAAAGTTTTCGGACTGCGGAGTTAACACGGCATAATTAGTAGGTGCGTTTTACATTGCAATATCATTAAACAACAAAATCCAATGTTTCTGTACTTTTCTTCTATGGAAAATCAATTGCCGGGAAGCACAAGGTTGCCAGGAAGAAATCGCTACCGAGCGATAAGGCCGCCTTTTGTACCTCTACTTCCTTGATAATATTTTTTTCTGTTTGTTTTTAATTCATGCCATGTGGTGTACAAATAAATTATAAGCAAATAAATGAATAAAATAAAATATTAAACCATTTTTTAAGAGAAAATATAAGAAAATGTTTCATCATCCTGTTTGACTCATTCATTTCTTCTAGCATAACAAATTAGCTTTTGTAGTCTGGACCCATAACAAGACACAGTGAAAGAAAAATTTAAGCAAGCGATTTCAAAAAACATGCAAATAAAATTCCATATTTTTTATCTTACCTCATGTTCCCCAGTAAAGTTCTCTACAACCAAGCTGTTGGTGTGCCCCGGCAGGTTGGTGTCCGTGCCTCTGCTCCACACGACCCTCGGCTGAGGAGTGCCCACGGCCCCGCACCAGAGCCGCAGCGAGTTGTCCGGCATCACGGGCATTGTTAACACGCCATCTTTGTCTACTGTCCCCACATAGTCTTCTGTTTCCAAGAATCTGTTAAAAAAGTTTTATTATTTAAAATAACTCAAATTGAATGAGTTAAGAATAGTATGATAAGAGAAAGGTGGTGTAAAAGAAGATGTAGTGACTAAAATTGAGAATGGGATGCTTAGATTGTTTGGGCATGTAGAGAGAATGGATGAAAGAAGATTAACAAAAGTAATTTATGAGGCGAGGGTGAATGGAAATGTTGGAAGAACGAGGCCTAAGAGAATGTCCCTGGACCAAATTCGGAACATTTTAAAGTATACGCTAAACCGACGAATTTGAATGAAAGGATTAATGAGAGTGGAAGAACCTAAGGACTGTGGCAGATGGTAGTATGTCATCTCTGCCTACCCCAATGGGACTCAGGCGTGATGTTACTTTTGATAAAAAATCGAATAATATGACTATGTATAGATACCAAAGTAAATTTTAGAATTCGTGTCGACATCGACACGAATCCATAAGTATATTACTAAAATTCAGAATTAAATACCTACCATACCGTAGGTAAATACTTAAAGGTAAATATTTTAAGAAGAAGGTAACTGGATACCTACGTAGGATCAAAGGGCAATATTACGTTTAGCATTTAAAGTGACGTAGACACCTACTATTTAAATTACACATTTAAATATCTAAGCGGCTCTCCTAAAGTACCGTTAATTCTTTTAAAAGCGCACTTAAATGTTAAGTTACTATTCATTGATGATGGATAACCTATTTAACCTTAATTTACATTTTTTGAAAGTCACGGCAATTTATAAATGTTGAAATTTTGTAGTTAATTGTTGCTTCGTACAAGTGACTGATGATAATGGACTATATAGAACAAGTAATAAAGTGCTGTCGAAGATGGTTGTAGCCAAAAATACCGTTTGTTTTATTACGAGTTAAATCTGACTTGCATGTCGATTCTGTAAAGAAACTCGACTATACATGTCTCGAATTTATCTGTATATTTCTCTATCTATTATTGTGTTAAGCAGAAAGAGATAGAAACGTCGAGACTCGCACTGTCGAATTTGGTCACAGTATCAACATCGTGATCTTATTTATCCTATACTCCTGACCACTCTCTACGCAGCCGCATACCGGAACGCTATATCGCTTAGCGATACGTCCTTGACCGTACAGTGGTAACTGGGCATGACTGAAACCTTCAGACCGTCTCCAATTACAATTACTATTCTATTCCTATTCTCGAAATAAACATACCATCAAAAACATTTTCGTGTAAAATAATACTTGCTCTGTAAAATATTATTAGGGCTCATGAAGAGCAAGTCTTCAAACTCTACACACCCTTATCACCATCTAGCTCGATTATAATGTATAGCATCCGCGTGAATCCTCACAAGTCTCTCTGATAATCACGAAATACATCATTAATGGTCGTAAGTTTCACTTTCTGCCCCTAAAGCGTTTTTGATCACGAAGATTGCGCCAAACTGTTCTAAATAACTAAACTGTAGACCTGAATGTTCCCGCTTATGTGCTCACCCAAGCGAGTTTGTTTCTACAAGTCAGTCAGCGTCGCTGATGTCTTCGGTCAAATAAATATTTGTTGCTTTTTTTGAATAAAACTATAAGCAGTTCTAACAACTAAACTTAACGAAGTTGCCCACGCACTTGTACCCTCCGCGCCGCTTGTGCTGCCCTTACGTACATCCTCTCCGGCAAGTCACAGTCTCTCTGATATCTCGCAATACACCTGTAAGCTTTCACTTTCTTCCCCTTTGCTTTCTTGTGGATGAAGATTACGTTAAGCAGTTCTAAAAACTAAACTTAATGTATGTTTCCTACAGACACTTTACCCTGCTCTCCCATTGCAGCACCTTCAGTCAGTCCTCTCCGGCAAGTCAGCAGTCTGGTCGCTGATGTCGTCGCTGTACACCTGTAAGCTCCACTATCTTCCCCTTTGCTTTCTTGTGGATGAAGACTACCTTAAGCAGTTCTTAACAACTAAACTTAATGTAAGTTTGCCTACAGACCTGTACCCTCCGCGCCCTTCGTGCTGCACCTTCAAGTACGTCCTCTCCGGCAAGTCAGCGGTCTGGTCGCTGATGTCGTTAACAGCTGTACACCCGTAAGTCCCACTGTCTTCTACCGTCGCGTTGTTGATGACGAGGACTCCGTGCGGCGTGTCGAGTTGCTTCCTTGAACCCTGTCAAATTCAAATTGATTTATTCCAATTAAGCAACTACAACAACTTTAAATTTTACTTGTTTTTGCCTAACCATAAGCGTTTGTCAAATTAAAGCACTTTAAAACCCTAAAAAATTTACTATTTGTTGTAACTCTACCTGATACCCATTCAGAACACTGATATAAAAATTTTCCACGAGGATTTGGAGGAGGAGGAAACAGCCTATAAAGACAATACCTGAACCTCAATTTGTAAATACAAAATCCCAAATCAAAATATAACGCAGGACCCATAGAACTTAGTGAATCCTTTACGATACCTTTGAAGTTTCCTTCCACCAGCTGAGTCTCGCAGGCGGTTCTGACCTCGGCTCCTTACAGTGCAGGACCACAGTGTTCTGCAGAGGCGCTATTATGACTCGTCTCTCTGGGGTGTTCCTGCTGAGATCCACTTTAGCGATGGTGAGACGCGCAGGGATTGACACGAGAATTATCGAGCCATACCACGCCATACACTGGGAACAAAGCCATTACTTTTATTTATATTTTATTGTTAATTTTTTATAGTTAAATTATAACAACTAAAGAAGGATACGTAAATTCTACTAATATTCTAAGTTTGTGTAATCTTGTTTGTTCACGCAAAAACTATTGAATGAATTTTAATGAACCTGTACAATAACAGCTTATAAATCAGAATAACACATAGGCCACATGTTGTCCCGAAATTCCTACAGGAACAAGAACTACGCGGGTGAAATCGCGGGCGTCCTCTAGTATCCATATAAGTATACGGCTCAAAGTAAACAAAACATTATAAACAAATCAAAAGGTTACAGACGACAAGGAAAATACATTGAAAACATAATTTGTTTCGATCGACCTACAATTTCCAGGAATGGTAGGTACCCGAAACACGCTGTTACAATAAAATAAACGTGAAAGTTCCTAGAAACACGGTTGTATGGATTTCTAACAAAAAATATTGAATCGTTACAAAAATAAAATTATAATAGGATCCTAACGTTTAAGTTCGCTTGGGATGTGGTCAAGTTTTTATCAGGTCACTGCCGGTGCGGATAGAAAAGGAGTTTTTGAGTCCAATCACTAAAGTAAAAAAAATTGTATTCCTAAGCTTCGTTCTTATTTTTTACCGACGAAAAAAAACGGAGGGGGTTCTTCTTTTTTAAACGACTTCAAAAAAAAAGGCGTTTCTCAATTCGACCGTATATATATTTTTTTTTTATGTGTGTTCGCGCATAACATCGTCGTTTATGAACCGATTTTGATAATTCTTTTTTTTGTTGGAAAGTAGATAGTCCGGTGGTGGTACCATGACAAGGAAACCAGAATCTGATGATGGGATCCTGGAGAAACCGAGGGGAACTTTCAAAAATTGTAGGGACAACAAGTACGTTTGTTAATTTTTCCGGTAGGTATTGAAAAGCACTAAAATTTAATGAAGGTCTGGAGTAGATCTGATGATGGAGCCGATCTACATATAAGAGAACTCCTTGACGATTTACTGCAGTTACCTTGTATTTGGGCTCGATTAATTTGTCTTGATGAGAACTTTACATTTAGATGGGTTGTGACTGTCATTGAGGGTCTGGTGATGAAGACGAAGTACAGTTAAGGGAGCTCCGTAACGGCTTACAGTAGCTACCTTGTGTTTGGGCTTGATTAATTTGTCGCGATGAGAAATTTACATTTAGATGGACTGTGACTGTCATTGAAGGTCTGCAGATACAACCTGTTTACAGTAGCTACCTTGTGTTTGGGCTCAATTAATTTGTCTCAATGAGAACTTTACATGTAGATGGGCTGTGACTGTCATCAAGGGTCTGGCGACGAAGATGAAGGACAGCTGAGGGAGCTCCTTAACGGTTTACAGTAACTACCTTGTGTTTGGGCTCGATCAATTTGTCTCAATGAGATCTTTACATTGAGATGAGCTGTGACTCTTATTGAGGGTTTGGCGACAAAGACAAAAGAGAGCTGAGGGTGCTCTTTAACGGTGTACAGTAGCTACCTTGTGTTTGGGCTCGATTAATTTGTCTCAATGAGAACTTTACATTTAAATGGGCTGTGACTGTCATTGAGGGTCTGGCGATGAAGAAGAAGTACAGCTGAGGGAGCTCTTTAACGGTTTACACTAGCTAATTTGTGATTGGGCTCGATTAATATGTCTCAATGAGAAGTTTGAAAGGTTATAGTTTCCAGTTGGTTTAATGTTTACTAAGTCATGATCCGATGATGAGATCTACGAAAACTCGAGGAAACTCTTCAAACTTTATAGGCACATTTGCAAGGATGTCGGAATGTTATAAGTAGCTAGTGAATTTTGGTACTTATGGTTTAGTTCGAGTAGGTTCTTTAATATGTTTGTTATTGATAAATCACTAAAAAGTATGAAATAAAAAATTTTTAACAAAAAATAAAAACGCCTTCAAAACGCACTAAAAAGTAAAAAATAACTACGTCATTTACTTACTTTAATTTACTTAATCACATATATGAAGTCGGTGCCATCCGAGCTTTCTACTTTAAAGACTTTACCTGAACTTGGATGGCACCGACTTCATAGATGTGATTAAGTAAATTAAAGTAAGTAAATGACGTAGTTATTTTTTACTTTTTAGTGCGTTTTGAAGGCGTTTTTATTTTTTGTTAAAATTTTTTTATAATGTATGACCACGCATAACTTTTTACAGAGTTGTCCGATTTGGATAATTCTTTTTTTATTAGAAAGGGCATACTTCCAAGATGGTCCCATTGTCATCATATTACGATCTGATGATGATATCCTGGGGAAATTGAAGGAACTCTTCAAATTTTGGAGGCTCGCTTACAGCGGTTTCGGTTTTAGTCTCGGTATCGGTAGCTTTTTGGCTACCAGTGTCATATAATATACTGTAACAGTATAGTACGAGTACGTTACGTGGCGATAAATCACTAAAAAGTAAGAAATAAAATTTTTTAACAAAAAACTACTTTAGGGACGTTACCTAGAACCCACAAACTGCTTTACTACGTAAAATAAATGTTCCTTAAACTTGGCTGGCACCGACTTCATAGATACGCTTAAGTAAATAAGAGCAACTAAATGACACAGTTATTTTTTACTTTTTAGTGCGTTTTGAATCAGTTCTATTTTTTGTTAAAAATTTTTATTTACTACAGTAAATTCCATTCTAGATGGCCAAAAATGGCCAAAGCTGCTCTAGTAACATCCAAGATTTGGTTGGGCAGAGAGAATAGTTCGAGCAGAGAAGGCGAGCGTTGACCGATCACAAAGAGTAGGTACCCTTAAAACCCTACGTCGGTGTTGCAAGTTTCAGGCTTTATTCAGCGTTTGTCTCTCTGCCATACGATGGACACGACACCCGCATGGCAAATCGAATGTTAAGATATTCATCTCTCTGAGAAAATAAAAGGCCCACCTAGAGTTTAAATTGAAAACCTATCGCCTGTAACAGAACAACACATGTTAGGAACTTGTCATACAATCCACTGCTCAGCGCCTGTCAACCGAGCTGTTGTGTTAATCCTCCAGCCCTGTAATTACACCCGCAAACATACATAGGAAAATACAACAGTGCTGCTGAGTCGCAGAAATAATCATGGTCATGTTACTTCTGACGAGCTTTACTTACTACCATTAGTATAGCGAATGCTTAGACGGGTTATTTCGGATAATATGATTTTTATACACTACAATTTAACTCTTGACTGAAATCACGCCTGATGGTAAGTGATGTTGCAAGATGGAAGCGGGCTAATTATTCCACATCGTACCGGAAAACTAAATCACTTGGCGGTACCTTTTTGGAGCAGCGTGGTAATTATACACGGCCGAAGCCACCAGCCAGACCTACACAATTAAAGTGGCCTCAAACCTTAATTGGCCCAGCCGGGAATCAAACCCAACACCTGCGTATTATTAATTCCACCGCTAGCTTAATATTATAATTTTTAGTCTATGCTGTCTGCATCAATACATCTCTTAAAAACAGCTCAAACGAATAGAAGTAACCTTAACGCTGTTTTGAGACTGAATATCTCTCTGATCTACATCCAAATCCGTCCAGCCATTCTGGTATAATTGCGAAATAGGTGTATCCACACATTCATCCATCCTAGCATTCCATCCATCCATACATTCATGATATGTCACCTGGTACAAGGAGCTGGGAGTATTCTCTTTCACTTGCACCACCAGCCGCGTCGTGACCCCGTCCTTGTCGTTGATCCCGTCCACATTGTTCCAGTCCCTCCACTCGTGGTCGTCGTCAGGCCGCCACCTCCACGTGAGCTTCTCCCCCGGGACCCGCACTGCACACTCGAAGGTCACCTCGTCACCCACCGGAGCTGTGACGGACTCCGGATATTTGGTGAACTCCATTTCGATTTCTGTGGAAAATGTTTAAATAAATAAGAATTCTTTATTTCGCCTTATATGACTTAAGTAACAAAAAACTTAAGACCTAGTATTAGTATCAAAATATCTAATTCTAAGATAGGAATGATTTATCCGTACATATATGAATCACTAAAAGAAGCCCGCGGTTTCACCCGCGTAGTTATCGCACCGATGGGAATTTCGGGATAAAATGTAACCTATGTGTTAATTCAGAGTGTCAGCTAACTCTATAGTAAACTTTATTAAAATCGCTCCAGCCGTTTAGTCGTGAAGAAGTAACAAACATACACACTCACAAACTTACTTACGAGTACTTATTTAAATAAAATATATTTTCTCTAGTTGTCTCTACACAATATACGTCCAGCAGCGCATCCAAGCACGAGATGAGACTAAGATGATAAAAGGAGCGAGGCCTGACCATGTAGTGAGCGGTAAAAAAGGCTACTAATAATGATGATTATTACTTAACATGAAGTGAGATCGCAGGCTAACTTGATGTCAAATAAAAAAGAAACAGCAGACGAATGTATTCCAATGTCATGATTCAACATTCAGATAAAGTTGTTTTAAATTCTTCGAGCGGTCATTGCTACGTAAGAAGAATCTGATAATTTCGCCTCTCATACCAAAAGGTTCTATACCAAATGTAAATAACGAACGATTATTTATCTTAACTATATTTAAATAGAGTACAATTTTGTTTGAGATGTGCAATAAAATATTAATCACGAGATTGGATGAGTCATTCACGTTTCAAGATCAAAATGTGTGGTTAACAATATTCCAAGGACGTCCAGTCGAAGTTTCTCTTATTACTTGTGGAACGAAGAATGAAAATAAAAAGTTAACTGACTTTTTGGATTACAATTGGTGTCGGACTGCCTACTGTTGGCTTTTGATAGCGGTGGTACAGGCGTCGATAAAGTAATGAATCGTGACTTGTAACAAACTTATAAAATTTACTCGTCTATACCACAGAAAATATAATAATTTTTTTATCTACTACAAGTTGGCCCTTGACTGTATTTCCACCTGGTAGTAATGGTGTAGTTTAACACCCCTTTCGGGTTCTACACGACATCGTACGGGAACTCTAAATCGCTTGGCAGTGTGTTTTGGCAGGGAGGTAACTAGCCATGTCGATAGCCTTGGCAGACTGCCATTGCCAGACTTAGCAATTCAAAAATTTCACTTGACCCTGCCAGGAATCAAACCCAGGACCTCCGTCTTATAAATCAATACATACCAAATACAAAAATAACTGCAACACAGTATGCCCCAGAGAACCACATTCCGTAAATATGAGATAAAAACTCATTGTTTTAATTACACTCTTTTCCATTTAATCGCTATATTAAAACGGAAACAACTGGAGCATTATTAGAAAGAATTTCCATTCCACATTTAGTATTCAGCCATGGATATTAACAAATGTAGGATAGGCCTTTAGGAATGATAATTTCCTACAAAAAAAAATATGACCGCTCAGCTACCCAAAGTTCCTTATTACATTAAAACAAATTTTGAAATTTATATAATTTTACATGAAATATTAATACAATTAAATTTAAAAAAAGCATTTTTTATAAGTTAAATAAAGGGACAAGTCAATTCTTCTCCATATTTAAATCATTTTTATAAATTATGATGCACATAACGTTTTTTGTCAAAACAGAAACAGGTACAATTTTGAACAAAAACAGAAAATGGCGAGATTTAAAAAAAATAACAAAAAATAAAAACGCCTTCAAAATACACTAAAAAGTAAAAAATAACTGCGTCATTTAGTTACTTTAATTTACTTAACCACACCTATGAAGTCAGTGCCACCCGAGCTTTCTACTTTAAAGACGTTACCTAAACTTGGATACCTATTACAAATTAATCGAGCCCAAATACAAGGTAACTGCAGTAAACCGTCGAGGAGTTCTCTTATCTGTAGTCAGCTCCATCATCAGATCGACTCCATCAAATCAATCAAAATCGGTTCATAAATGACGGAAGTTATGTGCGAACACACACACACATATATATATATATATATATATATATATATATTATATATATATATTCGAATTGAGAAAGTTCTTTTTTTGAAGTCGTTTAAAAATAGTAAAAGGTTTAGTTTATACACATCAAATAATTCGTCATATTATTTTACTTATGAAGACAGAAAAGACTTTTATATGCTTAGATGCTTTTACTGTGTACTGCGAAGTGCAACTTTTGTCCCTTTATCCTTTCTATATAAACGTAATTTTTACTATCCCTGTACTTACCCAATTAAGCTACATGGATGTTTGTTTTTTTCAATTTGGAAATAATACGACGCAATAACATTAAATGGATTGAATTGTAATTGAAAAAAAATCGAGCACTTAGCTGTACGCCATTTGCAATAAAATAGACGTTAAAGAAAACAGAAGGCTCATCCACTTTAAAGCCTTGTTTATTTTGTGTAATATTTTTTATTGCGTGTTTTACATTCAATATCCTAAATGGTGTCTCTATTGTAAAGGACTCGAGGTCACATTCGGTTTTATACGCGTAGTTCTCGTACTCATGTGAATTTCTGGAAAAATGTAGCCTTTAGGTAATTCTAATATGTAAGCTATATTATTGAGAAGTTTCATCAAAAACCATTCAGTAGTTTTTGCGTGAAACAGTAACAAACATCCATCCATCAATACATACAAACTGTCGGCTTTACTAGAGGAGGCGCGCGGTTTCATCCTCTTAGTTCTCGTGCCCATGGGAATTTCGGGATAAAATGTGGCCTTTGTGTTAATCCAGGGTATCAACTTACTTCGTTTATTCACCAGCCGTTTATTCGTGAAGAAGTAACGAACACTCACACTTACAAACTTTCGCCTATGACTTGTATAAGTGCAACGTATTGTTTAAATTGAATAAAAAAAGTTTACATACTATTAAATAGGCTAAGATCAGGTGGTCAGAATTTCGTCAATTTATAATAGGTAGCTAAAAGTTTGTCAGCCTATGCTTATAGCGTGTCTGGCTCCCATACAGGTGTCCTCGTAAATGCAAAATGAAATAGCACGACAACCAGCGTAACCTAACTAATAGTTATACATTCATATCAATGAATAATAATTGATCTAGAGATAACAAAGCATTATGATTAAACACATATGTGGGTAGGCCATCTGAGTCTTAGTCTGAACCCACGACGTTCGATTTCTACAACTTAAAAATGATCGATTGTAAATTGATATTTTTATTTGTGTTCAACGGCCGAGTGACGCAGGATCACTGATCAGTGATTCTGCTTTTGCGTCCTAGGCTGTGGGTTCGATTCGCACATCTGGAAAATTTCCAAAAAAATCCACATTTTTGTGAACATGGGTGTGTTCGAGTGTCTAGGTGTTTATTATTATTATAACTAATTCTGTATAATGTATATCAAAATATACCAGCTATTATAATACTCATATCGAAAGCTACGTACGTTTACTGTGGGGCTATATAGCGATGTGTGTATTGTCCTGTAATATTTATTTATTTCTATAGTAACACAAACTACGCTTAATTTGGGACTAAATAACAATGTGCACACTGTCGTAATGAGTAGGTATAATTATTTATAAACGGACAAACTTCTTAAACCGTTTATGGCGTCCAACACTCGGCAGTTACCATATTAATGGCGTAACTCTAATAGAAGAGACAACATTACGAGTGCTTACCGTGAAATTGCTGTATACACAAACGCACACATCCATTAGGGGATGGGCCCCGGCTGCATTGACCGGTTTTTTTCGAGTTCCGTAAGTAGCTTATACCAGATAATGACCTTATGGTGTAATGGCCATACAGTATTTGGGATCATAATGACGTGTTCCACGAAATCATTTCCTGTTCTATCCTATAGAAGCCAAAGTATACTTACTAATATTATAAACGCGAAAGTTTGTATGTATGTATGTATGGATATTTGTTGCTCTTTTACGCAAAAACTACTGAATGGATTTTGATGAAACTTCACAATAATATAACTTACATATTATCAGAATAATACATTGGCCACATTATAAGCCTTTTATTAAAGTACGTGAGGGAGATGGAGCGTAGATCCACCACGCTTCTCCAATGCGAGTTGGCGGGTTTAGGGTGATAATATTTCACACATTCACAATCACTATCAGTTGTCGTTGTCGATAATAGTGACCGGGACCGACGGCTTAACGTGCTCTCCGAGGCACGGGAGTGTAATACTGATATTTCATACGGTACCAAAATCTCAACTACATTCTACAATGCCAAGTCATTGTGCTGTTTTCGGTATATCAAAAAAAATGCCAAGAAGAAGCTCCGACACCCACTTTTGTTTTCATCATCAGCCCGTATCCGTCCACTGCTGGACGTAGGCCTTCCCGAGAGCGCGCCACCACACACGATCCTCTGCCTTCCTCGTCCAATCCCTTTTGTTTGCCAAGAAAAAATTTCAGGCGATAGAAAAAAGCTTATATATATATTGTATATCGATACATCAGTGTTTCGCGGAAAATGGCAACACAAATTTGTCATTCTTCGTACATTGCGAGTGGAAACTAACGTTTCCGGTGGAAAGTTACCGACGGAGCGATACCTGGCCTTCCGGTAGCTTGTTGAGTTCATTAGGGGATGGCGTGCACAGGGCAGGAAGTGAAGCGTTCTACAAAATGCATACACCTAACTGCATGCCATAGATATCCTAACAACAAGGCTATAGAAATGGCGAGTTAATTTCATCACTATCAGCTTATTAACGGCTTATAGCCAGTCCCTTCATGTGCGCGAGCGGATATGGAGTTTAGATACACCATGCTGTTCTAATACGGGTTAGAGAGTTTGGAAAGGGTGATTTATTACAATCACTAGCAGATATTAATGATAATAATAATCGAGACCGAGGGCTTAACTTGCGTTATTACTCGGAAGTCAAATCCAGAATCTCATGACCTGAAGCCACATCGAATAACTAGACTAACAAGGCAGTCTACAGCTTGGGTGACTTCACCCTGTACATTTCCTCTAATAGAGACAGAGGCAAAGGTAGTGGGCCTTTTAAGTAAACTGACAATAGTGATGAGTAAAATAAAGCTATAGTATGGTATAGTACAGTATAGTAAGATATAGTGGTATAGTATAGTATGGTAGACAGGGACTAACAGTCAACAAAGTTAACATTATTAGTTTCACAGTGTGTAGTTTGCTCGGACATCATAACTACCGGTTCGTAAACTCAAACGAGTTTTTATTATTAGCACCGTTCAGTGAGACGTATCACTTCATATTTATCTACGGAACCCGCTTCTGGATTAGCGTTTTTTATTTAACTTGGCGTCAATACACTATCTGCCAATGTGTGAGTGGCTACCTGCCGCATCCGCCGGGACTCGGGAGCGACACGGACCAATTCAAAAATAAGAGAAAGAAAAAACAAAGTACACGACACTTGCCACTTTCGTGCAACACAACGCTGGTTTTCTTACTAACAAGCTGGAATGCGTCTTACGCACGCGACGATGGACGACGTATAATTTGAGAGTCACGCCTCTCAGAGATATTTATCTGGACGGGTAAACGGGCCGCCTCGAACGAAACAGACGGGCTTCATCAATTTGTTCTGGATTAAAAACGTAGATAATTGCACTGGCAATTAATTTTAATTAGTAAACAAATAGAGTTCGCGCTATAATACAGGTGTTGCGGTTATTTAATCAATAAATGAAAATCTGTTTTACTTACTGGTTTTGAAAGTTAGCGAGACTAGGCTGGAATATACTGGAAGTATCCCGTTATTTACATCAAAGAGACTATCTTAGCGTGCCATGGATCACCGTGCGGGTGCCGGGTTCATCGCGTGGCTGAGAGCAGAGCCCGAGACTTGTGACACGAGTATAGGTTTAAAAGCGATCTCTCTCTCAGTGACACGCGTCAACACTCACCTCCTCTGTTTATGTTATTCTCTCTGCCCAGCCAAATTGGGAAAGATTCACAAGTGCAGCTATGATAAGTTGAGTTATCGAAACGAAAGAAAACAAATGAATCCTTCGTGAAAACTGTCTACATTTTTGCTTTCACATATCGGTTCTTTGTTGACGTTTATTGTGTCAATACCTGGGCCGCACTTTGTGTAAATTACATCTGAATGCTTTCAGCTGTCTTTCATTGAATCTATAACAATTATCATAATAGATTACTGTCTAAAACCATACTTGAAATTTAAACTTTGAATTATATATAAGAATTAGGGTAATAATAAATAATAAATAATAATAAAATATTTTATTTAGGAGTAGTTATATTGTGAAAAATAGACAAAAAAACTAAAGATAAATCTAAAACATCATCAAATTACAGAAATATGAAAACCCTGTGAGCTGGTATTATTTCTGTGAGCGGACTTAAATCTTTTATGCCATTCAGAACACTGTAAACCTTACGGGGAAAACAGGTGGTGAATACGGTATAAGCAAGCGTAACCTAAATCTCGTCTACTCCAGGAATAAACTAATACGAAATACGTAAGAAAATCTTAGCTAAACTTGATTACAAATACAAGGTACACGTTATTGAATTTAAACACTTTCTCGAACTCGAATAATGTAAAGGAATGGGTGTAATCCAAGGATTAATAAGCTGAGAGAACTAATTAGAGCGCCTTTGTTACGAATTCTAAGCGGAACGGAATATTTCGAATGATTTCAAGCTCGGGCCCCTTTATATTACTGAGATGAAATTACATGTTCAATGAGTGTAAAGATCAAACTAAAACCCTGCTAATCTAATTATTAGTCTTCAAGTTATATGACTCACACTTTCTAGACTAGACTCTGTTTGTCTCTTCCACGTACTAGCAACTTTTAGCTCTCCAATAATTCAAATCCGATATAAACACCGTACGAGTAGAATAAGATTTACCTTAACGACGTTAGGACGTTTAAATTTTTTACACTACAATTCAGCTCTAAATTTGAACATAACATTTAATCAGCCATGACTTCATATAGTCACTGACAGTACATAGTTAATTAATCGCTCTATGCAGTTTTGGATATTTTATTTAACAAAATTAAAACGTCTGGTAGTGACTTTTGGATGCGATTGACGTTAAATCTTCGATGAGTTGTTGTGCAACGTTATTTATCACCACGACCAACCGACCGACCCGACTACTCAGTTTAAAATGCGTCGACTACTTATAGCAGCAAAATAAGAGTGTTAAGTGTAGATTTTACTACATTTAGTTTAGGTAGTACATTTTTCGCTTTCCTTTAAATAGCTGTACAAATTTAACTGGAGTGTTGAATATTTAATACACACGAAGTTCGTACTCACCAGCTATTACAGGGACGGCGACTCCGAGTAACACGTACAGAAGCGACGGCAACACCATCGTGCTCCCTGGAACAAGAAAATGGATATTACTTTGATATAAATTACGTTAACTTACTTAATTGTTAGCATTCATCATCAAGTACTATCCTATCAAACTTTTAACAGCCACTCGGAATAGGGATATCTCTACTTAATACTACTTACAATAGGGATTCCAATTATGTACCTATACTAAAGCCAAACTCGATTGAGAATGCTTGTCAACAAACAAATTTAAAATGAAGGTAGAAAATGCAACACATTTTATGTCTGATAAATTTAAAATTATATTTTGTTTTTTTAAAAAATCTTATTTAAAAGATTTTGAATATATTTATTAGTTTTAAGCTTACCAATCTAATTTATTGTCATGAATTCGTCATTAACAAGTTATTCAAAAAAATAGGTGTACAATGACTCGTGATTTCTACCTCCATTTTTAATTTATTTGTTGACAAGCATTCTCAATCGAGTTTGGCTTTCGTATAAATGTTTTTTTTTTTTATTTTTAAATTGTTAAACAGAAAACTTATATAAAGATTGAAGTGATACTTTCATAAGTAATAATTGGCACATCAACATCAGACACAAAAAAAATTAATATTTCGTAGCTCTACCTACTAACCGACTCGAACCTAGGACTTCATGAACTAACGCCACTGAATAGCCATAGGACCAACATGCGAAGGTGAATGATATTTCACAATAACATAAGTTTTATACAGTCCTATCAATACAATTCTATAGTTCCGATCTACCATTTCCCCTTACATAGGTGGCCATCTTCGCTAGCAAAGATGGCCGCCAACATAAGCAGTTGGAAAAGATGGACCCGTTCAAGACTCGGATCCTAATAACGATCTTCAGATAATAAGAAACGGCTATTGAGAGAGGGAGATCAATACAATAACAATATTTCAAACCAATGCATATGCATATTTGACTGTGATCGGTCATCAGACACGACAACATAATCACATAGATTAGCAATACATAGCAAGTAATAATCGTACTCTATTATGCTAATCGCGAGCTAACCCAAACAAAACCCGCATTGTAAGCGTATCAACATAAACAAGTGAAGACTAACGTTTTGATATTCCGATTATCGTTAAGCTGATTTTCGATGCTAATTCGTTATTAACATCCCACTAGACATGGACGTAGCTAGGTGAATTTTGGGGTTAAACCCTCCTTCCGAAATGTAGATGTTAACATAAAAATAAAAAATAATCACAACTATCCGCATAGATGCTTTCTTGCTCTACAATCTAAAAATATAAGCAAAAGCAAAAGCATCATATAGAACCCTCTTCAAACTCGCTCTCGAACACGAAATAAATTAAAAAAAATACACGCACTATTTTCCAGTAGTATTTTAAACGAGACTATCTACTCATTCAAACGATTAAATGAGCCCAAGCTCGGTATGATTGTATCGTTTTATTGTGGAATTCCTATCGCCGCCTTCCAACTGCAACATCAGAACAACTCCATGTCATCAGAACATTGCATTGTCACATACATACTCGTACACGTGCAAAACTTCAACTCGATCAAAAACCGGGAAGTGAGCTTTTAACTTGCAAGATTTAATAACAGAAAAGCACCGGACAGGTGAATAAAAATTTACAAAAAAATTAAGATTTTCTCTTGAACCCCTCCCAAAACTAAAACCTGGCTACGCCCTTGGTAGGTTTAGTATAGTCCCGATATTTATAGCTACTAAGCTCGTTTCCATTTTAAATTTTAACCTACCTTTCCACGTTAATTGATTCCGAGAGTAAAGAGGTCGAATGTGTCTAATAAATTAGTTATTTATGTTGCTCTCTAAGGTTTCTTGGCTTTAATGTTATTAGGCAACGTTATTGGAATTATACCTATAACTTAATGTTTTTACCTGGCAACAACCTTAACCTTTCGTACCTACTTTGTGCTTATGTTATATGTGCCTTATGCATAAAAGCAAGAATTTATTTTGTTTTTTACGTAAAATATAGCGTCTTTGGCTTTATAGGCTCTATATTTCTCTCGTAGTTATTAAGTTCACGTAATTGTATTTTATTTACCAACACATACACATGTCTAAGTGTGTGTGTGTGTGCATTGATCACAATAATAGTTTGCAGTTTATTTTATAACGAGAGACGTAAAAGCAAATTACTACCTAACACTGTCTAGTAATAAAAACATCGTTACTAAATAGAACTACTAGGTGTGAACCGACAATTCATTTTTTGGGTCTGAGAGATATAATGGTTATATCTTTTCTTATTATTATCCAAACTCTGAGCTCGAAGAGAAGAATATCTTAACATTCCATGTTTTCACCGTGCGGGCGCCAGGTCCATCGTGTGGCAGAGTATAAAACGCCGAACAGAGTCCGAGACTTGCTTCACGAACCTAGGACCTCCATCTTATTACCAGTCCACTTCGCATTCTCTGCTCTACGGACCCTGCCCAAAAATCTGGAACTGAATAACTAGTATTTATGACCCACAGTCGAATAAAAGCTGGTTTAACCAACAATCTTTTGACACGAATACTATACAATAACGCATAAAACGCAAATAAAATACAAATTAATTATGTGTTCAAATATAATTCCACGTTATTAAACAACATACACTGTTGATACAAGGTAGAGCTATCTATTTGATTCTACGTTAATCTACACTTGAATTAGTAATGTGGTATATATGTTCATTATTTTAGTATTTCTAAAGGCCTACGTACAACACAAAGAAGACGGTTTTTTTTTAATTAGTACACAAATGTTATGAATTTTCTGGATAATATTTTAACTTTTTTCCGAATCGATATTTTTGTTTAAATCCGCCGACACTTATTATTTTAGCAAGAATACTATTTCAGTTTTTTTTTCTACCATAATAGAAAGATTTCTTTGGATTGGCTTATCATTTCTTCGTTGTACAGGTATGGATAAGAACCATTTGGATCAATAGCTGTAAAACAAAAAAAATGATTTTAAAAGCTAAGAAACCACAGATAAGAAATTAAAATTTAATTAATTTGAGGGGAAAAATTAATAAATTTTAATTAATAAAATAAATTTTAATATTAAAAATATATGGGGGTTAAAGTAATTTTAATAGAAAAAATTTATAAATTTATAATTAAATAGTATTGTAAAAGAAATTTGAAATAAAAGAAAATTAATTAAAAATAAAGAAAATTTAAATTAATTGCATCTCATATATATAGACACGTCAAATTTTCAATACCCCTCTATTTACGTAATATTAAAAACCAAATTCGACAAATCTACCTGAACCGTTTATCTATCACAGTGCTATGGAAAATACCGTTAGTTTAAATTCTAAAACAGTTTCATATTTTATTTACACGGTAGCCAGACCGATTTTAGCCCCCAGTCTGCGCTGAGCCCGACTAAATATCCGCGTGCCAAACAACAACTGATCCGTTTCTAATTTGGCTAATCAGAAACACGTCATTATCACATTCATATTAATTGTATGAATAATTAATTTCCACTATTAAATCATACCGCATTTCTCTTTGAACTTCTATTTATTTATTCACGATTTATTTACAAAGTACGTCAATGTTATAATTGTTATCGATCGTATTAAAAAATAATTAATGTTAACATAGAACCTAGATTCATTATTATAATTAAATAAATTCTCGCCGAAAATATTTTTTATAGTAATTATTAACAGATCAAGCAAATGTCATACTAGGATTGGTGGCAAACTTATTAATAGAACACCACTTCGGAGGGCATGTAAGGATCATGTTTTACGAAGTGGCTTATTTTATCTTTCAATCTGAAACGTCGGTGTTAAGCTTTATCATTATCAGTCTAGGCAGGCTTAGGCATAGTTCTGCATTCATACGTAATCAACATGGACATGTACAAAACGTATTGGTTCGTCGTTCCTGATTCGAACTGCGAAATTATGCTCTACCACCTACAGTGTGGGTATCTTCAAGTCATAAATGAATAGGCACCTTTTAGGCAAGCTTATTACACCGTAGACTGCATCTTCGCTTACCATTAGGCGTAATCGGAGCAAAGGGCTACAGGATAAAAACAAAGTTGATGGTCAAATTATCGGGACCATCGGCATAGCGCGCGCTCCAAGGCAAGGGGTGTAATAAACATCGTGTTTTGACCTCATATGCCTGTAATTATACCAGTATTAGTGATTAATTCAAGCAGTAACGCAACAATGTGCTTCTTGGTGTCATTTATAAGCTTAATACTTCACCGGAGGAGTTCATTCACAAAAAGCGCTACTAATGTTCTATGCATAAAACAATTTAACACAATAATAACTCTTAGTTCCACATGCTGTCATTGCCAAAATCCGTTCATAAGAACATTAGTAAGAAGTTAAACTAAGTTTTCTCTAGTAGATTGTATGTTGAATCAAAATGTTTAGCATCTGCGCCCCGGAACAAGTGTGTATGTATCTATCTTAGCTGAAGATAATATACGATGCAATGAAGAACAAATTGCTTGTTATTTACTGCTAATGGTTCATATCTATCGATATTATCTATCGCGGCTTGAAATGCTCCGTTACATAGTTAATCAAACTTTTGATGACTATTAATGATATTGACAAGCTTTTATTTAACTAGTTGAGCTACGTAGTCGTGCTAAATCAAAGTTTCTGGGTTCGATTCTCGTCCACCTTACCGCTAAACTTTATTTTGAAGAAGGCACGTGATGATGATGCTTCTCCTCCACTGGATCATACCCACTTCTAAAAATGGCTAATTCATCATCATCATTCAACCTATTTTAACTCTACAGGACTAGGTTTCCCTCCTTAGAAGTGAAGGGATACATTTTTACTTCGTTACGAAAAGAGGAGTTTTCGTCACATTTAAAACGATCGGATATTGCCAAATAAAAAAATATAATAATAACACTGTATATTTGATTTCGTTTGGACGTCTTTAAAATTGTGATAGCGACAAACAAATTCGTCGAAACTGAACTGAAACGGAATGACATTGAAAAATCGGTATTACCTAGAAAAATACTTTTGCAACAAAACCAAATAACACACACTGGTATTGCGTATACGAACTCACCTCAAAAAAATCTAAAAATTCAGATACAGTTTTATAAAGTCCACTTCGTTATTACGCTCTAATAACCGCATGCAATGCTGGATTTTCCTGACCGAAAAACGAAAACAGCCCGCGGCCCAATAGCCGGCTATTTTCAACGAAGCAAACTGCAAATCATCTATTTCTATACAATAGCAATAAAATTCAAATGTCTCTAGATACACAATTGTGTTATTTATCTTAACTTAGGACATTTTTACGTGGTTACCTATTTGTCGTAAGCTAATAAGCAACAGCTTTTACTGCAGGAGCGTAACCCTGGGCTTTACGCGAGCGCAGAAGATTAGGCAATATCAAGCCTTCTAAGGACGTTTGGGTGAGAAACATCGGTTTAGAAGTAGGTTTAGAGGATAGAATCAATCTTGACGACTCTGTGACCGTTTGGATAATTCAATTAACGTAAAAAATAGATAGTTTCCAATTTGTAAAATTTGAAAACGTTTGAAAATCCTAAATTGGCATTACCTGAAAATAATGGTCAAACTTTAGTTCAACTGTACGTAATGTTCATTTCGATATCTTACATTGCTACCTATTTACTTATACTGTCATCTAGCCGCACTATCATAACCAATTTTTTTTATACTTTATAAGGTGAAGGTAAGCGAAAATGCAGCCTACGATGGAACGCGATTGCTTAGAAAATGCCTATTCTCTCTATCACCAATGTAGCTGAAATGTGTGTATGTTTGATAGACTTACCTTAGCTCTGTAAGAAGTTGTGAAGAAAGAGTGAGAAGGACAGTTTCTCCTTGAAAACCTGCCAGGGCAAGGAAGGTTATCATAAGGCTCATACCCCTATCCTATCTTTTTGACTCACACGATGTTTGTTAGAAAAATGCGAGCGAAGTCGCGGGATACAGCCGGCTTGGTAAACAAAGGGACTATTGGCAATTTTTTAAAAATACACGATCAGAAGCAACTTCGATGGCTGCATTTAAAATTCCACGCGGAGTTTGTATCTAGACAAAGGAAAAGAGAAAAAGTGAATTCAAGCAGATACGCTATAGAATGTTTTACATAGTTGTGCTGTCTGAGTTTTTACTCTAGGGTGATGTTTTCTAAAGCTGGCTACGTATGATCGTTGGTGAACGTATAATGAACTGAATAATGTTGCTACTTTGTTTTACATAAAAGTCGATAAACACCGACACGAGTTGATATAAATGACACAGAATCGACTACTTACTTTACATGTTCTGCAAGCTACAGCAGTTGTACAACACTTAACTTTTCAAATCTAAGTTGCTGGACTAAGTGGACAAAGTGAACCAAACTGATAGAAAGCTTTAATATATGCGTTTTTGGACTATTTCGTGGGATATAACAAAATTGTTATATCTAATAAAATACCAGCTACTTTTGACCGTGGACCTGATGTTTAATCAACGTATATAGACTTATGCGAACTACGAAGCACTTAATGAGCAAGAGACGAATATCTTTACGTTCATGGATTCCCCGTGCGGGTGCCGGATTCAGCATGGCAGAGACTCCGAACAGACTCCAAAGACTTGTGGCACGGGTGCAGGTTCAAATAGTCCTTTGTAACGCGTCAATACTAACATTCTCTACTCATTTTGCCCAACTAACTAGTATAGTTAAGTAAACGAAACCTAGTATATGAATGCGAATGACCAACGTGCACCAGTGAACAAATCGTCTCAAGTACAACGAACATGCAAAAAACAGCATGTTTCCGCTAACAATCATTAAAATTCATCATTCAATTACACACCAAGCTCACGTCCACCTAATTGTATAGCTAATGATTTACCACTCGGGGCCCGTTGTCGCGCGTCCATAAAAAAGGGATTCCTACAGTTTTTTAAACGGGACCTCATTGTTTATTATTCAACATTCATCACCGCGTGGCAATGAAACAATTTGATATGCCCGCCACGAGCGAGCCGCTAGCGTTGCCGCGCACTATGACGTCATTGATATCATCTGATCATAATCATCATCATTTCAACACGACATTGCTGGAAATCTATCTTATCTTTTGAAAATTTGTGCAAAATTTTTCATTTTGTTAAATGGTAGTTAAAAGCGATTTCCTGAAATTGCATCTTCATACCAAGTGGATATGCAGTAATACCTATACCTACTACGAAAACCAGACCATTAACACAAAATCAGAAAATATAATTTATGAATTTGTTCCAAGCTATTTGAAAATGATACGTATACCTTAGAACTACCTTAGTTGTCCATCCAATGAAAAAATTGGTAAGTGGAAAACTATTTCAATGAAATATAAACTAAGTAACACTTTGCAGCGCATGCAGAAAAAACATCCTACAAAGTGCCTGAGTCAAGCAACCTGATGTTTAGATGTTCCAACACATGTGGCTGTAATCACACCAGGAACAGCACACTGGAATACATCGATGCTGATTGGCGGAAAAAATTATTACGAATGGCGGTAGTATTCTCTATGACGAGCTTAAAACAAGTAAGTATCACAATATCCATATAAATTTAAATACTTTATGGTGCTAAACACATCCCCCATTTTTCTTTTATTTGCAGTCGCCATTTGAAATTTATATAGACACAACCCACAATTTTGACTAATTCAACGACCTATCATATGTCTAAATCCGTCCAGCCGTTTAGGCTGTAGGGCATGCTAAAGAAATGGACAAACATATATACCTACATACGCTTGAAAAACTATGCCTTCCTTCTGACACAGCTGGGTAATAAAGCATTAAAATAGAAATAAAGGTCTTTAAACAATTTTCTTGCAGATATATTCTCAAGTATTCGCTAGTAAACAACCATGTTTACGCTAACATATCTCATATTGTTTATTTTTACAAACCTGCGACCAATTTCTAAAATATCTACACTATATAAACATCAGGTTATCGCAGCTCAACTGTTAAGGCATGGCTTAATTTAATGCATCCTTGACTGACTCAACGAACGTCGGATGTACTAAACACGGCGAACAAGAAAATGTGTTGTCTGTATCATGTGTTTATTAAAGGTGACTTAATTAACTTAATAAAAAACATTATTTTTCATTATCAAATAAAACCTAATGCAACAAAGAATACAAATATGGAAATTTTACTAGTGGCTACTTTGTGGGTATTCTGGGTAATCTGGGTCAATTATAAACTAAACGGACACACGCACTGATTATACGAGGAAAGAACATCTGTAAAATGGATACTACAGCTGATAAGGCCGCTCAAGTGCTTGCACACAGAACAGCGTATTTAATTAAAAGAGACAAAATATTAAAGTACTTTATCCGATTTAGTTATAATGTGACCGTGACCGTCAAAATCATTTGTTTTTTTTTAATACCTACAAGTTGGCCCTTGACTGCTATCACACCTGATGTTAAGTAATGATGCAAACCGAAGCTGGAGACCGGCTCGCGGACAAGGTCCTTGTTAGCCGCTATATCACAGAGTAGGATGAAAATTGTCCACACCCCTATCGGCTCTACACGCCATCGTGAGCGACTTCCTGCGGAGGTCCCAAATTTCTGTGACGCGTGGAGCGAGAAGTCCGCTTGGCGGTACGTCTTTAAGTTCGAGTCGGGTCCTTCGACTCTACAGGAACGTAGAACCACGGTGATTGAAGAAAGGGGTCTCGAGAAGAGCTGCCGAAGTTGGTGAGGTCTATAAGGGACCGTATTTAAGCCGTCCCACTAGATTTCAAGACAATTTAAGACACTTTTTGTACATTTTTTTTGTAAATTATCGATTGTTAATTAGTACTTAATTAAGAATTTTTATTATTTTTCAAATTTTAATGTTTTTTGTATAATTTTAATTAAAAAAAAGATTACACTTAATTGTTTTTTGATAGTCCTTTTTGTTACCTTTCTGCCTAACACTTCCTCTCATAAGTTCCACCGCGTATACCAACTGTGCTATGGCTATGTTACTTCTGGGTTCTAATTATATACGGATCAAACTTATACAGGAACAAACAGAACAGCGTATTTAATTAAAAGAAAAATATTAAAGTACTTTATCCAGTTTAGTTATGATGTGACCGTGACCGTCAAAATCATTTGTTTATTTCAAGTAAGCTTTACAAGTACCTTTGAAACGTTAAATACATCTGTGTTTGTACCAACCAAGTAGATTGGTAGGAAGGTAACCTCTTGGGCGTGGAACACAAGAAAAAATTATGGAAATGAAGGTAATCAACAACATAAAAGGTATCCTCCCAACTGCCGCGCTCGAATATTTCAAAGTAAACTTTTAAATACTATTAACATATATGTGTGTGTTATGTAAATCTGTAGCGAAACTGAAGTATTACTTTTTTTTAATCTAGTAGGTGTCACTTGCGACGAACGTCCTATTTGACGGCCGAGTGGCGCAGTGGGTAGTAACCCTGCTTCTGCGTCCTAGGCCGTGGGTTCGATTCCCACGTCTGGAAAAATATTTGTGTGATGAGCATATATATTTTCCAGTGTCTGGGTGTTTATCTATATATTATAAGTATTTATATATAATACCTGTATATTAAAATATTCATCAGTTATCATAGTACCCATAACACAGGCTACCTAAGTTTATTTGGGGCAATATAGCGATGTGTGTATTATCTTATAATATTTATTTATTTATCTAAAACTATACTATAGATACAGAGACAGAGAAAAAATTTGAAACATATACTGTCGATACATATATACATAACATCACGTAGAGGTAGGCAAAGACCCTCCACCCTCCATCCATTTCTACACTTGCCACGGTCCTTGCATACTTCCTTGGCTTCCTCCATTCTTATTAGTCCTTTCATACAAATTCGTCGGTTTAGGGTACTTTTGATCTGGCCATTATTTAAAATGTCCTGAAGTTGGTTCAGGAACATTCGCCTAGGCCTCCCCCTTCCAACATTTCCATTCACTCTCCTCAAAAATCTCTTATGTTAATTCATCCATTCTCTATACGTGCCCAAACCATCTAAGCATCTCTTTCTCAATTTTAGTCACTACATTAACAGTCGATCAATAGCGATACTGGATTACCTACAAGAGGCCTATAGCCAGCAATGCTCATCATTTGATTTTGGTGATGATGATGACTTTAATATTGTGAGTTCTACACCTTTATTACCTTTTTGGAAATCCGTGAACCATCCGTCTCTACATATGTCCAGATTTTCCATAACTAATGATTTAGAATTAAAATTCTTTAAGCCACAACAAAATAAACAAAATATTTATAACATCTAATTAACATAATATTGGAACATGTATTAAACATTATTCGAATATGCATTAATACCTGCATTATGATACAATGGCAAACGCATGCAAATAAATCATGCAGATGGTCAACAATGCTGCGACTGGCATAGGAATCGTATTATTGCACTGTTATATTGGCTTTGGGTTACTCATTACCACTATAACACAACTGTAGGCCCAGTGGTTGGCCTCTTGCGCTACGGAATGTTAGGCCCAAAGGTCGGTTTAGCGACGCCTGATCATGAGGTTCAATTCCTTGCTCTAAAATGGGATTTTCCTCCTTCTAAGAAATTTTCTTTTTTACAAGTTAGCCCTTGACTGCAATCACACACACGCACACACACACACACACTCACACAGGTGGCTAATTTGTTAGGAGTAGGATTAAATTCACATACCTCTCGGTTTCTACACGAGACGTACCGGAAAGCTAACTTGGCAATACATCTTCGTTGGTAGAGTGATAACTAGCAATGGCCAAAATCTCCCACCAGCCAGACCAGCTATAGTTGTTATCTTTAGTGTTGTTATGACACACAATTAAAACACTAATAAAACAACATTTGAAACGTAGCTAGATCGATTCGTTGTCGCGAAAGCCCCAACATACAAAACTTCATGAAAATCGTTGCAGCCGTTTCGGGTATTAAGATTATATACAAGAAGAATTCTTGAATTGAATTCTCGTTTAAAGGTGGATAGTAATGATTTGAAAAGTCACTACCTACGAGGTCATTATATTCTCATCGGAAGAAAATCAGCAGGGAAATCATCATTGAAATGTTTTTCGTTTATTTATTTCTACAAGCACTTTTATCGTCATCTCAAGTTATTAGAGTGAGATATTTGTGATAACTTTGCGAGTTCGGTAACTGTAAACTAAAGCTTCAAAAGCTCAAGACTTATTCAATATTCTTATTGTACAATTGTTTTAATCAACTTCGCCGATAACTAATTCCGATGTTGACATCTGGCACGACAATATTTTGCAAGTTTTGTGAAAGTTTAATAAATACCCACTGAGTTATTTATTTTAGGATTAGCAACGCCGGCGATTTCGTCCGTGCGGAATTCGGCGCGAGTATAAATTATTGTTGGCGCCAGCATTTTTTGCTATATTAACCATAGGGGTGGGCGTCTGGTTTAAGGGTCTAGACCTGGTCTTTGTCTAACACGATACTATAGGTAATAAAGAGCAATTCAAAATTCACACTGACGAGTTATAAAAGCATCGCTACAAAATAAGGCTGCAGGCGGAGGATCTCTGTGATCGCTGACTTCCCAACTTGTATTTTATTTATACTTGCATTTATCAACCTGGCCCAAAATTCGAACACCCGAACTTAATAACCATAACTGAACTAGCTAACCAAAGGATCAACCATGCAGATATTATGCAAGTCTATTAAACAAGGAATTTACTTACAAACACGCAGTTATTTGAATGCCTACACACTTGGTATGACAAAATAAAATCGATAACAAAATGCTAAACAGATTAACACAACAATATCTTCATGAAACGACTCAGATTTAATAACCAAAAAAATAAATAAAAACGTAACGGCCGCATTCAAATTTAGAAATGAAACCGTAAAATTCGAACGACTCCATTGTCGTCGCCACAATCGTTACTTTTTTAACTGCACTTTTGTAACTTCATAACCTCGTGAATCTCCGTGTGCGATATAAACCATAAAAAAATAAAAAGACGTCTGGTTAGTGCTCTATTAAGCCTCGTTCACACGAAGAACGAGCCTAAAACACAACTGTAATGGGCTATTCGCAAATTCTATCTCGCAGTCTACTTTTAAAAAATATCCGAACTCATTTGTCCGATCCGTTTTAAGTATGCTGCCAAATATTTTTCGTATCACTCAATACTCTGTCTGCCGAATGACACAGAGTATGCAAGTAATCCAGCTAGCTGTCGTCATAATTTTGTAGGATGTTACAAACCTAGATGTTTCCTCGGCGGCCTCTTCTTTAACTCTTCACAATTGTCAATGTTGCCAGGAAGAGCTTGCTACTTAGCTAATAGGCTAGCTGTATTATTTATTACATACCGAGGTCCCCTAGTATGTAACAGGTATAGTAAGCCCGCAATTATATTCGCGAAAAATTCTGTTTTGTGATAGGTAGTTCGACAAAATGTCCATTCTCAGGCTAATTGCATCGCCTTTGTACCAAATTTCAATTAAATCGGTCTAGTTTCTGGTAGTTTAGGCGTGAATTAATAACATGCAGGCAGAGTTCCTTCGCATTTATTATATTAGTATAGATTATTTCAGTATATTTTGATTAATTTTTTAAACAGCAAATGTTTTTTCCGCTGAAAATAACATAACAAATAAATTATTATTCACTGTTTATAATAAATTTTCGCAAAGTAACGCCTGCTTCTATCCAATGAGTTCATTTTGTTCACATAGTATACAAATAAATAATAAAGACATAGCTCTATAAATCTTCTTTTAATTCCCACAAAGAACTCTACAAATCTTCTAACAACACTCCCTGTTAGTAAGAGCTCAAGTTTAAACGCAAACGCAAACGAAAAGCAAGTGTGCCCCAGGCCTCATTAAACCTGATTCTTTTATTCGCACTAAACAATTATTGTATGTGCCCGCATCGCACGTTACAAACTACGACTATAATGTGTGCTCTACAGCTTTCTTTTACCATAATACGAGTGGTTGGCATGGGATTATATTTAAATTTAAAGCACGCGGGTCATTAAACGTTCATAGTTTAATTGTTCATGACATTAAGACCACCTCACACTAAGATATTGATAGAGCTTCTATGTTTTATCACTATCATCTTTTATGTGTAAAAAATAAATTCCTGTTTCTAAGACTCACTAAAAGTCGAGTATGATAGAAAGTATTTTTTTTATTAATTAAAAGTTAGACCTAGACTGCTATCACTGAGGGTAAGCGATGATGCAATCTAAGATGGAAGCGGGCTAATTAGGAGCAGGATGAAATCCACACCCCTTTCGGTTTCTACACGACATCGTATTGGAATGCTAAATCATCGTGTGGCGTTACCTCTTTGTCGGTAAAGTAGTAACTAGCCATGGCTGAAACCTCCCACCAGTCAGACCTGCATTAACTTAGAAAATTTTAATCAGCCGGGAATCAAACCCAGGACCTCGATTTTATAAATTCACTGCACATGCCACTGCGCCACGGAGGCTGTCAAAAAAATAAAATTTCCACAAGTACAATATACAAAATGTAGGATGTAGTCAAACGCGGATAAGAAAAATACTCCAAAAACAAAATTCAGAATAAAAAAAAATCAAAAAAGAGGTAACGACGAGAAATTCGTTAACCTACCTTTTCCCGTCACTGTGAAAACAGAACGATCAATTCCATACGTATTTTTGGTCGCTTTTAATACTGGACTGGTTAAAACGAAAAGAAAACTAAAAAGAATTATTATTGGTGATTGTAAATTGTTTGTAAGGAGTCGACGATTATTGTTCCTAAAGTCGATTCAGTCAATGGTCTTATTGCGAAAAGCTTTGACCAACACCTTAAGAAGCTTTTGCTTGGCTGTTGGATGAAGGGTCGGATACAGAAGGCGGTAATTCTTGAAACGGCGCGTATTGTAAGGAGATTTCTCACTCTGGAGCCCTGATCACCGGTTGCTTGGGTCCTCAAAGGCCCCGCAAGTGGAGGACTACACTTTGTTTTATAAATTTTTAATAGTGTTTTTATAATATATGCTTTTGTATTATATAACATTGTTAAAAATTAAAAAAATATAAATATAAATAAATGAGAGTTAGTAAATATTACTTAAATGTTTCCACTAAAGTTCACTCTTATAAATAGAGTGTGATACACTCAAAGGATGAAACAACATTACATTGCAAGTGATTGTTAAATGCATTGTATGTGATTGAAAACAAATTGAATCGTTTGATTTGTCTGGGAATAAACAAACCGCCCGCTCAATGTTCTTTATTAAACGTGTGGTTTAACTTGTCTGAGGCAAAGAACAGGAAAATATTAATGAACTAAACATTCTATCAATAAATTCATTATTATCAGCCTATTTCAAGGGGGACCCATCTTCCTGGAAAGGTGGTGTCGAGCCAGTGGCCTTCACCCTTTTTAACTAGGGTAGGCAATGTAAGTAGGTACTATCAACAAGAAATGGAAAATTCTGTCTCCAATTACAATGTGTCTTTAGGGTAGCCAGTGCGTTTTTGCGTTTATTAAGTACACGCCATTCGATGGAGCTTAGGCCCTAACGCCGCTCCAATACGGGTTAGCGGGCTATCATGGAATTGAACAGTTATTGAATACTCAATATCATCAGCGTAATTCTATTTCAAATGATTAATTGCAGGTCCAAGTATCTATCATTTATAAGATCTCCAAAGATTTAACCCACAAACGTTTCTGCAAGGCAGTTTGGCAGGCATAAAATAAACTACTCGCAAAAGCATACTGCTTACTACTGCAATATCGTTCCCACGTAAGAAACTAGAGAGTCAAGTGTAAGTGCAGTGTTAAATATTTATAAGAAAACAATAACACTTTCTTTTAATTGACAACATTCCTTTTTAACCGACGAAAAAAAACAGAGGAGGTTCTCAATTCGACACGTATATTTTTTTTATGTATGACCACGCATAACTTTTTACAGAGTTGTCCGATTTTGATAATTCTTTTTTTATTAGAAAGGGCATACTTATAAGGTGGTCGCATTGTCATCATGTTAGGATCTGATGATGATTTCCTTGGAAAATTGAAGGAACTCTTCAAATTTTGGAGGCACGCTTACAGCGATTTCGGTTTTTGTCTCGGTATCGGTAGCTTTTTGGTTACTAGTGCCGTATAATATACTATGACAGTATACTACAAGTACGATACGTGGCGATGAATCACTAAAAAGTAAGAAATAAAAATTTTTAAATAAAAATAGAACCGACTCAAAACGCACTAAAAGATAAAAAAATAAGTATGCTTAAGTAAATTAAAGCAACTAAATGACACAGTTATTTTTTACCTTTTAGTGCGTTTTGAGTCGGATCTATTTTTACTTATATTTTTAAGGTAGGTTGGAAGGCCTCCGTGGCGCAGTGGATATATAAGACGGAAGTCCTGGGTTCGATTCCCGGCTCGGCCGATTAAGATTTTCTGAATTTACCCATTACCGACAAAGGCGTATTGCAAAGTGATTTAGCGTTCCGATAAGATGCCCGATAAAAACCGACAGGTGTGGATATTATTCTACTCCTAAGAAGTTCGCCAACTTCCATCTTAGATGGCATCATCACTTAAAATAAATCTTTAGTGTAATTAATAAAAAAATATCTTCGATTCGCAATGCTTTCATACATTTAAAGATATTTTATCAATTTTGTATCTAGGTTTGCCAATAATGTAAAAAAAGATAATTTTTAGATTTTTTTTTTATTTGAGATTTATTTTTTACAAAACTTGCTAGTTTTGATAAAAAATAACTTCATCATTGTCTTATGTTCTGATTATACTTTAAATTGTAATAATTATAAAGAAAACGTTGCGTCGAAAATTTAAAAAAGTACTCATAAAACGAGGTTAGCAAACAAAGCCCAGCGTTGTCCTCAAAATGCGCACTGTTTTCCAACACAGGATGTCAACAAGAAACCACTCGTAAACAATGTCGGCTTTCTTGAGCTTAAAAGGTTGCTAAAGCTTTCATGCAAATCGGCCACTAGTTCAGGAGCCTTTCTTGCAAATGCATGTACAGTAAACTGTTATATATAGCTGGTGCTTACAAAAACAGCCTAGTCAGTGGGATAAAAGTATTAGAGGATTTTATCAGGACCTTATTTAGAAATGAAGGACTTTGCAGCACCGTTGCTCCGTTGCAATGTTGCTTAAATCTGTCGGTTTTTTTCGGATATATTATAGAGAATGAGCACAGTAACACAAACTCCCTCTTCTAACTTTCCGTTTCTACAACGACAGTAATCTGACTACGTGTGAAAATTATTCCAGGAATGTTGTACAAAACATTTTGCATTTCCAATTCGTACAGCGAAGGTGTGTAATACCTTTCTGTGTCCCACTACCTAAAAATTTGAATCCAATCATATTTCAAACAGTAAAATAGTTGAAAGCAAATGCCTGGTAGAAAAGGAAGGCCAAGTCAAACGAACCGAGTCCAAGTCCAGAACATAAGAAACGAAGTAGATACACAAGAAGCGTGGCAAGTGGATGAAAGTTGCCCCTATCTACCCCTACCTGAATAAGGCGTAATGTTGTGTATGTATATTAGTATTTAACCTACACATTTTATTGGATAAGTTAAATTGATGTGGACAATATTACTCAGAATTCGAATTTACTTATTAACTAGAGGACGCCCGCGGTTTCAGCCCCGTAGTACTCGTTCCTGTGAGAATTTCAGGATAAAATGTAGCCTATGGTTAATCCACTGAGTATGAGCTAACTCCATACCAAATTTCATTAAAATCGCTCAACTGTTTTGTCTTGAAGAAGTAACAAACATACTCACTTACAAACTTTCGCCTTTACAATAGTAATATGATAAACTATAGGTATAAAGTTTGTGAAAAGCTAATCTAGAAATTCTCAATCTAAATGGGTAATGTTAGGCAAACAGAAGTTTCTTGGTAGAGCCGGTCTGTGTTTACTTTGCAAGTAAATACCATTGTTCAGATCAGATTGTAACATTGTACGCGCGAACGTGCCTTGTATGACGTTTTGTAACGTTCGGGACTTTGAGCCAATATACCGTTCGGTGCGAGCTTACGGGATTGAAATATGAAATTACGGGCGTGTGTATCCCTGTTTTGACTAGCTGCTACATTGTTTGTGGTTCGCTAAACAATGTACAGTACCATAAACAATCTACAGTGGGCGTAATGATTCTAAATTCAAATTTCAATTTATGTTCGCTTCTTGGATGACGATTACCTATTATTTTGTCTATCGAAGACTTTTTAGAGTTCAATTATAGAGGCCTGTGCTGGTAGGCTAGGTTGGTTTTTTTACAAGTTGTTCCTTGACTGTTATCACACCTAATGTTAAGTGATGATGTAAGAAAGACGCGGGCTAACTTGTTAGGAGTAGGATAAAATTCATACTCCTTTCGGTTTCTACACGATATCGTACCGGAACGCTAAATCGCTTGGCGGTACGTCTTTGTCGGTGGGGTGATAACAAGCCACGGCGAAAGCCACTTACCAGCCAAGATAATTTTTATAGAAATATAAAATTACGGGCGTGTGTGTTTGAACTAGCTGCTACATTGTTTGTCTCGGGATACCCGGCAGATGTTATAACTTAAATACGGTTAGCGCTGCGGGTTAAAGTGTGAGAGAAAGACCTGACTGCTGTCGGGTGCGTGAGGAAAGGAGAAGCTAAACAGACTGACCCTGTACAGCGTAACGTAACGAACCGGTTTACCCTCCCACAGTACTCACTTCAAAAGGAGGATTTGACAGCCTCCGTGGTGCAGTGGGTTCGATTTGCGTCGGGGCAGATGGAGATTTTTCCTAATTTGTCTTGGTTTGGCTGGTGGGAGGCTTTCGCCGTGGCTAGTTACCACCCTACTGACAAAGACCGCCAAGCGATTTAGCGTTCTGGTAAGATGTCGTGTAGAAACCGAAAAGTGTGTGGATTTCATCCTATTCCTAACAAGTTAGCCCGCTTCCATCTTAGATTGCAACATCACTTCATCAGTTGTGATAGCAGTTAAGGGCCAACGTGAAGTCGATAAAAAAAGAAAAAAAAAGCTATTGTAATAAAAAGGTGACATTCGCGATGCTGAAGATACAAAAGTGTATTACGTTGGTGGTAATAGGAAGCATCGATCAGTAACTCGACCACCCGGAACTGTGCGATCCAGTGACACGTGTGACGTTATACGATCGATAACACACGCCGCGGGATGCCTTGAATGTACCCAACTTTCAAATCGTAAAGCTTACGTTCTAACTTTTAACAATTAGTAGGTACTGTAGTGATGTTCGGCATACTTTGTTTTCTGACACAGAACGAGCGGGAAAGTAATACTCCTACTGAGTTCTAGTTAATTTTTTCCGCTACCAAGGGGCATTGTTGTTTTTCGATTAGAAGGGTACTGGGTTATACCAAATGCCTGCTTAGAACAAGTTCCTAGAGAGGGTGATCTGCTATATCCTTCATTAAAAAGACTTGAATTTATTTTATAAATGTTGGCGACCAAGTCATTGTAAAATAACAAGAATATTTCTTATGACTTAAGTAATCCGCCTTTAAATGGGTAAGTCCGTGATATTACCCATTTAAAGACTCGCGCTGAAAATCAGCATTGCAGCTTGCTGACCTATGAGACCTTTATTTGATTAGTCTATACCAAATAAAAATCATTTTCTTTCTTTCCTTTTTCTTTCTAATCAGCGGTGCCTCAAATATCTCGTGTGTCGTTGCATATTAAGGATAGGTAATTAAATTTTCGGATTTTCTTTCTTCTATAAAATTCTTCAGGAGCAACCCAGATCTCTTCTATGAGGACAAGGGCCTTGCTATTAATAGGCTAGTCTTTGTGATATCATTTTACAATAAAAGTATTTTATAAATAATATTTTAAATAAAATTTTAGAATAATTTTTATAATTACCGATCTTAATGGATGAAATCAAAATAAAAGAGAAATTATTAGTTCTATAACTTCTAACTTGAGGCTTTTAAGTTAATCCCGTCTTTTCAAGCAAATTAAAAAAACTTAATCCCTTTTATCACTAGAAAACTGATCTGCCAATAGATATGATTCTTTAGAGGGTCCAAAATATATTTAGTATAAGCATGTTTTCGGCCAATAAACAACATAAAGTAAGTATCTATTGAAGAATTCCACGAACTTGGGACTAAATAGCTATCTTGGGGAACATTTGCGACCCTTAACTAACGAAGCTTTGTTAAATCAATAACGGCTGCTCAAGGCGAATTTGTTTTGAAACGTGACCCACATAATGTTATGAATGAACGAACGAATGAATGAATAAATAAATACGTGAATGAATATTTTTATACTAGTACACAGGAAAAGTTACAATGTTAGATATAACTTAACCTTACGCGCGGTTGTGACGGCATGGACGTCCACTGCTGGACATAGGCTTTTTTAGGGACTTCCAAACACAACGTTCCTGAGCCGCCCATGGTCAGCGGCGGCAAAATGACTAGGAGGCAAAAATTAATTGTAAAGAGGTTGCTTTTTTACTTTTGTCATTTCTGGTTTGAATTAATGTAATAGACTCACGAGATAAAGTGACATTGCGGATAACATTTTACAATTTTTTGCTTTTGGAGTCAAACGCGAGCTAGTTAGGAAAACAAATCTCACAAAGGCATTGCAGACCCTAGCCTAAGCCTATATATTGATATATGACCAAAACAATGAACGGTATATTGTCGTTTTTTATTAGGACTACAAAAAGTCCGCGGCAGAATATGTATACTAACAATATTTTAAGGATAAGTTGCTATATCTATTATTTTTTGAAAAAGGGTCATTAGTTTTTACCCGACTGCGTCAGAAGTAGGGTGATGTTTTATGTTGGTGATTTTCGAATCTATTTATTCACCGGACAGAGTAGCGGGTGTCAGCTTGTAATAAAAAATTACAATAAAAACCAAGCGCCATAATTCTACCAATAAAAAGGTGTTTGTTTTGAAAATGTTAAAACGTCAAAATAAACACACTCTGGTTAAAATCGTTTAGAAATTAACATGTGCGAAGTGACAATAATTACATTTGCATAGCAATCATAACTTTTGTGCGCGTTTCCATTGGCATATGTTACGCTCAAATGTAGTTTTTAATTTGCAATACTAGTGATAATGGAAAATAAAATATTTTGTAATATAAATATATATATATGAAACTAAATTAAAACATTTACAAGAAATATACATCGTACGAACTGCCTTTTTGGCTCCTTGTGACTTTCGATCACGAGGCTCTGTGTTCTAGGGCTCCGAAATATTGAGCTTTTCTATCTGTCAAAAAATTCTCAATAACAGTCCAGAGTTGGGAGGTTGGTGGTTTAAGCCCCCCATGAGTTGGAGGCGTCAATTTATCATTAATATCTTATAATGATTGTTAAAGCATCGAACATTATTATTCTAAGCCAGTCAACGCATTGGAGCAACGTCTAAACGCCTCTTTTCAATATTCATTTAGGGAAGAGACGTAATAGAGGCCAGGCTCTAAAGTGGGCTGTAGTTAATAAAAAAGCTATAATGATGTGATACCATAAAATTAAAGTATTTAAATTTGTCGCTAACTAAAATGAGGTATTTAATAAATACTAATAGTTTTATTTTATTTATTATTTCATGCGTTAAATATCGGACGCCCTAAACAACCGGGTCATATCCGCCCAATGGAGAACGTGCAACTCAGCGTTCGAAAACCGTAAAACGCTTTATGTAAAGCTCTTAAAACATAATATTTGCATTTCCAATTGAATAAAGTAATTTACATTTCTAAGCTTTGACAAATTCTTGTTTAAACCTTTTAATAATTTTACACTTAAGTCAATTTCCTTTTAATATTTTTGAGCTATTTAATGGCTTTTTGATGAGGCCGTGGTAATAATTTCCTTTTAATTTAATATTGTTATTTTTTTGTGAGTAAGTGTCTATTTGCTGGCTTTTAATGGGGTCATTGGAAAGTCACCGGGGAGTTTGGATAACTAACCCTAAGGACATTACATCGTCTCGGACCTCGTCTTTGAAGGGCGTTTGGGTTGATGTGGTTTGGTTAATAAATAATTCGTATCACCCTAGTGACCTCGGTTGGAAACCATGTCCGGGTGACATAAGAAACTTTTCATGAATTGTCATGGCCTGTTGATACCTTATAGCTAAATAAATTGGGGATCGCGTCTACGCCGTTGAAGATACGTAGAATGGAGGTGGATGGAAAATTACTTAGTATCAAAAGATTTGTGTCATCTCTCTAGGCTCTATTAAACATTGAATTGAAAACTATTAATAAAAGGTAAACGAATTTTTTGTGGTTTTTCAATAGGTACACTACAATACAGTCACGTACCTAGAGAAAACATTGTTGAAACTTTGATAAAATTTTACACTATCTTTAATTTCCTTTTTATGTTAGAAGTGGTACCTACAAATTTTGATCATTTTTCCAGTAACGCGTATTCCAAAATTCCCACGGAAAAGAGAACCACGCGGGGAACATCGCGGGCATTCTCTAGCTATAAATATTGCTCAAAATCCCGTAATAAAAATTGTATTTAACGGCTCTGTTTAGTTTCCTATAGGTAGGTAGGTAGGTATCCTCTAATTTTCTAATCGAGGCGTAGGTACCGTCAGTTCATGAATTATTTCGTAGTAATGTTTCCTCGGTACTCAATGAGGGTTTGGCTCGGCTGTGCTTAATTTAGCGGAACATCAACATCAGCTACGGAGAAGGGCTTTTTGGAATATTTAGGAAACTTTTTGGGGCTAATGTCTCGGCTGGTGTACTAGTTGAACCCGCAACTACGCCCGAGTTGAATATTTCTTTGTTTTCTGCGAACGGCGAAACTTAAATAGCTTTTGCCTCCCCCCAGTTATTTGGACTATTGTTGTATTTATTTCTAATGCTAGCATAGATAGATATTTTGCATAAATAGATAGAAAAGGATTTTGATTAGAGATAAACGAGTACTTAGGTTACGTCAAAAGATAAGCAAATATTCCACTAAATATGATCTTTTTAAATTAAGAAATTTTTATTTCGCAAGGCATAGACCGAATAGGTATGTGCTTAAGTTACATGGATTTAACCATTGCCACAGAATACATAATATGACATAACCAAAAACTATCCTTCCAAGGTTCTACTAGGATAACGCTTGTACTAGAAATGATAAAATCGAACTTACACCTGTCCTTATTGAGAGCTCTTAACCACGAAGCATTAAAGGTTTAAATGGCGGTATTAACGAAAACATTAAATGTAGATACAGACAGGCGGAATCTCTATTGTTATATGTTTGTATGTACGGATTAAGCGTTTCAGTAATGTCTCCTTTGTGCTATATTTTAATCCAGTTCCCTACATATTTAATGTAGCAAAAAATTAAAGGAGATAAACACAGAATGTAGCTTGATGACATCGTTACGCATAATGCTATTTGATACTTGAATTGTACACAGCGGCTCTACGTGTAATGCTCTTTAGAAATAGAACCTACTTTGTAACTCAGTGGTAATTTGCGTACTTTGTCATATTACTTACAGAATTTTTAATATTATTTTTACATCCTTAATATTATTAAGGCGAAAGTTTGTATGTACTTGTGGATGGATGATTGGATGTTAGTTAGTGAAAGAGTTTCTGTTTCACGCAAACGTACTACTGTATTAATTTTGATGAAACTTTACAATAATATACTTAGTTTATCTATCAGAACCTTATTCACACACATATGCTACATTGTATCCCAGAATTCCCACGGGAACGAGACTACGCTGGTGAAACTGCAAGCGTCCTCTAGTATGATATCGAATGTATATAAAGTTCGTATGTATGTATGGATGTTTGTTACTCTTTCACGCAATAACTACTGAATGGATTTTAAAGAAACTTCACAATAATATAGCTTACATATTAAAATAACATATAGGTCACATTTTATTTCCAAATCCTAACTGGAACGAGAACTACACGGGTAAAACCGCAGTGTATACTTATCAGTCAAAAAATTGTTTTTACTCAAACGGTAATTTATAAAAACATAATAAGTAATACTTATACCTAATATTTAGAAATAATATTTACTCAATTTGGTTATACAGTTGCAAATAATAACAACTAACGTACTGAGTTAAGTTTTCATTTCAAAAAGTAAATTTTTTACATTAAACAACTCACAACGGACGCGGAAAAATAAGTCGAGTCCAGCGAAAATGTGGAGTGAAATTTTCCGTAACCTACTTTATATTTTTAGTTCCTTTATAAGAATCTGACCGGTCAATACTGAGTTTACAAGGAATTTTTCGTCTGTTATATTCTGCATTTGAAAAGACCGGCTGTAAGCAGAAGCACGCCGTTAAATTTAAAATACGTGAGTGTAGGAACTCCATGGATATGGAATATGGAGTCGTATGCCCGGGGTGGCTGTAGCGCCTGATGCTTTATGTAACTTTTGGTTACCCACAAATTCAAAGGTATAACTTTCTTCTCACCACTGACTTGAGTCTTTTACGTTTACCTCATATCAAAATATACGCTTATTTATATCGGTGTATATTAACCATCTAACTCTTGATTCGAATTGCGAAATTATGGAATGCCCTTCTAGCTCTCGTTATCCCTACCATCTACAATGTGGATTTTTTTTTATCGACTATAAGTTGGCCCTTGACTGCTATCACACCTGATGTTAAGTGATGATGCAGTCTAAGATGGAAACGGGCCAACTTGTTAGGAGTGGGACGGAAATCCACATGCCTTTCGATTTCTACACGACATCGTACCGGAACGCTAAATCGCTAGGCGATACGTCTTTGTCGGAAGAGTGGTAACTAGCCACGGCGAAAGCCTCTCACCAGCCAGACCAAGACAAATTAAGAAAAATCTCAATCTGCCCCGCCGGGAATCGAACCCAGGACCTCCGTCTTATAAAGCCATCGCGCATACCACTGCGCCACGGAGGTCGTATATTTTCAAATCAAAAATAAATAGGCACTTTAAATTTAGGTAAGCGCGTTCGACCGTAGGCTGCTTACCAATCAGGCGTGATCGTAGCCAAGCGCTAGCCTATATAGTATAAAAACCCGAATACACAAACTCAAATGCAAATCTTTGAGTACGTCTCGAGTCGTACTTTAACAGTTTAAAAGAAATGTGACAAAATAAGTTTATTCGAGATGTACTTAAATTTGATTTGCGTTTGTGTATTCGGGTGTTAGTATCTCTTTTTCTCAACGTGCATCAGATTGAAGTAATCGGTTGCTCGTTGTTCAACAATCAGTATTGTTTACAAAAAAATTGTGTTCAAGTCAGAAAAGTCAATGTTCCACCTGTTATTAAGTGGAAAATCACTACGCACAGGAAATCGTCATTTAACACGCTTGGCAGAAATTAACTGTAAACCTCATCATGTGCCTTTGATTTCACCGGCAGGCGGCAAGCCTACCGACCAGACATTCAATTCTGTTTTTCAACAGATAGAGCAAAGATGTTTTGCTGATACTGCTGATGTCGAAAATATTTATAGATTTTCGTGCCATTTTCACAAAGAAAGTACACCCTTCAAATCGTGACTAAATGTTGCAAACGTCGCTATAATATGACCGAGGTTTTATGTAGGACCAGTTTAGGAAATTCCTACAAACATGGCCGCCCTACACATAGAGCGGTATTGTTACACAGGTCCGTGGTATTTTCGAGCTCCAGCTAAATTAGCACGAGTTTTACTTGGAAATAGTTGCTTTGCGAGCTCAGAGCTACACCCGCCGCGTTCAAATTATTCTGATAAAAAACATTATGTTTCCTTTAACACATTTATTAAGACAATCAAGTTTTGTTGTTGTATATTTATACGTGCTTGTTTGCTTACATGTGCAAGTAAGTACGATCACACGTAATGGTAAGTGATAATGCATTTTATATGGTAGTGCGCTAAGTTGGATTGTGACTTGTGACTCTAGTCATGATTAATTACCATCTTATATCTCACCTTGTGGTGGGATACAGGGTGGTAATTAATTATAAGACGGAGGTCCTGGGTTTGATCCCGGAAGGGCCGAATAAGATTTTCTAGATTGGTCTAGGACTGGCTGGCTTTGACCGCGGCTAGTTACCACTCTACCGACAAAACGTACCGCCTTAATTTAAGATTAAACGATGTCGCGATAGGGCTGTGGATGTCATCCTACTCCTAACAAGTTACCCCTGTTCCATATTTACCATCAGATGTGATTGCAGGCAAGGGTTAACTTGTAATGAATAAAAAATGCTCTAGCCCTACAATGAGCCACGAGAGGTACTCAAAGCATTGGTGGGGCGAACCTGACTCTGCCGGTCGTGGTTAGGGCTATATTATATACCGAGAGGGTCTGAGAAGCAGTTGTTACTGTCTGCACGACTGTAATGACCCAGAGCGAATTGTCTTCGATCGATCGATCTGTCTTCTTGATAAGGAGCTCTAGGCAACAGATACGGGGAATCTGTAGCCCATAAGAGATTTGTCTTCGAGCTGGAGGTACTACGGTGGGCGTCACGGATTTGAGGCGGGCCCTTCAACAGTGGAGTTATTACAGTTAGATTACACTAATACCTCAAACGAATATTACGGAGAGACATGAGTCACGACAAAACATTAACAACGACCTTTACAAACCCGGAAGGCTATCTCAAGTCCCGATCAACTCATTACTCTGAATAGGTACTAAAAAAGTCAAAAAATATCTGTCATTTTCCGACCACCCACATATTCTTTTGGATATATTAATCCTACATTATAAGTATATCTTATCCATATTTGGTCGGAAGGGTACGACTGCTGGTAATTATAAGCACATTAGGCTTAACAACTGTGCCCACACTTGCCTCACATTAAGGACACTGTTTTGTCAGGTCTTTCGTTACATGGGACATATGCTTATTCTGTCATAGCATAAGTCGAAGGAAAACTTTATTATTAAGTGATCGAAATAGAAATAAGTAAGCCCAAAAAAGCGCTATAGTTACTGACACCCCGACACCGACGACAAGCAAAGCAATAGACAATAGTCCCCCTAGTAGATACTAGACAGTAATTATGACGAAACGACAGGTGTTAATTCATTTGACGCAAAGGACACTACTTTGTACAACTATTACTGCCACTGTTACTTAAATGTACACGCCTGAATTTCGTGTTGTGTTGGTTCTGGGTCAAGCGTGAAGCATTTCTTTCTTCCAAAACAGTCTCATGAGGAGCTTCGAGTTAGGAAAGTTGTTGGTGTTATCGTTAATTAGTTACAGAGTCATATATTATCACCCTTAGCACTAACACGCATTGACAGATCGTGGTGAATCGCAGCTCCTGATTCACTCTCTTATAAGGAGAGAGACCAACATGTCAGCATGCCATTCTCGACTTCATCTCTACTATACTCTATTATACTATCGTGTTGTCATATAGATAGAGAGTTATATAGACAAAGTCAAGACTCGGACTATCGAGTTTATGCTGGCTCTTTAGTGAGCAAATCAACCTATAGTAATAGATACTAGGTAAATGAATACGCTGTGTTTATACAAATGTAAATGTAAGTCTGTGATTACCACAGTTCATTGTGCGTTCACCAACACTACTCTAGTCTACTTCAAAACTGACATCAAAATGTGTGCGGCACTTAAGCACGAGCTGTCGAGGGAAAAAACTTCGCTAATATTAGAAAGCGGAAAAACTGTTTCAATTTTCAACTCTATAGTAAGTAGGTAGATAAGTGCCAAAGAGCTTTCGACACATCCTGTTTCACGGTGGTCTTTTTTGAACCCGGAAAAATGTTTATGGCGCATAATTATTTTTAACTATGGTTTCAAAAAAAATTGCTTCATAGCAGCAATTAAGCAATTCATATAAAAGTTGATAGCATACAATGTATTGGAAAATTGCTCAAATGGTGTGAAAAAATAGCCAAAGAAATTTTTTGTTGAGAAATAGATAATTTTAGATATATCAGGATGATATATGTTCGTTATCGATAATATATAGTCCTACGAAGTTCACAGGGTCACCCAACCTAAATTAAATCTAATTTTTCATAGTTGATACTGAACAGAACCGACGGCTCAAAGTATTCGGCTAGATGTGGAAGGACATAATAGCTGTTTCTCCTATTTTTTAACGAAAAAGAAAGAAAACTTCCCTATTCGAACTGCCAAGTTATGCTCCAGTTAAACCACCGTAGACTGCATTTTCAGGTAGGAAGCCATCAGGCTCGATGGTAGTAAAGCCAAAAACAAAGTAATGAGAAAGATTCGAACCCAACCTCATGATAAGTAACCGAACATTTTAAGTACTGAAACCTCGTAGGCATAGTTATTAAAAATAATATTTTATCGTTTGTTGTTACGTTAGACATCAACTATAACAAATCCACATAACTATAACATAAACCATTTCCACGTAACAAAAAGCTCCCAAGTAATAAAGTATTGAAACTGGTTTGTCTAAAACTAGATCTGAGCGAAGCGGAATAGCCACATGAATATTTATTGCAAACTGCAGCGATTAATATTCTAAATTTATTTTATTGACTTATAGCTGAACGGCTAAACTTTTGTTGCATAAAAATAATATAAATCTATCTTATCTCTTTATTCTTATCTTTACTAATATTATAAACGCGAAAGTTTATATGTACGGATGTTGGATGATAGTTGTTTTTCGGAAGAACGTTATCAAGCCGCAACTATTGACCAGATTAGTATCTTCAAAAATTCTTAATTTTTTTATAAATAAAAATCACCAAAAATAAATAGAATTCTCAAATGCAAACTATAAAAAAATATTTTTTGAAAAATGTATATTATTTCTTGATATAGTCCATTTTACAATGTACTTTTGTGTTTCCCAACTATAAAGATAGGCTGTGGTAAGACAGCCACAATATTATCAATGTTGCCAACTTAAAGGATTTTTCACTAAAACTGGTTGTGTATATCCCCTTTAATGATTTATAGGGCTGGCGGTTATCGTTGATTACTTAATGGTTTATTTTATAACAATTAGGTATAATTATACCACTAACAAGAAAATAATGTCTTAAAAATAAAACTAACTATAATAAAATAAACCTACTGTTTCCATGGGTTGTGATGTGATGTGTGACTACATACCATCAGTTAACCTATTATTTTTATTATGTACCATTATAGGTATTATTAGATTTATTAGGTTCCTCGATCATCTAAGTTTCATAAAAACATGTAGTAGATTTTAGGTTTTTGTTTTGCAAATAATGACATATTAGTGGGTCCGGCATAATTGAAATTGGCAATTTCATTACTTAATGTCAATATCATGTCATTAATGCAATTGAAAGCTTATGGCTTTCAATTGAATAGAATTGAAGCAATTCAATTTGACAAATAAATTATTATTAAATCTCTATTCTGCGATTATAATATAATGAAAACTTATTGAAATTCAATTAGTCGTCAGATTCTGACTACAAAAATAGGTTGATAATTGCAATGTCGTACATATCTATATATATGTCAAATAACCCACATAACTTAACTCGTGTATTTGTGCTCATATCTTGATTATGCAATTTCCAATTAAATTGAAATTAAACATGTTTAAAACTGATATTATTATTTACCGAATGACACTTATTTGGACATTGTAACGGTTCAGCAAATTTTGGCCCCAGCGATGTATGGAAAATGGTCAGTGTCCTTTAAAAAATCTTCAAAAATACTTATACAAAATTGGAGTCCAACGGCAGAAAGATAGTCAAACTAATATTTTTTTATATACAACTAGTTGTCCCTTGACTGCTATCAATGCTAAGTGACGATGCAGTCTAAGATGGAAGCGGGCCAAGCGGGCTAACTTGTTAGGAGTAGGATGAAATATCCACACTCCTTTCGGTTACCGCACGACATCGTACCGGAACACTAAATCTCTTGGCGGTACGTCTTTGTCGGTAGGGTGATAACTAGTCACGGCCTAGCCTCCAACCTCCCTGAAGCCTTCCACCAGCCATCTAAAATATTAAATAAAATCCGTTAAAAATCATTACTAATCGCCAATTAATTAAATAATTTTTACTTTATCAATTTTATTACATTAATGATTCTAATTTTCCTTTATTTGACTACTGGGCAGCTTTTGTAATCTACATAAAAGCTTGTAAATATTAAAATTACTAAAAAAGTTCGTTATATATCCAAATATGTTAACCGCATCAATAACTGTAGTTTTAATACAAGCAAACCAATAATCGTACAGTTGGCGGTTAAACAAAAACATCAATACAAATAAACAATTGAGTAGAAAAAAAATAATTGTTGAAACGTTATCCAATATGCGTTATCGCCCGATATATTTCAATTAATTGGTAATAACTGGGGAATGGGCGATAAATTGAGGGCGGTAATCCTTGTTGGCTGTTCGCATTGCACCTGCGGTATACAGTGGTTACAACTTTGTAAATAGATTTTAAATTGCGTACAATCTAATCGCAAATGTTTTTTAATACATAGCAAACGAACAAGCATACTCTAGTGTCAGCTTAATTAGCCTATTATCAGCCCTTTACAGGGTCTGGATAAAGAGCGTATACCCTCCATGCTGATCAAATGCAGGTTGGCGGGCTTAGGGCAATAATGTCGTCCGTAGGGGACATGGAGGTCGCAAGCTGCCTGATTGGGTAGCTTACTTATTACCACCTCAAGAGCGACCCAGGGAGGAATGTATAACAGGCGCAAGCTGAGATGAACCTTACTGGAAAACTGTACGGGAGACACCGGTATGTATTTCTCACGAGAGCCCGGGGTCTCTAAAAATACACTGAAGATGGCCATCGAAGGGGTTTTAGTGAGTTAAAATCCCTCAAGAGGTTGGGTATCTCTAGGAGATTTCCGGGGGGGAAAAAAAGGGCAAAAGGGCAATAATGTTTACATTATTAACACTGTGTGATGTTGATGATATAACCGGCGGCTTAACATGCTCAGGCACAGGTTTGTTACGCCACCAACTTCACGACTCTAATTGATTACTAGCCAATTTACCGAAAATGTCTTAAAAGAAACAATCTCAGAGTAATTGCACAAACCAGGATTTGAATCCGAGACCTCGTGATCGATGCCACATAGGCTAACTACTAAACCATTGAGGGAGTCGAGTCAGTATTGTAGTTATTCGTATGGATAAACAGAATGTGTCACAGGTCAGAAGTACTGTAAACTGTGTGTAAATCTGATATCTATAATGAAGCCTTGACCTTAAAAGTGGTAACCTTGAACCACTCTCTTTATCATATACTTATCCCTATAACCATCCTCTTATATCGCTCTATCTGTTGATGAAAACCGCATTAAAATCTGTACGTAATCTAAGCCGAGGGACGACTGAATGCTTTATTACTCTACCTAGACTCTACTTTTCTGTCTTCTTTAATTATTTATGTAATAAATTGGATATATACGTGTACGTTCTCTATAAACTCAAACGTGTACTTAACTACAAAATAAGCTGAGAAGAAGAAGGAAACCAGCAGTCAATGTTTACCACAGATACGTCTCTTCTCTTTTCCGCTACGGACTTATTCTATGGGGCAATTGCGTAGATTTCATAAGAGTATTTAGAATCCAGAAAAAATGTATACGGTGCACATGTGTAGCTGATCCTCTACAATCCTGTATAAAGATGAGAAGATTCTTCCTTTGCCGTGCCTTTCTCGTCAGTAAGCTATGTACCACCATTGACTTCCAGAATCGATCTTGTATACTTACTAACTTAACAACTAAGACTTCATAGAAAGCAAAATCATTAGGCTGGTGGGAGGTCTCGAGGGTGGCTACTTACCACCCTACAAACAAAGACGTACCGTCAAGTGATTTAGCGTTCCGGTACGATGTCGTGTAGAAACCAAAATTGTAGATATTATCCTTCTTTTAACAAGCTATACCGCTTCTATCTCAGATCGCATCATTACTTACCATCGGGTGCGATTGCAGTCAAGGGCTACCTTGTATTAAATAAAAAAAAGCTAATTCAATATTTTATACACTAGCCCTTGACTCGAACCCAGGACGTGAATCATGATCCGTAGCATAACCACTGAACCAATTCAGTCAAATGAAATAATAGAAATCACTACTACGAGTATAAATGCATGTACAAGTTAATGACACGAAATATATTTCGCAAAGATGCCTATGTCCCACAAATCACGTACGCATCTCCTTATCACCGTTAATATGTAATAAATAATAATCTTTAACCATATATTACGAACTTAAGTGCCTGTTACACAATGTATTATAATACCTAATTAACAAAATAATTACTACCTACTTTTGTTAGCGATATATTGGTCACAAACACAATGAACACGAAGAAATGACAATAAGAGTAAAAGCGCTTATAGAATATTTTACTAGGTATTATTTTTTCTAAATCAATGTAGTTCATATTATGTGATCTAATTGACAAAGCGTTTAAAGAAGGTAGCGTGTTATCTTGTTCTTGACCAGCTTTTTTTTTTATTTTATATCCCAATACAGTGATCCTCTCTTCTATTAGAGACGGTTTTGAAGCTTAGTAAACCAGTAAAGATTGGCGGGTTCTTTTGACAATAATGTCTAATTCCGTAACGATTATAATTATACGATTGTCTAATAATTATCAAATTTTAATGATAATAACCCGCAACTTTCTAACTCCGGAATGGTAATAGAGAATTTCTTACGAAAGAAGAACATGTTTTACAGCTCGACTCAGGACTCGAATCAATCCTACTTGATTGAGCCACGAGTCACGGGCAGATGGGCCTACTAAGTTAGCGCAGTACCTACTGGATTTACTTTAATCTGCGTCAATTTGGAAACAACCAGAAACAGTAACTAAGATATATTATTCCAGAGTATAATCTGTTGTGAAGGAGTAGCATAAATACACACACACAAACTTCACTGATGTGATAGATAAATAACATAGCAAATCTATAAAGGCCTTGATTTCTAAACATTCAAAATCCAAGAGTCATAAGACAGTGTTTATAATTTTTGTATAAATTCGTCGGCAAAAATAGCAAGTGTATGAAGGACAGTATTTGCAAAACAAATATTTTGATCAATCGCTCAAAATCAATTCACGCAACAGTCGGTAGCATGTTTACTAAACAAACATCTGCGACATAGTATATAACGGAAAGGAATTGGCGTTGCTGATTTGTTTTTGCTCTTGTTTGCCACATACAAAAAATTCAAAAACAGATCTGAACTCAGTTTTAAGGATTCCATATGATATTATTCACGCGTACCTACTACACGAAAAATTTCGAATACATGTCTGACTGCGCACCAGGATTCCTACCAATGGGTTTAAAAACCGTTTTGGTTAATTTGTTGACCATATATGAACGCCGCTTAAAGCTCAAGCATATTCTCATGAAACTTATAGAGTATTTTTTTTTGTAGTTTAATAAGTAGTTTAAAATTTATTATCAAATACTACCTAATGTATTGAATAGTTTAAATAAGAGGAATAGGAATGAAATGAAAATTGGGTTTGGAGTTTGAAATATGTGGACACCTAATTCAAACTCCGCCTTAAGTGGAAAACTGACACCTAGATTATCACAAGTTTGTTTTGCTTGCCGTCTAGTTCAGTGGTAATCTATACGACTTCAGTTCACAACGTCCTGGGTTCGAGTCCTAGGTCGGCACGTTAAGCCTCCGTTCCTGGCCACTTTATTATTCAACATCATCAAGTCAGCTGATAGACGTACACAGCAGACCTTTATAGCGACGTCCAAAAACGACGATCTTGTACGTCGATTCTTGAAAAAAAACCTCAGTAATGAAGCCGATGTATAAAAGTTGCAAAGCAGATGTAACAGAAATTAGAATTCTCCAAAGACATTTTGTCATATTGGATTGACAATCGAACTGGACTGAGCTGATCAACAAAATGTTCGTAAGATGCATTATTTCAAAAATCGACATACTGAGTCGCCAGTGCCAGGGACTCCGTACGACACGTTTAACGCCTTCAGTCTACCTATTTATATTATTATTAGTTCATATTGAGAGCGATTTCGATTAACACATCTCGTGCCCTGATTACGAAGGGTCGGAATCTGAACAGTTCTGACGTTCGGTGCGGTAACTTGTAGGTCAGACGCAGCAGATAACAATGCGTCTAAAACGCGGCGCTTGTTGACACAGTCGGGAATTTCTTTACGTTATACCACAGAATACATAGTACAAGTTATACTTATTTACACAAGAGTTATTTGTTTTTTAGATAATTAAATAAAAATGTTCTTTTTAAGGTTCCGTAAGTACTAAGGTTACTACGCCATCGAAGATCTCGTACTTGGGTCATATTGTACGACACGGTACCGTTTGCTGCTGACCACCAGGATATGTAAAATCGCAGGAAAAGGAGTGCAGAAGAACAGAAATGTCCTGGCTGCGTAACATAAGGGACTGGCATGAAGACCGTTGAAGAACTATTCCGCCTTGCCATGGACAAGGAGAATTTCAAAAAATTAAAAAAAAAATAGAACCGACGAAGTAAATTGAAGCAACTAAATGACACAGTCATTTTTTACTTTTTAGTGCCTTTTGAGCCGGTTCTATTTTTTAAAAATTTCTATTTCCCTATCTGTTTTAAAAAATTTTATTTCTTACTTTTAAGTGATTGATGACAGGTAATATCGTACCTTAATCCTATCATCCTATCATCTCATCATAGTGATCGTTAATAAATTAAACATTATCACCCTGAACCCGCCAACCCACATTGGAGCAGCGTGGTAGGTCTATGCTCCATATCCCCTCATCCACAAAGAGGGAGGTCTGGCTCTGTAGTGGGCTGTTAATAGGCTGACAATGACGATGATCGTAGGTGTTAACATCTGCGTAAATAAAGTCAGCTGTCTAACATCACTGCATTACACTACTCAATTACGTTTATCATGTAATCAGGCAGACTATGCACAGTAAAGCCGCGTTCCCACTATGACGACAGATTGTCGTACAGTTTTAAGCGCAGTGTTGGTCGCCCCTCACTAGGTGGACCGAGGACATATAACGTGTCGCAGAGAGCCACTAGTTACAGGCAGCTTAGAATCGATGTGTTTGGAAGTCCCTAAAAATGCCTGTGTCCAGCAGTGGACGTGACGAAAGATTATGGTTACAATGGTGTTAAAATTGTCACATGGGATAGGCAATTCCCATTGCGTCTATCTGTCGTTCAACGATAAAAGATTCCAAAGATGACACAATTACGACAAAGTACAATCGTCATAATAGAAACAGGCAGAACGACTGTCGCCCAGTGGTAATCGTCACGCACGTCGGTGGCAACGCGCCCTAAGCAGTGTCCTGCTTATATGAACAGTTTAAACTTTTTACTATGTAATCGACTTCAAAAATATCAAATAGGTCTTCAACTCGTAAGTTACATATATGTTTGTACATCTGCTTTTTCTCAAAAACTAATAATCTAATTTGAATGAGGATTCAGAGTATTTAGTAGGTAGGTAGGTACTAGGTACAGGTAGGTTCTCTGACAAAAGCAGCGATTTTCCAAGAATTGCGCTAGGTGTGATGGCTATTGGAACCTAAATATGTAGGTACCTACCTAATTCTTCGAAGTCTGTCTGCAATTATCACTGAATATCAAATGCGATATCACAGTTAATAATAATTGACATTAAATGAAAACAAATATATCCCAGAAGGGGCAGTAAGTTTATTTTGTAACTGTAAACATTTGGAAAAACTTAACTGCTGTTGATAAATGATGGTGATTTTTAATAGACTACTGTTTATAACAAAAAATGTATGTTGTACCTAGTATATTATAGGTAGGTATTAGTAACAATAAAATTATTATTTTGAAGGTAAATAAACTCTGTAGAGTTCCAAGATGAGTATTGAATACAATTAATAACGTTATAATTTTAAACAATCGATATCTGTCCCACACGAATATATTGAGTTTTGGTAGTAAAGCCGGCAAGGTGCGTTGCGCTCGAGTCGGATACACCAAAGTACCAAACACGGTGCACTGCATTCCTACAACAGGGAGGGTGATTGGGTTGCATTCTTAAAACTACTGCTTACCGGTTCATACGACCATCCACTAAAACATACGACACTTCAGTAATCCACATACATTTATCAATCCATCTATCCACACACTCGCGCAAATTGAAATGTTTCTCTCAAAATTTTTACATCACTGCCGAAAAAAGGTCCAATACAAAAACACACAACCGAATTGGACGGCGTATTAAAAGCAAACTGGTTACGTACGGCTTGTTCCTCCGACGCGGAATTCTATTGTTTTGTCTCATTCATTTGTATGGATGGCACGTCGTTTGTCTCGTTTACTCGGAGAAAGGCGCCAATGCGCGGGCGCCGACTTCTCCTCCGGGATGGTTCGCTATTCAAGTGTTGAAACAAAAGCTCTTTTGAAACAAGTTGCTGGTTAAAGCTCGGCCTCAGGTGGTTGTTAACTAACCATGACTATTGTTGAGTGCACAATGTGTGTAGGTATGATTCAAATGGTAAATAGGCAGATAGATTTCTATACGGACTTTGTTGTTCAGAATGCTAGGTACTGGTCGACGAAAAAGACTGGATAAACTAATGTACTACACACAAAAACCCCCAATATCCAGATTGGATTGGATTGTGTCAAAACGACTTGGGATTAGAAGTTCCCATGAGCGTTGGGAGTCCCGTTGAGTCAAGAATCTAGAAGCTTTTCTTCAAATCTAGTTTACAGTAATCTAGTAGTAGTACTATGCGGCAGAGTACATATCACCGATATAAAAATTCATTTATGAAAATAAATTCAATAATTCCGAAACTTTTGATTTTTAATTTACCTGCCCATTTAAATAAGGGTATTAAGTTTTACATTATAAAAACAAATCATAAATTTTTGAAGCCTGTTTCACTGGCCATGTTATTGTAACTCTTCGTACTGATCATTTTTTGGGGTACTTATTCCGAAATAGATCCTGGCTGGGAGTCGAACCTTAGACATCCCATTTATAAGGTAACGCATTTACTTCTGCGCTAGAGAGATCATAAGCGGGACAACACTTAACTACCTAAATAAAAACCACCTTTTATGAGGTCTAAAGTTTTCTTAACGAATATACCTATTTTGTTATCCTTTAATATGATCAATATTTCCTTTCTTCCCTAGTCCTAATAACAGTGGTAGAAGTGGGAACTACAAAATAATAACCGTTCGATGTCGATTCCGTCCACTTAACCGTGGAGTTGTAGACTATAGAGACTATCAAAGTTTGGGCGCGCTTGTATAGAACAAGAATACTTCGAAGGTGCTCAAATCATAGATACTTATGTGACAGGAAACACGGACGCCGGAAGGGCGTTCCACACCTTAGCTGTTCGGATCAGAAATGTTGATGCAAAATATTTCGTGAGTCGACTGGATGTCAAGCACATAGAGATGCCACCGGTTGTAGAGTTCGTAAAAGAATTTTCCATAACAGATCGGTATCTATGTCCTGTAAAAAAAACTAGATAAACAAAAACATTAGGTCGTGCAGAGATGCCAAATACGGAAGAATACCATAAGAAAACATTTTCGAGTGACGATAATCATTACCATCAGCCTTTTGAAATTTCATGGCTACAGAGTTTTTCAAATAAGATTTAAAGCTTAGTGCCACCAAGCTTCGGGCGGTATGGGCTGATAAATTTTAAATCTGTAACGATCACTACAGACAATACTAATTAATGATCCTAGGCCAAGGGTAGCGAGCCACATTTTAGGCACTTGGACACTCTTTGGATGTGATTTTGTGGCTGTTAAGATCAATACGCAAATATTATTTATTTTATACTTAAAAACAAAATTTAACAATCTTTCTGAATAGAACCCCTGATTGCCCATGACTTTTTATATCGTTATAATCATTATGGGATAACTCAATATCGGAACACACGTTTATACAAAAAAATAATAACTCTTCCTTCAAGTTTATGATATTTATTGTTGGCAGGAAAGAATCTGACTCTTTAAAAACTTTCAGTATATTGTAATTTTTGACTCTTGCGACTCAATAGGTTGCCGACTCCTGCACTAGGCCGGTACTAAACGTGCTCTACAAGACACGTGGGCGTGTAACCACGAAATTCCCAATTACAGGCTGCTATAATAAAAACTTCGTGGTAGTAAGAAAAGCTCAATAAGTTTATCATACCCAGAACTATAAAATACATTATAACAATATACTACACTGATATACAATACTTACCTACATTTTGTAAATCCTATTACCACAGAGGCTGAACACGAGCGGCTTCAATTCTCACAAATAATTCGCAACATTTCCCCGAAGACATAGCAATAATGTAATCAGCTACCGACTGCAGGAACCGTTGTAAAAAGAACGCCTTTAATGGTCCTGCGACCTTAATGGGCCTCATCACGTAGTATAAAAACGACGTGCCTATGTGCTCGGAAGTATGTCAAACATTAGGTACCTACCCACATAATTATGGACGTGCATATTCAATATACTTACATATTAATTTAGGCTTCATGCATTTAAAAAAAAACGAATTATTAACTGCTTCATTGGTCTAGAGGGCTCCAGTTGTATGAAAAAATGAGCTTTTATTTCTTAGCCTAGAGTTACGATGTTAGCGGTGCTACTGAAAGCACGTCAGATCAGCAGTCAGCGGAGCTTTGTATCTCGATTAGATCGTGAATCGTAATCGTCACAAGTGTAAACATTATTATAACCATAATTCCTAAGCCCGCCAACCCGCAGTGGAGCAGCGTGGTAAGTCTAAGCTCTATATCCCCTTTCTTAAAGAGAGAGAGAGACCTGGCTTTGTCATCATCATCATCAAAAACCAATTTACATCAACTTTTTTTTTCATTACTTTCCAAACACAGCGATCCTGAGCCCTGTAGTGAGCTGTTAATTTAGGTTGATTATGATGAATTACCAATTAATAATTAACATAAGCAGCGCCAACCCACTCTGTTGCTTCTTGTTTTGTGGGTTGGCGCTTCTTAAAGGAGGCCTATATCCAACATGCATAATGGCTGAAGATGATGAGGATGAATTAACATAAAATACTTATCTAGCCTTGCCTCTCCTACGTTTTTACTAGCCGAACAAATGGATTCATTTGTTTTTTACATATGAGCAACTTATGCATTGTTTCAAGATAGATAGTTAATCATTTATTCCATTTACGAAAAATTCGAATTAAATTCTTAATCGTCGGAACCTGAAAAATTCTTAGATTGTAAAATCTTAATACCTAAATATGTAAAAAAAGTCAAGCTCCGGGAAATTAATATGTACCTATAGATATAGATAGTATTGTGTCCCCTTAATAAGAGTTTCTAGTTCACACGGGTATAACTTTGTTGTTTTAATAGTTCAGCTTTATTAAACAGTAATAATTTATATCACCGCACGGCAGTATCCTGTATAATAAATTAAATTTGCCAACAAAAACTAGACCATATCTGATGTTATCTTGAATTTACTGAGATGCAATTATTTTCATTCACTTCCTGTGAATTTTTTACTCGTACAATCTGTCGCATTCCGCCATCTTACCCACAGACATAAGAGATGAATTGTATCTAATATCTGTCATCTCAGAGGAATTCCAACGTGAACGGAAAGACGGAGTTTAACGACCTTTTATATGAAGCAAAACGTTGGAAAAAATGTATTTACTTGTAGCCTACTAGAAAATTGATACTTATAAGTTAGACATAATACAAGACTGCCTCGTTAGTTCAGGAGTTAGGAAACACGATTTCGAAACGCGAGGTCCTTGGTTCGAGCCTCGGTCAAACTGAAATATCTATCTACAGATATTTTTTTTTCAAGAATTTTTTGCAGATGTTAATGATGACAGAAATCGAGAATTTGACGTGTTCTCCAAGACATGGGGTTGTGCCAGCAACTTCCTAAATTCAGGCTGAGAATTGTTCTGAAGAAAAATTCAATATTTCACATTTGTGATTCTAAGCCTCGTAGGCTAACCACTGGATTGGTGACCTCTCAGAACAAACGCGGCGTACTTGTCCTCTCTCGCTATACAATTTGCTTAATTAAAATCATAGCACGTTGGATATTATTCGGATTTTTGCGGTGGACGACTTCCATGGTAGTGGTATGGGCAGAGAAATTATAAGACAGATGTCCTGGGGGCGATTCCCGACTAGGTCGATTCAGATTTTCCGCGAACAAACCGCTTTCATATTAGATTGCATGGTAAGTGATGATAAAAATCTAATAATTGAAATATCGTAATTTTGAAGTTCATATTTTTATACGGCAAACTTGTTAGGCAGACAAGCTGGATAACACTTCTTTTTCAGCACAAACCTCTTCGGTATCTAGTTTTATTGCGCCTTGTGCTAGCGTGATAACTGCGCCCTACACCCTTGTAACTCCGGAACTCCAAATCTGCTTTACACGACAAGCAGTACTGCAATCACCCTGACGGTAGGGTGATGTAAGATGTAAGCGGGCTAACAGGAGAGGCATCCCACCTCTTCGGTCACACAACTCGGAACGCCAAATCTCTAGCGGCAATCTTTCGGAAGGTGGAACCTGCTGGGCCTCCCACCAACCAATCGAACCCGGGGCCTTCGTATTATAAATCCACCACTGCGCCACGGAGGCCGTCAAAGTCGTTTGTATATAGTCGGGTAATTTCTGCGCCCCTCTAGGGTCTGCGCCCTGTGCCTGGCTACCGCTGGCACTACCCTAGTTACGGCACTGCACCAAGCAGAACCCATTCCCCAGATATTGATAGAAATGAAACCACAATGTTTATTTTCATTTAATAATTTATTTTCTCATCGTTTGCGACTGGGTACTGACGTCTCACTTAAATCCTCACACCGCTCAGGCAGACAGTCTCTCTGACACAACTACTGCAACGATGGTTAATAATACTAATAAATTCAATACAGGTTATATATTCTTTAATCATTGTTTAAAATCACTGTAGCACCGTTTAGCAATCATACAGCCAATGTCAACGATAAAAAGAAGTACAAATAATGGCGCGCGCGTAAAAGAGTAGGCCGTAGCTTGAGTCTATAAATATAACGTAATCAATACAAATCATTCAAATAATCATTTATAAATCACACTTGGGGCACCACCAGACAAAACTTTATTAACACTGATGAAACATGCACGACAAACACAAAAATGAGTGATAAAAATTAATTTAAAATATTTTGAATTGGAATAACTAAAATAAAACCAACTGTTGCCGATTGCAATAAATGAAGTAAACGCAGTAAATGCTTAACATATCGACATTTACTTCATTTAATATAAATTGCACGCCATATTGGTTAGGTTGTTACTTCATTTACTTAAAACTTAATTACAATAAAAAAAATGAATGTAAACAAGACGTTTTCATTATCTAAAATATTAAAGAACTCAAACACTATTAAAACGTTCTATTCTTGTAACTTACATCGTTTATTACTTCGAAGCTGCTAAACTGTTTTGTACAAATTACATGGACAAAATTATTTACAATGTAAATTATTACAATTCATTACAAAAAATAAAAAATTAAAATTAAAATAATTCTTGCAATAGTATAGTAAGTAATTTGTGTATAATGGAAGCAGGAATGAAAATGTGGTTTAAAATCCATACTGTACAATAGCTAAACAGCGGCCGCAGTCAGTATCAGAGAGACGAATAACATCCACATCTCAACTACAGTTTAACATATTAAATTATCACATAAAATTTTACAACAATAAATATTTATACCGTAATCTCGCGCGTTCATCGTTTACAGAGCTCACTGCTAAATTATTATAAATAAATCAGGGCCGCTATAGTAAACAATCCCAATAATATAACAAACTTCATTCAAACAATAAAATAAATGTTTTTAATTTTATATATTAATATTAACCTGCACCTTATAAGAATACTCTTTTCGTATCGAAGTCTTACCAATTTTCCAATTTTTAAATATTGTGACTTAGGGTGAAGTTTGATTACAATTTTTTCGTAATTATATCTGAGTTAATTAATTCTTACTTTTTAATAAAAATGAAGTATTAAAATGGTCTGTTGCAGGCTATTTGAATTTGTTATTATTTATTTATTTGTTGTTATTATAAGAGAAACAGTATGTCGATTCTTGAAAAAAATACATCGTACGAACATCGCGCTTACACCTCGTCGATCATCCCATCTTCAGTTCGGCTGTCAGACCAATATGGCCAAAAGTCATTGGAGAATACTGATTTCTGTTACATCCGCTTTGCAATCGTTGTACATCGGCGCCAAAACTAATTTTTTTTTCAAGAATCGATGTACTGATTACGGACAACTTGCAAGTAGGTAGATTATTAAAAACACGGATTAGATACATATTTTTCAACTTGTCTCAGGTGTCAAAATTATTCTTTTATGGAAGTGGTCCATTGCAGATATAACTTAAAGTCTAACGTGAACGATTTTGTATAAATTAAATGATTTTAAAATATTAACTAAATAAATCATAAATTTAAAAAATAAATTCATTTATACATCAATTAATGAGGGTCAATTTTGTTGAAGAAATTGTTTATGATTACATGTTAAAATTGGCAGATTTTATAGTTGAAGAGCGGCCCGTACATTTGAGTTTGAAGATTTCGGACGCGTTCGCTTTTTGCACTAATTTATCACAATATCCTAAGTATAAACTAACTATAGTATATTTAAGTGAGAGCACATGAAATTCTAAACAGGTATACTGTTAGGACAGATTCCTTTCTAAAACTAAGCGATGCGGAATGAAGGCCAATTTTCTTTTCTTTATATGAATGCTTCGAGATTTATAAGGAATGTTGTCCTAACAGAACAAAGACAGATACACACAAATACAAACTTACAGTGTAGGTAAATAAACTTATCATTTAATTAAGTTAAGCCTCAATATACGAAGACACTAATCAACAAATGGTACAAGTGAAGGAACCATCGTATTACGTTGTGCTTTAGGTAAATTCAGTACAAAAAGAGAACACACCACTCCCCTACAGTACAAGTATTAGAGTAAAAAACAAATTAGACTAAATAAATTAACTTATCCACACATCATTATAACTCGGAATGTTCAACATCTTCATTGTTTTCGTCGCCTATTTGTGGGATTTCCGATGGTTCTTCCCCTCCTGAATCTTTTTCCGCCGCCTCTTGTACTACTTTTTCTGTCTCAGTTTCCACAACCGGTTTTTCTTGGGCATCTGGTTTCTCTTCAGTTTTCTCAGGTTCTATAACTGTCTCTGTCTTATTATCGCTTTCTGTTTTAGCTGGTTTTTTAGGTTTCCATATTTTCATCTTGTTTAACAAATACTTCACTTCTCTATCTAAAGACGATATTTTCTCTCTAATGCTGTCAATGGTCAGTTTGATATCGTCGTTCTTCTTTAGCGCATTTTGTTCCTTGATCGCCTCTTCCAACCAGTTTTTAGTTTCCTCGATCTTAACATCGAGCATGGTAATCTCTATTTCGGTGAAGACGTCTTTATCTGAATTTGATTCTTTGGTGAAATTTTTGGCCATATTTAGAAACTCTTGCGAACTGTTCAAAAGCTTTTGTATAGCGGCAACTGCATCTGGCCTTTCTCTATGTTCCCAATGTTTGTAAAATATAGAATTGGTCTTTTCTTTCAGTAAATTCAGTTTCTCCTCGAACTTTTCTGTTGGAGCATCGTAGCCGTCGTCGTAGAGCCATTCGGATGTCTCAGAACATATCTTTTTGATTTCCTCTATTAACTCAGGGGTACCACATTCAGAGTATTCCTCCATGTCAACTTTCATTTGAACATCAACAACAAACGCTTCCAAGTTATTCAAAGCTGTTTCTCGTTCAATGCGTTTCTTGTCTATGTTATTCAACTTAGTAATCTTCGCTTTGGAGACCTTGAATTCTTCTGGGGATAATGGCTGCACATTCAAAATAACTTCGTCCGCTTTGATGGGCTCTTTCAATACAACGATTTTTGGTTTTGGTTTGCTTTCTGAATCTGTGGCGTTTTTATCAGATGCTGTTTCGTTGGATTTTACTGTATCATTCTTTGGTGGCACTTGGGGCTTTTCTTCTGGCTCTTCTCCAAGCTTTTCTGGCGTTTCTGCATCTGATCCAAATAACTTGCTAATAGTACTTCCTATTTTAGACAATGTACTATCTTCGGCTCCTTCTTCATCTGTCACGGTTTTTTCAGCAACAAATTCAACATTAGCCAAGTTAAGTATACCAGAATCATCAAGGTTAAAGTGTGCCTTGATGCCTTTATGTTCTATGTTATCGCCGGTATTCTTTGCTAAAGTGTCACTCACGCCACTTAGAGAAACTTGGGTTAAATTCAATGTACCGATATTCTTTAATTCATTTGATGGTATGTGGTCTAATTCTGCATAATTGACTGAGAAAGTGAAATCATCTGTATGTTTGTTGAAAGTGATAACCTTTTTCTGCGGGTAGGGATTCATGGGTCCGAATAGCGTTCGCTTAATCTGTAACAACGAAGATACCCATCAAATAAACATAATACAAAACACATCAATAAAATCCACTCTTGTTATTTGATAAAAATAGAAATCATTAAGAAAACATATTAGACGAAAAGTTTCTTACCAATTCCTGAAAATGGAAATAAAGTAACTTTTAATAATATTTGCAATTATTATTATTTGGTTATCAGAGTTTTATTTCATGCAAACTGTAAAACATGATTGCAAATTGTAAAGATGGCATATTTTAGCTTTTTTAATTAAAATAAAATATCTTAAATTTTTAGTTGAATATTTTAATACAACCACAATGATTTTAGCAAAGAGTGAATTATAAGGGTGAATATTTTAAATATTGTCACTTAATAATTATCAATTCACAAATGAAAACAAATATCGGGCATAACAGTAAGTGTGCGAATTATCGACCGTACACGATACCGACAGGCGATTTGTCGCTAAGACACAACCGATTTCTATAATATAAACATACAAAGCAATAGATAGTATCGCTGCGACATGTCGTCTGCAATCAACTACAAACTCGCATCATAAAAAACTTGTAATACTAACCAGTCTGTCGTTGCCATCCACATGACGGGTGAATACAACTTGTATGGGCAGCACCACAGCGTCGCGAACGTTCAGCGGAGCCACCTTGTAGCCAGTCGCCAGAGACGCCGCCCTACAAATGTTTGTATCACCATTATCAGCCTATTAGCGGCCCACTACAGGGCCAGGCCTCTCTCCTTATAGGAGAGGGGATATGGAGTGTAGACCAAATAAGCTTGAAATTATTAGGGTGATAATGTATCATTTTATTAACGATCACTATGATCACAGATGTCCGGTGACCGGGATAATTATGTTCGTATAATTACACTAATTCAATATTTGAGGCATCTCTTCAGCCCCTCAACTGAGCTGAACATATGAGATGCGCTACAAGATATTTCTCGTGTAAAGAAAAAAAAGTTAACCGACTTCGGAGACTTCGGAACCCACTAAAAAGTAAAAAATTAATTGCGTCACTAGTTGCTTTAATTACCTTAAACATATTTATAAAGTCAGTGCCATGCCATCCAAGTTTAAAGAACGTTTATTTAACGAAGTAGAAAGCATGTTGTGTGTTCTGAGTAACATCCTTAAAGTAGAAAGCTTGGATTACGGAACTTGTGGTCAAAAAGCTACCTATACTTTAAAAACTCCGAAATCGCTGCAAGTGTGTCGATAAAATTTGCAGAGTGCCTTCGATTTTCCTAGGATCCCGTCATCAGATCCTAAGATAATAACTATGGAAACATTTTAGAAGTATACCCATTTTAATATAAAAAAGAATTATCAAAATCAAAATGGTCAAACATTTAAAATATACGCGTCGAATTGAGAACCTCCTTCGTTTTTTCCTCGATTAAAACATACACATCGTTAATTTATTTTCGCAGCAAAAAAATAAAATACACGAAATTTATGTCTTGCAGCATACCCAAGTTTTACTCCAACTAAAAACGGTTTTTGCAGTAGACCTAAGATGCGCATGAAGAGATATCTCAAGTAGAAAAAAGATATCGTCGTCCAATAGCGGTGAAATCGAATATATAGAAATATCGCTCTCTCTTAGTCATAACACAACGAAAGAGAGGGTGATACTTCATTTGAGCCAGTACACTGCTCCAATGCAGGTTGGCGGGCTTATCGTGATAATGTTTCATATATTAACGATCATTATCAGATGTTGATGACAGCGATCAAATTTATGTACATGAAACAAAAGCTTTAAGTTAAGATGACAATTGATAATGAAAATCTAAAATCAAAATTCTCACCTATATACAGCACCAAGAGTAGCCGCCTCGTCCGCGTTGATAGATCTCGAGAGCTCAAGTCCAGCGGCTGAGCGCAAGGCCTCCTGTACAGCTGGTACGCGGGAAGCGCCGCCGGCCACTATAAGTCGAGCTCCAGTGCCCGACCCAGAGGCTGCGGCTATCGCGCGTTGGATGACCCCCGACACACGGGGCCAGAGGTCGGCACATAGGGCTTCGAGCTCAGTTCGGCTTACCTGTGTCATATATGTTTACATAGTGTTAAAACAAAAGATCAAAACTTTAATTCACTGAATTAAAACAACAACACAACCTGTTGACCTAATAACCACGAATGAAGAGAAAAACACGACATCGTTGCGCAATAGCGCTAAAACGAAAATATTTCGACCTCCGTGACGCAGTGGTATGCGCGGTAGTCTTATAAGACTGAGGTCCTGGGTTCGATTCCCGGCGAGGCAGGTTGAGATTTTTCTTATTTTGTCTTGATCTGGCTAGTGGCTGGGAGGCTTTCGCCGTGGCTAGTTACCACTCTACCGATAAGATGTATCGCCAAGCGATTTAGCGTTCCTGTACGATGTCGTGTAAAAACCGAAAGGAGTGTGGATTTCGTCCCACTCCTAACAAGTTAGCCCGCCTCCATCTTAGAATGCATCATCACTTGACATCAGGTGTGATAACAGTCAAGGGCCAACTTTACCCTTGACAGCTGTAGTTGATAAAAAAAATTGCTCTCTTTGATTGCGTTGAGGGCGAGAAAGAGAATGAAGTCCCTCTTCTTTTTTCTCAAAGGCCTTAGCAGTGCCTCAGGTGTTGCAAATATTTATGGGCGGCGGTAAACGCTTAACATCAGGTGACCCGCATGCTCGTTTATTTGCTTTCAAATCAATAAAATCCTTTTGAGTCAGAGATATCTTAAGCAATGTTGGCATAGTGTTAAGTGCTGCGTAAAAAGATAACACGAACATAGTGACTTAAAATAATAGAAAACTTTAACATTTGTATTTGACAATAAACTTAATATCAAAAATTGATACCGACGGGATTCGAACCCGCATCTCTCTGGCATTCCGGGCCTCTGAGCGCCTTCACCGCTAGGGTACGGTATCCAATGAGGTCAATCAATGGCGAAATTGTAATTGAGTTTTGACATCCAGGTAAAGCGCCATCTAGTATGAACTTTTGACAAGTTACAATACTATCGTTATAGGATACCGTAGCTTAGCAGTGAAGGCGCGGAATGCCAGAGAGATGCGGGTTCGAATCCCGTCGGTTTCGCAATTTTTGATATTGTTTATTTTCAAATAGAAATCACCCCAAAGTGTGGGTACCTAACATTTCAATAAAAAATATTATGAACTTTTACATTGCATATCTATTATTTTTTGGCGATTTTTTACTACATAAGAATATATTAAGTTAAGGTTGAATTAAAATTATTAATTAGCTTACTAAGAAAGCTAGATCATAATTAAATTGGGTGTCTTAATGGCACTCTATAACAGAGAAAAAAAGTGTGTCTGTTAAAGGGTATCAAGCTGAAGGACTTTACCACTAAACTGATTTGGAAGATTTTTGGCACAGAGATAAATTAGGTAATTTTTGTTGAGAAAATTTCGGACGTAGTCGCAGGCGTTAGCTAGCAGTGAAATATTTACCAAATGTTTAAAATCTTTGTCATCTAGCAAGCTCTCAATCTGCGCGTAATGTTCAGTGTTGGCAGACAGAACTATCTTCAATCGTTCCGCCTCCCGCAACAGTTTCTCCATAGCGCGGGGCGAAGCCCTGACGTCTCCGCCACCGTTCGCCTCCCATACTTTTATTAAGTGCTCTCGCAAACGTAACGTCATTTCCAAACCGCCAAGTGTTCTGTAAAAAATATTATGAAAACATGGATTAAAAATTCATTAATAAGGTTTAAGTGTTTATCACCAACACATTGATAATGGGCATTATCTAAATTATAAAACATTCCTTAATATTTCCTCAAAATCATAACGCAAGCTTTTTTAAGAACTATTAAAGTGTTACTCAACCACGCCTAAACTAATGAACCGATTAAAATGAAATTTGATACAGAGATAGTTTAGAGTCTGCGAAAGGACATATGCTACTTTTTTCGCATTATTTGGTACCGCAATGCAGCTAGTAACGCTATATAAATAAATAAAACCACCGCGGCTGTTTGTTGGTCTGTATGCCCGCTAACGATGAGCTTAAAGATCACTGAAACGGTTTTCGTGTGGCTCAAAGATCAATGATAGATACAGTGATGTCTGAGGAAGGTATTCACAATCTGTAAAGGCTTTGTGTCATCATCAGCTATTAATAATAGCAGCTACTATATTTTTCTAGTGACTCGACAGATGGCGCAGTGTAATATTAACTCGCGTTTGCGATGTGTTCTAACAGAAAGCATAAGAGTTGAGACGAATATCTTAGCATTCCATGGATTCACCGTGCGGGTGCCGGGTCCATCGCGTGGCTGAGAGAAAAACTCCGAACAGAGCCCGAGACTTGTGACTCGGGTGTAGGTTTAAGGGTACCCTTTGTGACGCGCGTCACCTCCTCTGTTCAAGTTATTCTCCCTGCCCAACCATATTCGGAAGGACCCTACTAGTGCAGCTTTGGACACTCGTTCCAATATGGAGCTCACTGCACTTCTAGTAAGGCCAAGGTCTTTTAGCAGGTTGTAGAGAGACTTCGCTGGTATACCCCTCGCACCCACTTCTACCGCGTATAAACTAACCACATAGCCATTTTTGGTTAGTTCATTAGTAAGGTCATAGTATTTATTCACTTTGAATACATGGTCTTTAGGGATGTTTGTTTCCCACGGCACTGTAAGCTCAACAAGTACTATACGTTTGATTTGTTTGGAAAAAAGAAATATGTCCGGTCTAGATGTCGTAATAGCTAAGTCTTCCGGGATTTTATAGTGCTTTTCATACGTGTCCATTAATATAGTCCAATCAGGAGCAGAGCCCAGAATTGAATAAGGCTTGCTGGTGGAATTTGTACTTAAGCCTGCTTTAACGAAGTTAGTTTGTCTTTTATTCGTCGTCAACCCTTTTTGAGCCCTAGCTACTGAAAGGCTTATAGCTTCCCGTATGATTTCTAGTACTCTGTCGTGGCGGCGTGAGTAGAGACCCCTGTCCAGGAGCACCTTGCACCCTACCAATAAGTGCCTTGCAGTGCCCACTGCCTCACCACAGGTATAGCAAGATTTTTCCGAGGCTTTTCCCCATCTTACTAGGTTACTCTGATCTGGGAGAGTCAGTTGAAAGGCATTAAGATAAAATTTCAATAAGGCAGGAGACCAATCGTACAGCAAGGCGCGCCACTTCAGAGCCAGAGGGATGCAGAACTCGCCTAAGTTTAACCACTCGTTTTGCATTTCTAGGTTCATGGCATGCACTTTGTAGTTGTCGTCCTCATCTTGTTTAAGAAAAGATTTTATTATGTCTTGGTCTTCCTTTTTACGTCTTGCACCCAACCCGGTTCTATTTACCTGAGCCCCTGCCATAAATTGTTTGTAAAATTGAAGCCTAGAGTCAAGTTTTCCGGCACCCTCGTCTTTAGGAAGTGATGCAACTAGTTCGTCCTGGGACTTAACTAGAATGTGCGTTCTGGTAACCCTGAGGTGTTTATAGAGTTCCGATGGCCTTTTTAGTTTTAACCCAAAATTATTGTAATCTCTGAATAGAGTTGAGGGGTCAGCCGAGAGTGCTAGACCAAACCAAGACTTCAATGTTTTTATGACATTTGCATCTAGTTTTGCCAGATGGGTTCTGCCAATATCATAAACGAGGAATGGCCAAGTCAGACGTGAAGTGAGATAGTTGTCATAGACCCACGCTTTTTTTATATTGTTAATGGGCTGTTGGTCTACCTTATTAAGGTCATTTATGAAGTTATCGACGACTACCTCAAGGGATGGTGTGCGTCCTTTGTAATCAATCTTTCTACCGAGGAACTTAAAAGGCAATGCTTCAGCAATGGTGGTTACACTTTGGCCACTAATAGAGAGACCCGGATCATAAGATGTAAATTTAGTATTTCGTCTCCCCAGACATAGACAGTGACATTTGCTTGGCTTTACCCTCAGCCCACCAGTCCATGAGCAGAACTCATCCACTACATTCAATAGCTCCTGACAATGTTTTGGGTTTCGTGTCAGTAAAGCAAGGTCATCTGCAAAAGCTAAGATGGACTCTGTATATTTATTGTTAATTTTAAACCGATAGCCCCATTTCTTTTCTTGAACAATTAATTTATCTATTAGAATATTGATGACTACATTAAAAGCTATTGGGGATAAGCAGCAACCTTGAAACAGCCCCACATTGTAATGTAGGGGTTTTGAGTACTCATTGTTTACTGCTATGGTGAATTTCAATTTTGAATAGTAAGAAGTGATTAAATCAATAACTAGATCAGGAAAATTGTACCACCTCAAGGCGAAAGTCAATAGATCATGCTGGACAGAACCAAACGCATTTTCTAGGTCTATCCAGCAGATCGTAATTTGCCTTTCATATTTTCTAGCATCCTTGAGACTTTCGCCTAGAAGTGAATTGTGTTCCAGGCAACCAGAAATTCCGGGCAAAAACCCTTTCTGGTGATTAGGCCTGAAATACCTATTGTTTATCATCATATTGAATACGTATTCGAACACAACGTAGCATTTATTTATCATAATATTCTTAATATTCATTATTGTTTTAAGTGTAATTTTTGAAATCAGTATGTCGATTCTTGAAAAAAACGTCAGTTTTTAAGCCGATGTACAACTGTTGCAAAGCAGGACATAACAGAAATCAGTATTCTCCTATAACATTTTGCTAAGTATATTTATATTGTACTGAATGTTGGATGATTGACGAGATGTAAGAGAGATGTACGCACGATGTATTTTTGTTCAAGAATCAACATACAGGAATATATTGTACTAGCGGATTGGATTTGAATCCACCTTTGGAGTCATAAATTAGGACTAGCATTTGACTGTAGTAGCAGTGATACCAGAAATCACTTTGTGTCACAGCAGAAACACATAGTTTGGCCATTTTATTAATATAACAAACATAAACAAAGGACAAAGGCCATGGACAAAGGAAGTGCGAGTATTATGTCTGTCCTTATCTCTCGCAAGCAGCTCTCGTTTTCAGTTTTGATGACTCAACTACAGTCAAATTCATAAAAAGTACTAAAGTGTGACTTAAAGACAAAACCAGAATCATGCCTGTCATAATAGCTTTCCTTCTATTCTATCCTCCTATAGAAGTGACTTGTAAGAAGTGCCCGCGTTAGAAATATTTTTGTCTCGGCCCGCCTGTTTCGCGTAGTACTTCAGGTTGGAAGTTCAGGATAAAAGAGTAAAAGGCACAAATATTCTACATTAAATTTCCATTCTAACAAACATATTTATAGATATAGATTAATACCATATGAGGTAAATAACCTTTACAAAAATTAATTATTTTTAATTGTTCTTTCAATAATTTTCGCAGGGTATGCACTGAAAGCAATTTTTTTACAACTTGGATTACATTATTCAAGTTTAAGTAAATATGTGTATTCAAATTTGGAAATTATATAGCCTATGACACTCCACAATCACAGCTTTCTATTGATAAAATAATTTTGAAAATTGGTACAGTAGATCCAGATATTACCCCATACAAAATCACAAACTCTTCACAAAACTTTCCTCTTTATAATATTAGCATAGATATATACGAGTATATCATTTCATTATGAATGAAAGAAATGTTAAATATAGATATTGTAGGAAGGAAAGTATAGACATACTAGGAACATGAATTGCTCTTTACCTGTCATATCCAACTCCAATGACCTGCAACTGCGGCACAGTCTCCACATAGCCCTTGTCCTTTATCTTAACAGTCTTGTACTCAACCAGTGCCGCTTTAGTGGACACTGCGCCCATATCAAAGAACAGAGCATACCACGCTGTTTCATTTATTTCCTGTAACCAGAAAGATACAAAAATTAACTCTAATTGGTTTTTAGTCCATGGCAGCTGACTGAAATGTTTATTAAAGCGGCATCCGGCTGCCCCTTGCACCTTGACCGGTAAAAAATAGTTTAAGCATAAAGCCATATGAGATTTGAAATAATGTCTGTGTCAATAGAAAGAGAGAGATGATAGGATGTACATCTGTAAATACATTTTTGGCTAAAATTTTAAAATTCATGCACATAGACTGCATAACCATGACCAATTCCTTCAAGTGAAGTCTGGCCTAGAAGTATGTACAATCAATAGAGTTTTAACTTGAGACCTCAAAAAAGACTTTTAACTATTGAGGTTTACATTCTTATGTTTAATGCACTGTTAATGATTTTTTTGATAAGCAGATCTTTAATAGTCTATAAATTAACTACTACTACTTACTACTATTTAGCAATAAGGCCACCTTTTGTATCCTACATTTTTACAAAATATTACTATAAAAAAAAGTAATTGTTCTTCTGTAATTTGGTATACAAATGAATAACAAATAAATAAATAATATCTTTACATACTGTTATGTAAAAAATTATACTGCAAAAATGTATACTCTACCTTCCTCCTAAAAATCCCATAGTTGATGGCAATGGCTGTGTAGTCATTAATCAGCTGCAAAACATTAAGTCCAGCGAGTGAGGCCGCCTCTTTCATAGCCCTGCGCTCAGCTTGGTTGAAATAGCCAGGTATTGTGATCACACATTCTGTTATTGGTTGGCCTAAAAACAATAAAAAGGTTTGAAAAACACAAAAGTAACTCAAATTAAAGACAGGAAAAATGCCCCCGTTTTTCCTACCACAATATCTTTAGGTCAAGAGTGAAGAGGCATTTTCTAGGCAGGCATGTAACACCGCTGCATCATAGCTTATTGTTAAGGGATCAACATTTCCATATCAATTTTGTTAAACATGCTATTCATACAAGTCAGTGATGACACTGATGTCACCCATGATTTTAAATTTAGACAGTTAGAGTTAATCACTGTGGCTGGTATGTGCAAATGACCCTCTAATTAGGGATGGAACAGTTCTTGACAAGAACTTGACTGCCTTTGGTCTTTAAAAATAGAGATTAGTTTGAATTGGAGTATTTGAATTATAAGAGCAGCTTTCAAGCACTTCTGTTTGTCAAGTTTTCAACTACATTTTTTTTTTAATTTACTAGACGGCGTAAAATTACAATAGCTAATCTCGAAAATTAGTAAAGACATAGCTTATAGGGCATAGATTTTCACCTCCTGTAATTTATTTAGAATAATTTTTCATTTTCTGATTTAAATGACAAATATCAATATGTATACATCTTACCATGGCTAATTTCAGCAAAGTCCTTGGCCTTAGCCAGCAGTTGCCCCACCAGCTCCTCCGGTGTGTACCGAGTCTCATCATCATGAACAAATTCAGGCGTACCTCTGTCTGAAGGCACTATCTCATAGTATGGGAATTTCTCTCTGTTAGAACAAAGTTAGATTTGATTTTCACTGTATTTTCTAAAAAATGTGCAGTAACCAGACTTGCTTTTGAGAATGTTAGTAGTGCTTTCAATTTCATAAGCATGCAAAAAGAATATGACAAGACTGTAACCAGTTGAGGTATTAATTTAATTTAATATCTAATACCATAACAGTATAGTTAAAATAGGATTAAAATTTTAGTATTTGGACATATGATAACTACCCTCAGTATTAATTGCACTCTTTCACAGTTAAGTGTACAGTAATTACTACCATGCATTACTATTTATCAAGTCAAAACCCATCACTCTTTGCAACAGCTTTCATAAAACTCATATAACCTAACACTCTTGACATCACATAAATAGGAAATTAATAATAAACCTGATTAATAGAAATGATATAGATTTAGCTAAATTGCAATATCAAAAAAAGAATGTCTGTAATCGAAGAAATAAAGTTACAACTAACTTAAATGATTGCACAAGTGGATGGTCATAAGGCTTTCCCAGAAGATCCAACAGGTATTTGTATGAATTCTTCGGGAACCTCACTCCAACTGTGGCGGCGTCCTCCCCGAATGTCCTCACGTCGTCTCTAAACGCTACTACTGCCGGGGTTTTTCTTTTCGACTCCTTATTGAGCACAATCTCCATAGGTACCCCAGGGGACACTATGCCGATCTTCATCCATTCCGAGCCGAGATCAATGGATATCACAGCCGCGGCATCAACATTGTGACTTACAAGTAACGGTAACAACACCAGACACACAGCACTTAACATTTTCTGTAATAAACGAAACATTTAAGCGATTACACTAAACGCCGAAAATACTGTAGCGGTGAAAGGACCGTCAAAGCACTCCATGTTTTTCTAAAATGTATGCACTTACTATAAGTAGGGCCATCTTCTTTCACAAAATTACATCCAGTATCGATTTCTCGTGTATTTCTTCTTTTTAATGGTTAATTATTTAGAACGTCTTGTACATTTTTATTTAGCAAAAGTGAGCCAGCTACTTTAGTCCACGTCAAGTTTAACGTGTTTTATTCTTTTTGGTCAGTCACAATGTTGTCATATTTTATTTAAATTATTTTCCAAAAATTTTAGACAACAAACGATTGAGAGGAATTACTGGGCGCTGTACTGTATCTATCTTGGCCGAATAAATAAAGTACAAACGGAGAAACAAATAATGTTAGTAATGAGAAACATTAATATGGTAAAAGAAAGACGAATATGGGACATCGAAACTAAATTACTAAAAAGGAATTATTAATCATCTCAGAGGATTTGTTCTATTCGTGTTAGTCATTGGCTGTCACCGACTACTAAATTATCTATGGCCATGACAATGACAATTTTATTGACAAGCATAGATTACTCATAGATCATATGTTTATTTATGTAGGTTACTCTTTAGTTTATGGTTTGATTGGGTGTTGAGGTGTTTGCAAGTGTTGATTTATTATTTTCAAGTAAGGAGACAGCGGAATGCTGTTTATTGTTATTAATAACTAATTTGTGCGTATAATAAACATCACATCTAAAAGGTGAGTCCTTTTCCCTTTCTAGCGTTACTAATGTAGATTTTAGTTTGGGACGCACAAAATAAAATCGAGCAAAAAAATAATTAAAAACGCGACGCATTTTAACTTTGTGCGCATTTTGGATATTACTCCCTGATTTCGCAAGCGTTCCGTGTTGATTTCGCGTGAAATCAGTTTGTTTAATGTGGCACGGAGCGGTGTCGTTTACATGCGGTTCTAAAAATGTGACACGAGAGTACTCGACATAGTGATAGTCTGGCGCTTCCATCTAAAATTGGAACCAGTGGTATTCACATCGCATCTGCGGCCTGCGTTTTCCTCGGCGTCGCATCGGCAGGCGTCGGTTCCTGCAGTTATGTAATTGCCCTGCGCGTTACGCGTAGCACGTGCAGCAAGCAGCTCTGCACGCGTGGTACACGTCGGAAGGCCAGCGCGCACGCGGCACCGGAACCCAGTTTCCTAGCAACACGCTGTTGACGCGACTGGTGACCCAATGAATACAAAAACACATGGTAATTATTGTTACATCACATCGACCACGCGTCAGTATTTTCGCGTGTTACAAACTTTTTGGTATTTTTATCGGACTGTTACAATTATATTTATTGGTGTACTCTATTTTTGTTTGCGCACTTGAGAACTCTTTACCATTGTAAGTATGAACTATGTAAAGACTGATTTTGTTACTTTTACCTTATTTCATTTTCCTCATCAACCCATTACTATGCAATCATTATTACTACTAATCACAACAGATTTAACATAAACAAATAAAACACTTCATGAACATTACTGGACCTAATTCTGATTTAGTACATCCTAGAGAAAACCTAAAAATAATTATCACCTAGAAACAACAATGCTCTAGTTTTGGATGTTGGTCATTTAATGGATGGATGAGGAAGCGACGGAAATGGATGGAGAAGCATAATGATTTGTATTTTATTTTGTTTTTCTTAATGATAGCAATATCAGTGATACTGTTATTTTATCTCAATGAACAATGATAAACAGATACCCTTAAATGATAATGATTTACTTTTTGTCATATACTTCTATAAACATTTACAGTATATTCTTTAAACATTTAATTACAAACTTATTACATCAAATGAAAAAATAATTAAAAAAACTCTGTGTTATTGGAAGATTATATTTCTATAGTAATATAGATATAATTATTATTTATATATTTTAAAGACATTACCCTCAATCTGACGCAGTGGGGTAAAAATAGGATTAGGTAATTTGTTTTATAATTTGCTAATAATAATCAATCTTTTGACTTAGCAAATTATACAAAATAATTAATTTTATTTATTTATAAAAATAGCTTAAATATATATTCTGTGTTTAAACAGTCAAAGTAATAAGAAATAAGGCATTTTTTCATGTATGACTGAAATAAGTAATAATTACTGCAAAGTGCCATTAATAAGTAAACAGGAAACACTATATCATGCAATAATAAGTTCAATCATCAATTTATAGTAATAAATAGAAACTGAATGATAAATAGAAATGTTTGGGCATGGAGAGAGAATGGATGAAAGAAGATTAACAAAAGAAATTTATAAAAAAAGGATGAATGGAAATTTTATCTAGGCGAATGTTCCTGGACCAAATTCAGAACATTTAAAATAATGACTAGGTCAAGAGTATCCTAAACTGATGAGCTTGTATAAAAGGATTAATGAATGAAAATGCTAAGTAAGTATGCAAGCACTGTGGCAAATGGAAGGATGTAATCTTTGCCTACCCCTATGGGAATGAGGCGTGATGTTGTGTATGTAATAGAAACTGCACCATCATGAATGCACAATTTTAAAAATTCTGTAATAGCTACAAATAAATCCAACTTCTTTCATATCTAAATGAACTACATTTTTTAAACTAATAAATCTTTGCAAACTACAAGTTTTTAGCTGATAAATGTCAGAAGAACATTCTCTATTCAATTTACTTACTCTCTATAATCTCTGCTTATATATGCAATGACTTACTTATGAGATCCTAGGTTTGATATTAGGTCAACGGCTTACCAGTGAGCAATTTAACCAATATGAAAATAATGAAGATATCTATAGGCACGGGGGTATCACACCACCAACTTCCCGACTCCGGCCTTGGAATTTAATGAGAATTTCATACAAGAATGAAAAACTCGGAATTATTTCGTGACCCGACCCGGGATTCGAACCCAGGACCTATAGGCTAACCACTAGACCAACGAGGCAGTCAGAATGTCTTAAACATATACTTTGAAAAAATAACTGAAACAACATTCTGCTCATTATCAGTAGTTTTTAAGAAAGTTGCAGACTTAAAACTTCAAATATACTCATTATAGAACCTCAATGAATGTAGATTAAAAATTGTCTTTTATTTAGTAAGTATGTGCAGTTGTGTTGTGTTGTTAATGACGGTTTTAAAACAAGAGTGAATAGCCATTTTCTAAGCAAGCGCGCCCCACCTTAGACCGCATCTTCACTTACCATCAGGTGAGATCGTGGTCAAGCGCGAGCTTATTGCAGATATAAAAAAAAAAAGTTCAAACCCTGCATTAATCTAGTGGCACTTAGTACGAACTATGTCACCTTATATCTGCGGTAATCTTGTGTGGGGTACAGAGATGCGATCTTTGTCGCAAAAATTTGTACTAGAGGACACCCGCGGTTCCACTCGCGCAGTTCTAGTTCCCGTGGGAATAAATAAAATAATAAATCGGGATAAAATGTGGCCTATGTGTTAATTCAGGGTGTCAACTAACTCCATATCAAATGTTATTAAAATCGCTCCAGCTGTTCCGTCGTGGATGAGTAACAAACACAAATTTTCGCCTTTATAAATAGTGTACAGTACAGTATTGAAGTAGACGAGTGTTTTGACAACCTATGGATCAAACAGCATAATAAAATAGTGTTATCTGTCCCTAATGGATGGACGGGCCAAATAAAAGATGCAATAGCCGCGCCCATTTCAAATACCATTCGTGCGGCTGCGAATAGAGAGAAATGGCGTTCCACCGTAAAGAAAGTCATATCGCCAGGGTGCCACGCTCCTCAAAGTTGAGGAAACATGAAGAAAAAGAGCTGTACCTAAAAGAGGCGAATGTTTGTTTGTGTTTAAGTTCCCGTTCCCGAAAAAAAATCGGCTTAAAAAGTGTATTAACACACAGGTTATACTTTTTATCCTGATTTTTTTACGGGAACGGGAACTACGCGGGTGGAACCACGGGCATCCTCTAGTAACTTATATGTTACAAAACTTATATGTTAGATGTTTTCGAGAAGGTAGTGTCAAGTGTGATATGTTTTTTTTTTAATAATAGTATTAGTTGGTTATATATTTTTTAAATTTTAATAATAGAACTGCAATGTACATTGTATAAAAGTTCTTACAAAAAAGATTAAAATTAAACTTAAGTATTACTTTTAGACTCAAAAAGGCTAGAACGTAAAGGCATAAAGTTAGTTAACTATTTATCATGGATTAAAATAATGATACTTGGACGTTATATAAAAGTCCGTATAAATAAAGATTTAAGAAAATCCTAAATGTTACCTAAGTATTACTTAAAGACTCAAAAAGGCTAGAACCTAATGCCATAAAGTCAGTCATAAAAAATAAAAGACTTGCATATCAAAATAATCAAACTATTTATCATGGATTAAAATAATGATACGGGATAAATATGAACTGGTGTGGTTGCTATGAAAACTATTACCTACTTAATACCCGCTTGCATAATGCATGATTTTTGTTTCGAGTGACGTAATCTGCCTACCTAAAGGTATTTTAATGCTGTGACGTAGTTATGCGATGTAGCCGGATTCAAGCTGGACACGTATTTGTCACGTAACGTAACGTATTCAGTTAGAGTCAGTTGACTAATTAAAATACGCAACTTGAAAGTTGAATCAACTGGTCAGTTGATCTAGTTGCTCAGATACGGAATGTGGGGTTCTAAGTTAGGATAAATGTGTTTGAGAAATTCTAAGTAACAGACCGGACTTATGAAGTTGGCAATGACGTACACACTTTGCCTCGTAGGGCGCGTTAAGCCAATCGTAACTGAACCTTTGATGCATACTTTCATCTTTAGCCAAGCTGTACAAAAAATTCAAATTCGTTTATATTCCAGTAGACTTAGTTATGAAACGTCAAGTTAGTCTATTTGTATAAACTCTACCGAGTACCACCGGCTCGGAAGGCAGGTCCTGTTAAAAATAATCGTGACCGAACCTCTTTTCAAACTGAAGCATTAAAGAAGTGCGATGTGCCTTAGCTCTGTATAACCTGAACCTAGTAATAGAATAAAGATGTGACCTATATCTAGCATGTTATAAAATAACAGTGAAAGTAGTTAGGCTAGTGGCGACTTATTTTTTTTAACGACTAAGGGCGGTGTGCATAGACTTTACTTTAAACGTCGGTTAAATGAACGGCCGATTAACAAGGAGCGTTTATTTACTGTTCATAACACGCATTCCGATTTCGGTTTATTAACCGGGCGTTTGAACGAACGGTGAATGAACGATTTGTGAAAAATATTACTTAATCAAATGTAAATGTTTACTTTTGAATAGGACTGACGCATATATCAAAGAAATCTCAATTTGGCATCGTAACAAATTTTGTAGACACAATTTGCTATTTATGTCACTTTCCAGTGCATGTTAATTTATTTTTAATAAATTTAACGGCCTGGAATCGAGTCCTTTATGGCCGCATGTTAATTTGTCAAAGAAGATATATATTCACATTATTATCTACGTTGTTATTCTGTGGGTGGTAAATTTTGTGGTAAATCAAAAAGTAAAGTAATAGGTATACTAAAATTTAAAGTTATATTGTTTATTGCACTGTTAGTTTATTTTTAAAATTAATACTACTTCAAAAAAGCGTCTTCCAATTTTAGTAGAAAAATAAAACAAATTTCTTGATTAAATTAATACAAAAATATACGAATATATACTAGAAAATAAGTGGATAGACAGAACAACAAATGCTAGGAAATCACTATAAATCAAATATAGATTAGATAACCTAGAAATGTATCTGTCAAACTCTGTAACCGAGGGATAACCGGGGAATGCGAGCTCGGTTAGGATAACCGCCCGGTTTACGTCCTTAAGTGTACGTTCACACGGCGTCGAGTGTTTCTCTACCGAATCGGTTTTTTGCAGGATTCGGTTTAGTGGCATAAGTATTTCAATGAAGGAGTTCACACATGCATTCGGTTTCAAGACACGACAAAAAAGCCGAATCTTGCTGAAGTTGACATTCGATTTTGCGACTACAAACCGATCCGGCGATACTGCAAAATGCAGATCCGATACAGTGGTATAGGGCATTCAATACATGCGTTCATACGATACACGCAGGGGTAGATTCGGTTTTTTGTCGGATCTTGAAACCGAATGCGTCGCACAAGCTGGGAAGGAGGGGTGGGCGGGAGGGACACACTGCACGTGCGCTTGCCAGTCGCCAGTTCTTTTCGCCCGCTTTGACTGACCGCTCGCTATGACGACGAAAAATATAAACGTTGAAAATTTAATTACTCTTGTCCAAAATCGGCCAGTTTTATGGGACAAAACTCTCGAAATATACAAGGATAAAAACTTGAGAACTGCTGGCTGGCGAGAAATATGTATAAATTTGAATGAAGATTTTGAAGAAATGGAGGAGAAAAACAGGCAGGATTATGGTAAGTTTGTAATTTTTTAAAGTAAACAGGTGTATTTGTACATTAGCAGTGTGTTACAAAATTAACGTTAGATTGATTCGTCTTGCCAAGGCACAGCTCCTGCTGTAGAAATAAAATAATTTGTGAATTCAGATCGTATAACATTAGCACATCGTCCACCTCGTGTACTATTTTGTTCATAGCCAATGAACACGTTAGCCACTGATGATACATTGCTTGTTGTTTCTATGTTCGACTGTACACCTTCCATATCTATTATAAAATTATGAAGTACAGTGCAAGCCTTTACAATCGATATTGCTGTGCTGGTATCAACATCCAGTGGACGATGAAATATTCGCCACTTGTTAGCTAATATCCCAAAGGCGCACTCAACATAGCGTCGAGCTCTGGTTAATCTGTAGTTATATATTCTTTTGTTTCTATCCAAATGGTTTCCGCCGTAAGGTCTCATCAAATGTTGATGCAAGCCAAAACCTTCATCGCCTATTACTACAAACGGAATCGATAAATCGGAATCGTTTGTCAGTGGACATGCTGCCGGTAATTGCAAATCACCATCTATTAGTTATTTCCAAAAAGTACACTCCTTGAATATTGTCGAATCGCATTCTTTTCCATACGAGCCCACACAGATGTATGTAAATTTATAATATGAATCAACCACTGCTAATAATACGATGGAAAAGAAATCTTTGTAATTCATAAACATGGAACCACTGTTGTTTGGCTTTTTTATCCTAATATGTTTACCGTCCACTGCACCAATGCAATGGGGAAAGTTTGCTCTAGTATTAAATCCATTGGCGATATATTCCCAGTCAGATATTGTGTTGGGTAATGTCATAAACTCCCCATGCAAATTGTTCCAAATAGCATTCGTTACTTCCTTAATAATGTTACTGATCGTAGACACTCCGACTCGGTAGGCGTAATGTAAATCCTTGTATGAACACCCAGAAGCCATATATCTGCAAGTAAATTTAATTATATTTTTCAGCTAAATCGATCGTAAAGAAGTGGACTAATATTAGAGACAGCTGGATGAGGAGTATTAATGAGAAAAAGAAATCAAAAAAATCAGGATCGTCTGCGACATGTCCGAGAGCCTACGTTTATCATCGTCAAATGTTGTTCTTAAAAAAAATTGTGTCGCCAGCTGACACACATGATAGTGCAACTATTGTTACACCAAACCCAGCAGACGATAGTACAGCCGCTACAGTTACATCAGATGTTACCCATGACAGTGCGATGGCTCTGGACAATTTATTCGGTGAAGATGTCGCAAATAATCAAGATGCTACAGATGAAAGTCAACAAGAAAGTAATAATGAAAATTTAGTAGGTGGTTCGAAAAGAAAAAAAAGCAGACCATCGAGGCAGAATTTAAACGTGTTTGATAAGAAAATGAGTGAGTTTATAGATTATCAAATGGAATGCAAGAAGAAAGAAGAAATGAAAGAAGACCGTAATTTGTTTTTCTTTAAAAGTCTACTTCCATCATTGGCAACGCTAAACGATAATCAAACATTAGAATTTCAATCAGGCGTCTTAAATTTATTGCAAAATATAAAGAACCGAAATGAATGGTCTCCTGCACACTCATCAACATACAACTATCAACCAAATGTGGCACAATCACAAGGCTATTTTACATCGCAGTACCAAGCATCACCAGAGTCTCAAAGTATTCAATCGAATGCTTCTGATTTACCAGACTTTCATAATATGTAGTTGGGAAACTTCAAACTGTGTACCTACCAAGCGATTGTCTATAATATCTTAATCATATTTTTAATAAATAATTTAATTATAATAAAATACAGTATTTCAATCTTACCTTATACATATCGCTAATTTTTCTTCTGGTCTAATGCTTTTCCTCATATTTGTATCACGCTTTTTCAAATCTTTTTCCACTTTTTTCAAAAGATTATCAAATGTAGGTATAGTCATTCTAAAGTAGTTAAAAAATTTTTGTGGATCATTTCTTAACTGCTGCATTAGAGTTGTAAAGGCACCAACTGTTGATCTTCTTTGTACTATTGGGTTTAACCACAATCCTTTTCTACGACGCTGACGGCGATAATACCAGTATAGTATAGCAAGACTGTTCACGTCCATCGCTTCCAAATCAACGTGAGGAACTGTGCGCGCTCTTGCTAATAAAAGCCGGATGGTGAGTTCACACGAGATCCCGATACGAGGCCGTCGGATACGGCCAAGCAAGATGTGCTGTGTGAATACAACATTCGGTTTTTCCAGATCCGATGAAAATAAGATTCGGCAAATCGTGTCTCCGTGTGAACGTACCTTTACCGGCGTGCGGGTTGTCGTGAACAGTAAATTTATAGTAACCGGCGGTTAGCTTATGATAACCGTTGGTTATGATAACCGAAATCTTGATGCACACAGGCCTAAGGGTCAATCAACTTCGGCAACAAACGGCTTTTTCAGAATCTTGATCGCCATTCCCTATTGACAAAAGTGCTTACTTAGCATTAGCAAAAGTTGTTCTTTGCCAATCTAAATTGCGAATTTGCGACCAAAAGATTCTGTTTGGTCTGCATAGACCCTTATGTCAAGACCCAGGAATTTAACGTATCTAACAAGTTCTAGGAATAGTGTTCAAACACGTAAATGGAAAAGACTTCGGAACTTTTTACGTGTAATACGAGTAACAATAATGCGCTTGTTTTTGTTTACATCGCTCTTGAAGGACTGTTTGTTTACGCGTGGCTATTGAACAAGCTAATCAATACCTATTAATATAATTCAAGTGTTTGTCTGTATTTCAAAAATTATACTAAACGCCGAAACTGTTATTTATTCGATACTCGTAAATTAACGTCAAGTTTTTTATTGGCCTGTCTGTATAATTTCGTTGTTTAGACAACGAATCACGTTAATGAAAATCTTTAACTTTCATTTCGATATAATGCAGGGTGTAGTCTGTAGATGACACTTTCGGTTTGACTCCGAAAATATCTCTGTCAGTTGTTAACACGTTGACTGCTGAGAACACGCCACGCGTGTGAAAGGTTTTTGGGTCCCGGTGGCGGCTTCCACACAACAGTTGTGTTTCGAAAAAAGATGCTACGTAGACTCGGCGTAACACATACGGTGTGTTTTTTCTTGCGCTACGGCTAAGCCGGGGACACATACCTACCTACGACGTATCGTCGATATCGATAATTTTTATCGACCTATCTGAAAATGCCTTTCAAATAGAAAACTATTTTCAAAAATCGGTTAAGATACGATGGAGTTATGAATTATACTCAATATAATAAAAAAATAAATTAACTCAAATTTAAAAAAAATCGCGTCGAACTGATAACGCGTTTTTTTTGAAGTCGGTTAAAATAGCAGCTGCATAATTACAGCTGCTAGTCATGAATTCTGGAGTTATCAATTATAACTCAATATAATAAAAATAAATAAACTCAAATTAAAAAAAAAATTCGCGTCTTATTGATAACGTTCTTATTTTTGAAGTCGGTTAAAATAGCAGCTGCGTAATTACAGCTAAAATAACAAAAAGAATAAAATAGGTGAAACAACAAACGACTTAAGTAATTGTTTTATTTCTTTTCATTACTTTTCGTTGTTGCTGGCGGAGCTTAGGGCAATAAACCACCTGGATGCGGTGCCACTAATAAAGAAATGCCTATTGTTTAGATAATACGAGATAAAAATATTTTTTCGACACTAAAACTATAATCTTTTGTCTGTAATGGGAAGATATTTGTTTTTATGTTTTCAGACACGTGAGTTACTTTATTTATATCGTTAAAGTGAAATATTGCTTTTAGATTAGCAATTGAGTAGGAAAAAGGAAAAGAAATTTAAAAGATAAAATATAACAAAAAATCACATATTTTATTATTAATAACATTTATTCTGATAATGACAAAAACTTAAAATAGGAATGAATCAGTCTCCAATAAATCACATATTTCTTATTAATAATAGTTATTCTGAAAAAGACAAAAACTTAAAATAGGAATGATTCAGTCTCCAATAAATCACATATTTTATTATTAATAACAGTTATTCTGATAATGACAAAAACTTAAAATAGGAATGAATCAGTCTCCAATAAATTACATATTTCTTATTAATAATAGTTATTCTGAAAAAGACAAAAACTTAAAATTGGAATTATTCAGTCTCTAATAAATCACATATTTCCTTATTATTAATAGTTATTCTGAGAAAAACAAAAACTTAAAATTGGAATTATTCAGTCTCTAATAAATCACATATTTCCTTATTATTAATAGTTATTCTGAGAAAAACATAAACTTAAAATTGGAATTATTCAGTCTCCAATAAATCACATATTTCCTTATTATTAATAGTTATTCTGAGAAAAACAAAAACTTAAAATTGGAATTATTCAATCTCCAATAAATCACATATTTCCTTATAATAGTTATTCTGAGAAAAACAAAAACTTAAAATTCGAATAATTTCTACATCACAGTATTGACATAATACCTAACCACTAATTTTATGCAATCATCAGTTTTAAAATGCACCATTAGTATAGGTACCTAATATATGAATTGATTTTCAATTCGACGCAAATTTTTTTGTTACCTATACATTTCTCCTTAAAATGTTAAACTAGATTTAATGGTGTGCAAGTCTTTTTCATTTCTACAGGTTCGATCTGGTAGAAGTTTTCAATCCAGTAATTTTGAAATCGTGTTACCATTGAAGAAAACTCGGACAATGTGCTAGTCAGATCTGGTGGGATTTTCTGTCTTGTGAAGAAGGCTCGTAACATTCTGCACCTCCCTCGAGTTGTATCCTAAACAAAGTAGTAAATGTATATATGACATAATCGGTACATGGATGAAATTTGGCAGACATAGATAACTGTAAAGTACGTAAGTAAGTTTTGATGTCGTGTAGGTGTGGATATTATCCTACTTGTTAACAAGACAGTCCCCTTCCATCTTTGATTACATGATCACTTACCATCAGCTGTGATTGTAAGGACTAACTTGCAGTGGATAAAAAAAACTGCAAGTAAATAGATTATTTTAATTATATTAAACTAATAACATATATTAAATTACTTACAAAAGCAATCTTTGGAAGACATCTCCAGGAGGCCGCCGACCGAGATGTTGATGGTAGCGCACATGGTAGCGTGATGGCCATTGAGAGTCAAAGTGAATCAAGTCAAAGTTAAGTTAAAGTCAGCTAGTAAAGTTAAAGTCAAAGTTGAGTCAGTAAGGGCCATGGACGGTTCATAATAAAAAAAATGCAAGTATGAATTCTTAGATTTCACCGACGTTTGCTGCGAGTGTTGTACACTGCGAAAACGAGTGCACTCACTGTCACACCTAATGACAGAAAGTGCACTCGTCTTCTGTGTAGTGATCGTAAACAGCATAGTTATGACAAAACTCGCACCAAACGTCAACATGATCAAGCAAGTATTTAACTTGCCATTTTATATTTATTATGAAGTGCTGCTGTCTATTTTGCGCGGGTATGTCACGGCGACAACCTGGACAATACTCCCGCAAAACAAAATGCGTCACTGCCCATGGCCAAACCTTAAATTCGAGTTCCAGCAACATTTCCCTAGTTATGAAGTCGTCATTGTCTAGTTCCTCAAGTGCCACCGGCATTTTTCGAGTTGTTTGTCTGAAAACAAATATCAAACATGTGTCAAACTTGAGGCAAGAATTAATCGGCTTTCTCGGTAGTGTGATAACCAGCCACGGCCGAAGCCTCCCATAAACCAGACCTGGACCAATTTAAAAAATCTTAAGACGGCCCAGCCGGGAATCGGACCCAGGACCTCCGTCTTATAAAAATCACTGGGCAAACCACCGCGCCACGGAGATCAATTGTATTTACTTTATAAACTGAAGTGGACGTAGCACTTATTACACAATATTAATTCGAAAAATACTATATAAAGATTTACACTAGATAATAACTTTTACAAAAAAATTCAAGTACAAAAACGGCTACTACTAGAAGCCTAATTAGATTTGTACACTCGTAAATAGTTTACTTCGATTTTCTCATATAAGCTAATTTATTGTACTTAATAGTTTTGAGAAAATAAAGATCTTAAGTTTCGAATGAATGAAATACAATTGCAATGTTGAAAATACCTACATTGAAATTTTAAAAAACTTGTTGAAACAAGTTAGTTTTACGAGAATGCGTTAATTATTATGTTCTGTTAAAACTCTCGGTTTGCTTCGGCATTTAGCAAAATTCCAATATTTTAGCAAATAGTAATCCACGTAGCAGCTTAGATTTTCAATTTATCGTAAACAAAAAATTATTTGATTATATTAAAAACTCACCACTTTTAGCGCGTAGTACTGCTGCGTTCGGGGCCCCGAGCCGTAATGGCGTTGTACGTTGAAATACACTATGGCTGCTACGTAATAATAATAAAATAGGGATACCAACTCCAAAAAAAATGTGCACAAATTTCTGAATAATTTTAATAAATTTGAACCTTGAAATAGGTAAGTAACTATACAAAGTTTTTTAATTTGTAATTTTAAAATTATAAAATCATTTTAAAATTACAAACAGTTGTTTATGAAATGCAAAAAAAAACATAACTTGATTAATGGACGGCCCCTAGTAATTAACAGTTTATACAGTAGTATTTATATCAACTTTATTATGGTCCAATATTATTTTATCATCAAAACTATTCATTATAATTTAGTAGAGTCATACAAATAAACACACAATTTTTTTAATGATTGTTTTATTTTTTACTTTTCCCCATTTTTGTGCAAAATGGGAATAGTTTGTACATGACAACATTATTTTAGAAGCAGGTTGAAACTTGCAAGCAGCAGTAGGTATAAACAAACACTCACAATGTTTTTTTCTAAAACTAAATTTATGAAACGTAGGTATTTAAACTATATCAGTTTTTATAATGGCTGATAGATGGCAGGCGTTGTATTTTAAACACTGTACCTATTTCATGCTGTTAATTTAATATATAATATTCTCGTGTCACAGTTTTCGTTGCCATACTCCTCCGAAACGGCTTGACCGATTTTGATGAAATTTTGTATGCGTATTCAGCAGGTCTGAGAATCGGCTACTATCTAATTTTCATCTAAATTTTTTTAAGCAAAACAACGTTTGCCGGGTCAGCTAGTAAATATATATAAATAATTAATTAAAAAAGTGTTTTTAATAAAAAATTTAACCGACTTCAAACAACTTCATAGTAAATGAAAGCAACTGAATGATGCAATTATTATTTTTTTATTTATATTCCAAGCATCACGCCTAGCGTGTTTTCCCGCACAGTTAAAGCGTCTGATATAACGCGCCACGCGCGTAGGCCCGCATGCGCGTTGCGCTAAATTTATTCTGTTACGCGGGTGCTGAAAACACAACTGTTGTGTGCGCGTGCCGCAGTTTCGATGCATTTCATTCATCATAGGACAGCAGTCAACGTGTTAATTATCTCGAGAAATCGATGTGCTCTCTCAAACCCAAGGTTGTAAAACTCCCATCTTACTAAATCCAGGCTGCTACTGAGAGATTCTTGGAAAAAGAAAATTTCAATATTTTCATTTCAAAAACTTCATGAGCTAAACTAAAATGAAAAGATAGTAGTAGTAGTATAGTAGTATAGCATGTAGGTGTAGTTTGTATAGCGGATATAGAAAATAATTATTACTTGAATCAAATATAGTTTACAATCAATATTACTATAATTTTCCTGAGGAATTTACGATAGATAATGTAACTACTGTACATGATGGCTATTTCAGCTCTTTGTTTTTTTTTCGATATTGTTAACGTCATATACTATGTTCTAACGAACTAAATGATATGTAGCGTCACTTGAATTTCGCTCTTACAAATATATAGCTAGAGTGATGTAACTATTGGGTTAGCTTAATTTTGCCAATATAGACTGTCCAACAATGACCCAGGCGCCTTATTTAACACGTCGAGGATTGCGCTGCGCTTGTCTTCGTGGGTATTCTGGTCGCTTCATTGCCAGCGAGTCCCACATACCCCCTGGGAGGTATCTCAGTTCCTGCGATACCTCCCGGAGGGATGCATATGTATTTCCCTGCAATAAAAAGCTTTGCAACACAAACGATATTTATTATTGTGTTATTTATGTTTTAAAACATTACACATTTGGACACAGATTTTTCAAACTAAGTTTAATCTTTGTTAATCGTTCATAATGTCAGAGACTCGAATAAACTGATTGACAAATAGATGAGGTAAATATGTAGAATAGCTCAGTGGCTACTTTTTATTGTAATATATCAACCGGAACGGGATTTACGCGGACGACTCCCCGGGCAAATATAGTTTATAACATTAGAATATTTAAAATTAGTTTATATTTCGGTTCGGGTAGTAGATAGTAATCGTCTCAAGCGATGAACGTCTTTTCGTAGCTGGACGTAATAATAAATTTCATACTGGCGCCATGATAAGTGTAATCTCAACGAATTCGTGGCGTATCGAAAGATAACAGTAGTCGTGTGTTTACGTGTACATTGAGTGATGTAAAGCATTGTTTCGGTAAATAGTTCTTATTTTTCATTTATAAAATGTACTATTTGTAAAGATTTAGGGTGCGAGTTCGTAGCCGACTCGAGACGAAATCAGCGACACAACTGATTCATTACATATGAATATGAGAAAACGATGTGTCGCTCGCGCCACATGAGTTATTTCGTAGAAATACACAAACTCTGTTATGCTACCTGCAGTCGGTGTATGCGGTCGACTATAAACTGACACTCTCACAAGTATAAAAACAAAAGAAAAACTGTCATCATTTTTTTTTACTAAAACCATCATCTGAAAGTATATTACGTATTTAAAAAATTTTGTAACAAAAAATAGAACCGACTCAAAACGCACTAAAAAGTAAAAAATAACTGTGTCATTTAGTTGCTTTTATTTACTTAAGCATATCTAGGAGTCGGTGCCAGCCAAGGTTTCTACTTTAAGGACGTTACCTAGAACCCACAAACTGCTTTACTACCTAAAATAAAGGTTCCTTAAACTTGACTGGCACCGACTCCTAGATATGCTTAAGTAAATTAAAGCAAATAAATAACACAGTTATTTGTTACTTTTCAGTGCGTTTTGAGTTGGTTCTATTTTTGGTAAAAATTTTTATTTACTCTTTTACCCCTCCCTTCCCTCTATTATTTTTTGTAATTAGCAACGTACTGAGTATCTACTGACTGACTCAATCTCAACTATTCAGTTGTATATTTGTTCGTTTGTCTACTATCATAACTTAATTCTTGAAAACGTTACGTTTGTGAATTCTGATACCGTAACGTCAAAGAAAAATGAACCTTAAAACTCTTGTTTTAATACTTAAAATAACCACCTGCGCTCGCTATGTACGCAATCTCACATACGTGGTACTGACCCGCCTTGAGTCCTTATACATTTATTATCAAGTATCAATACACTTATCTATTGCATAACTGTAAAATTATCACAGTAGGTAGTTGGTTCTCGCGAAAATTTTCTTTTATCTGAACCACGACGCCACGATATGTGCCAACAAATAGGAATGTCAGTTAGTCGGTCAGTGCGCCTTAAATATAGACACGTTGAGATAAAAATAATGAATGAAACATGTAAAATTAGAATGCAAATAGATCATTTATTCGATACTTTCCTTTTCGGTAATGTATATCTAATTATTCACTTATAATTTTTACGTTGCATCATAATGGTCTAAAGCCGGTGCTAACACCCACACATTCTACTTTTCATAATTTCAACCTTTGTCTTTTGAGTTCGTCAGCCCATGCTACTATCATAGATAAGTTGGAAACTATAGAGTTTGGACTACTATGTCTTTGACAGGCACAGTATGTCCCAGAGGTGCTTAAACGAAGAGACTAAAATGGAGAATGGTGTGCTGAGATGGTTTGGTTACTTAGAGAATGAATGAAGGGATACTTACGAATAGGATTTTGAGAGTGAATGGGAATGTTGATTGGGACTTGGGGATGAAACGTTCCTGGATTAAATCGAGAATATTTTCTGATTAAAGGCCAGGTTAAAATTACCCTAAATCTAAATGAATGGTTTAATGAATTTGGATGAAGCGAGAGAGATAATGCAAGGATCGTGGCAACTGGACGGGCTTAGTCTCTGCCTATCCCCGTGTGAATGAGGCGCGATGGTGTGTTTGTACGTACATATAAAAAAGCGTATCTTTTTATGTTGTTTGAATAATAATGAGAAACTATTTCTCCTAATATTTTCATTGGTTGTACCTCGTAATTTAATAAAATTGTTATCATTCTTTGCTCACTGTTATAAGAACAGTAGTAAAATAAAGTTGCAACTTGATGAACTGCGTAGAATAACAGCCCCGTTCGGAGCTGATTTTCTACATTAATACAGTCAGCATTTCCAGAGAACTTCCCTCATCCATAGAACAGGTCAATGGAAAGTTCTGTTTGTCTGTTAACTATCCGCACAAGGTCATTAATTTCGATTGCATTTATGCCGTAGCTGAACCTCGAAGGTTGAGTTCTTGTTGCAACATTATTACCATGTTTTTAACCCCGATAATCATTACTGTAGCTAACCTTATTCATTATTTGGAATTATATATAATTTATTTTGTTTTTCTATGGTGTACTACAATGTTCACAATGTAACATTGTATCGCGAGGATGTTCCGTTTTTAGAAGTCTAAAATCTGTTTAAGTAACAGATGGAGTATTTTAATGTAATGCCAATCGAGATGTTCTAGTTAACTCCTGGGGTGTGCTATGAAAATAAGATTGTTTTTCCATCTATAGGAGATATAGAAGAGGAAAGAACATGCATGGTCCTGATATTTTCCTAAGCCCAAGGTCACCTGAAAGAAAGTGCTGTTTCTTAATTTATTAAATTGAAGACGGCAAGGTTGTCTAGGATATTATGCGTGCCTTGACTAGGGCCCAGCTGAAAATCAGTGTTGCATGTTTTTTTTTAAGAGCAATGCAGCTATATGCTGAGCTGGGTCCTTTTCTCGGTTGTGCCTCACATCGCAGGGTATAGTCCTGGCGACTAATAAACAAGCGATCTGTGGCATAATTGCATTAATAAAGATATTTCTTTCTTCTTCTTTCTTCTTTCTGTTAAGTGATATAAGGTCACCTTTTGTATCTCTAGTTCCTTCATAAATTATTTTTGTTTATTTTTATTTCTTGTCATGTGGTGTACACGAAGTATAAATAAATAAATAAAAATAAATGTAGAGGTTACCTATGCCCGGACCATTATAATAAACTGATTAAGTGGATTTTTGACATAAACTGTTTTATAGCAACGGTAATATGCAATATCTATTAATAACATTTTGTACTTCAATTTCCCTTCTGACCTTTGTCTATAGGCCTACCTAAAGATAATTATAATATTGTACCCACGGATCACCTCCTCTCGCTAGGGTCGTACAGGGTACTGTTATTACCCTGATTTGCACCCCTTTTTGCTAACTCCTTGCTGACTAGGCTTTTCCCATTTTTGCCATAGGCCTTTTGCACATAGCCTTTTGTGCATCCTGCCCCAGAAGTCTCAATCCAAAATCCTAACCGGACGGTCGCGTTATAAGATTAACTTTGTATTTCATTTTTTTTTAAGAAGGCTCAATCCCGAGTCCCTATAATAGTACAGTCCTCGAAGATGCCGGACTTGCGTCAGTAGGTAAATTGTGGGAGTCATTTCTGCCCAGTCATTACTGTTTTTGTAGCCTTTTATGGAGCAGTGTCTAGGCGTACACGCCTGACAATCCGTTAGTTGGTTATAGTCATAAAGTTAATTTGTTTGTTTTGTCATAGATGGCGCCAATGCGTGGCGAACGCGGCGGGTCTCCTGCCCGGGGCGCACGCGCATCACTGCCGCTGCCCCGCCGCCTTATCCGACAGATCGCGCGACACGTCGCCTCCAGCGGCCGCTCGTTGCGGCGACTTGAGGTCTCCGGCCGCGTCATCGACAACTTCGACGACATCGACGACGCGTCCGACGAGTCCGATATGGAAACCTCTCAGCCAGCGTACGTTTACAATAAAACTCACGTATATCTTACTATGTATATTATTTTCACCGTTAAATATCAAATGTGACACTGAACAAGGCTAACTCAGCACTGCATTAAAGTATAACATTATAAAATTGAGCTCAATATTGGGCGTATCAGAAATGCAGGAGTAATATTAAGTATAAGTTTCATTAAATTGAAATAAATACCATTTGGCAAGTTGTAAGTCCCGGTATTAATTTTTTAATACTAAAGAACAACAGAAATGGTTATTTTGTTGTTGACTCGATTTCATTGCTCCTGGGTATATTTTGGACATAATGTTAAAAACATTTCTGAATCAATAAATCAATATTATTGATTGCGGCTAAATTTTAATTTCCGTCACAATTTAGTTGCACAGTAATCGATTCGTACTAGCAACGAGTACTTGAATTGAATAAACTATAACTACCTATACGAAGAGGATGTAAGATGAACACGATTTAGCTCATTAGTAGACCGTGGCTCAATTACCATAGCATACACACGCGTGTGTCATCTCGACGATTTGTATTTATGATAGATACGTATTCCTATTTAAAATACTAATAATAAATAGTGAACATAATTCATAAAAGACTATATTGTATGCACCGAGAATTTATAAGATTGTTAGGCCAAATAAAATTTTCTAAATTGGTTCAGTTCTGGCTTGTTATGGTAGTTATCCCCCTACAGACAAAGACGTACCACCGACACGATGTCGCGTAGAAAGGAAAAGATGTGTGGATTCCACTCTGCTCCTAATAAGTTAGCGCGCTTTTATCTTGCATCATCACCTACCATCAGGTGTGATTGCTGTCAAGTGCTATTAGGACGAAATCCACACCCCCCTTTAGGTTTCTAAACGTCATCGTACCGGAACTGTAAATGGCTTAGCGGATTGGTGGTACGTCTTCGTTAGCAGAGTGATGCCTAGTCACGGCCGAAGCCTCCCACCGGCCAGACGTAGACAAATTTAAAAAATCTTAATTTACCCAGCAGGGAATCGAACCTAGGTCTTGTAAATCCACTGCGCATACCACTGAGTCACAAAGGATAATAAAAACATTATCGCACCGCAAAGCAACTTTTTAAATCGAGATTATGCAACGGCTGTGTAATTTCGTGCGCTGTCATCCATCAATGATAAATGTTCAGACTGTGATAAGAGCACGTTATGGGTTACCGGGTAAGGGGACCTTGATAGAACTATAGCACTTTGATTGATGTCTAAAGACTTGGACACACTGGTGGCTTTACTATAGTTAGTCTAGTCGGTAAGTTAATATTTTTAAAGTTATTAACAAAAAACGAAATATCATTTTTTTTTCATCTTATTTTGTTAATAACAATTGCAATTTTTAACCTGCACCAAAATCCTTCAAAAACACTTTTCTAGAGGTGATTACGAATCGAATGAGCCATCGCTCATATTTTTAGGACCTTTATCTCTATTTTTCACGTGTCTGAACTGACTGACTAGAAAGCGTGCAAGCTTACCTTTTACGTACTATTAACAGAGGATCGGAAGTCGAGATATTAAAATTTTATTATATTTTTTTATTATTTGATAGAACGAAATAACCGTCTAACAGTTATTACAGATAGTAGTAGTAGTAGATAAGTCTTTGGGGCAAGGATCGTCTGAGCGAAAATATTAAAGTATACTTCCGCTGAGAATTATTTTGTAAAAATCCCATTTTGTACATTGCGTCAGTCATATGCCTCGTGTACCTACTTCAGAGCTCAAAAGTTTCGCAAGACTTAGGGCTTGATCGCATCACCACGTAACGACGTCGTTAACTTAAAACATCACGACACCGCGGCGGCGTACCGCAATGCCCCTCACATGTCAAAATAAAACGTAGTTTCGTTTTATCCCGAAATTCCGATGGGAACGTCTAACGTGAAAAAAAATTGTTAAGGCCAGTGTGTCTTAAACTTAAAAAATGTTTTGTTACAAAATTTTGTTTCACATTTCTTTAGGACCAACATATGTAACCTATATTTTTTATCACTAAATGTCAAGATTACAGCTGCTTTGAGACACGTTATGGTTTATTCGTTACTGAAACATGAAGATAGTGTCACACAATTCTATTTATAGTAAAATAATATTTTTGAATAATTTGCAAACACTTCTTCTCTTCAACGTCTTCCGTTTACATGTATTTTCAGTAAAGGTTGCAGTAAAGTTCAAAACTGTTTTCGGGATCTTGTTACAATAGTGTGAGTGTAGTGCAACATTATTATTGGATTTGTATATCCTTCAACATAAGGAGATCGGTATTTTTAGTTTTACTTTTATTTTACAACCCCAGCTGAAATGGTGCAATCTTATGATAATGACCAGTAAAATTAAAAGAGGAATAAGTTTATTCTACCCTGACTGTTTTCATCGTATAGCCAAAAACTAAACCAGACGTAATGTAGAAAAGATTAAATCCTAAATCGACCTGTGTTCCTAAGAACACCTTATCTCGATATTACACTTAGCAAGCAAGGTGTTTTCCATTGTTCCAAGCAAGTCGAAAATAGGTCTATTTAGAACTCTGAGTCAATTTATTAAACAATATTGATTAGTAGCCAGAGCATCCTCGAGAGATATTAACTCTACAATGACGATATCGATATTTTTCACTTAAACATTGTGGAATCAATGTCTCCTGTTCCATATACTTTCTATTCAATAGTGTTTAAGAAATTAAACCAAAGGATGTTGGAACAACGTGACCCAACCATTGCCACTTCAGAATCAGGGGGTATTAATATGATGTTCCAAGAACTGATGGACGTTGGGTGCAAAGTTGCTTGAATGGCGACCCCGCACCAGAAAGCCCAGTGTTGGTTAACCCCCCCATTAAGTGGACTGACGACTTCAAACGTGTCGTAAGGAGCCACTAGCTACAGACAGCTCATTTGTCATAATTTCATTCATTTCATACCTTGTGTAAATGTCTAGCTTAACAGAGTTCACAACTTTCACAATACAATAGTAAAATACATGAAATTGAACGTTGCTAAAGTTTCGTAGTGAAAACGTACGTAAGGGATATATTTTGGTGACGTTGCCTTGCAGAGTAAAATGCATTCAAATAAATAGTTCACTGTTAGTTGAAAATTTTTGTTTTGTCAGTGTGGCGTGCGGCGGCAACGCCGGGAATCTGCCCCCGGCCGAGCACGACGACGATCTGACGAGTCTCAGTTGGTTACAGGACAGGAATCTGTTACGTGGTAAGTGTACAACACAACATAAAGATCATAACTCATTGGAGCCACTGCGATGAGCATGCACTCCCTGTGGTGACCACTTGATGGATGTTCGAAAAATTGCCTTTTAAAAATATATTTACATCTATCAAACTTTTTTTGTTAGCGAGTATAGTGCTGATGCAATTAAGGGAAGCATATAAGGGAAATAAACTTAACCTCTGACGGACTCATCACGAGATCTCTAAAATTATACACTCGCTTGACATGAAATTTAGCATATGTACGTCACTATGAACGGATTCCGCGATACTCCAATAGGAACGCGATCTTATCGGGTTGTTTGAATTAGTTTTATAAGTTTCGTAAAGTAGTTTATTTCCAAATTTATTTATTGTAAAAGTTTGTTGAGTCCTAAACTAGATGGCGCTAGTATCATATTACCTTGCGCTATTGTTTGTATACATGCAATTTGCTATATGTGATTGTATTTATTGTAAGTTCAGTTCAAAATAAACCTACGGTTTCGGTTCGTGTTAGTTTTAATTATCTTAGCAGTGCAAGTGAAAGCGACTTGGTAGGGTGCCCTGGTGCGGGGTACACAATTGGTCCTTCGAGCCGGATTTAGGCCGAGACTCTGTTTTTTGAGCACCACTCAGTGTGACGTTAGGTAGTGAATGTGTGTGTGACAGTGACAAGTGAAGTGCCCATAATATTGGATTGCCATTGGATGGGTATGAAGTGTGATAAGGTAGAATTTGGACTTTGTTATTTTACAAGTTAGCTGTCAAAGACTTAGTAAAATTTCGATTCAGCTGTCAAAGACTTAGTAAATTTAAAGTTAAATGTCAAAGACTTAGTGCATTTTCAGTGAAATTTGGGACATAGAATAATTTCAGTACTTTTAAAGACTTAGAAAAATATTAGTGAATTTTAACTTAGTTTCTTTTGTGATTTAAAAGGACTTAGAAAAATATCAGTGAATTTTAACTTAGTTTCTTTTGTGACTTAAAAAGACTTGGAAATATTTTCAAGATATGAACTTAGTATAAATGTGATGATTTTAAACATAGACAATTTTTACAATATTTGAAACTCAGAAAATTTTAATGATAAAAAGACTTTGAAATTTTTTGCATATTTTGGACTTAATGCAGTCAGTGTTAACTTAACATAGAACATTTGTCTAATAATTTATTTGGAACTTTAAATTATTTTGTGAAGTTACTACGATGGAAGATTTAATTATTTTGCAAGATAACAATTTTTCTACTATTACTAAAACATTAATAAATTTCAAAAAGACACCTAAGTCAAGATTAACAGTGAACTATATAAAAATTAGACTTGAGAATTTGGAAAAATATTGGGAAACGTTTCAAGCGACACATAAAGAAATCTTGAAGATTGCAAATTTAGAACAAAGAAAACGGCATGAATATTTTGAAAACGACCTTTTTTCTAAATGTGAAGATGAATACATTATGGTTAAATGTGAATTAACAGATACATTAGATAAGTTGCAACCATCCGTACAACAATCTCAGAAGTTGCTTAGTGAACATCGTAGTCAGGAAGTGAAGTTACAAAAGATATCTATACCACAGTTTAGTGGTGATTATAATAATTGGAATTCCTTTCAAGATTTGTTCACTTCACTTATACATTCAAATACATCTTTGAGCAATACACAGAAAATTCATTATTTAAAAACCAGTGTACGCGGAGAAGCAGAACAACTTCTAAAACATATACCTGTATCTGAAAAGAATTACGAAGTCGCTTGGGAAATATTAAAGGAAAGATATAACAATAGAAGAGTTATCGTGAATACTATATTTAACAGATTATTAATGCAAAAGAAACTTACCAATGCAAGCGCAAAGGGGATTAAAGATTTGTTAGATACCACAACTGAATGCCTCAGCAACTTGAAAAACAATGATATAAACATAGAAAACTGGGATCCAATATTAATACACATTATGGTAAATAAATTAGATCAAGAGTCACACAAAGAGTGGGAAGAAGAGTTGAGACCCTTACCAGTACAAGAACTTCCAACATGGAAGAAATTCCAAGACTTCCTTGGAGGAAAGTTTAGAGTCTTAGAGATGATACAAACACATCCAAGAGACAGGCCTAATATAAAAACCAAAGCTTTTCATACTTCGGCACCAGAAACAAGTTCTTCCGAATCTACTTGTGTTTATTGCAAAGGAGATCATGTAATACACAAATGCCAACAATTTACAAAGATAGATGTATCAAAGAGATCAGAATTTGTGAAGAACGAGAGATTATGTTTTAACTGCTTATGGCCAGGTCATAGTGTTAGTTACTGTAAAAAGAATACATCCTGCCATAAGTGTAGAAGGAGACATCACACCCTACTACATGAGTCGAAACCTAAGCATATAGAGAACTCACCTAGAGAATCAGATGAAAACAAAACTACCAGTACTCCAAATATTTTAGCCCATGTATCCACCCGAAGTAATACAACACTGTTGGCTACAGCCCTGATTAACCTTAGTACAAGTAGGGGAGAGCAAACTGTCAGGGCTCTGGTGGATCCATGTTCTCAAGAGTCTTTTATATCAGAATCCACAGTGCAAAGACTACAATTGAGAAAAAGAGAAATAGAAGGAGAAGTTACTGGAGTAGGCAAAATGTCTACTCCACTAAGGCATGCGGTGGAGTTAGAAATCAAATCATGTTTAAACAACAAATTTAAATTGAGATGTACCGCATTTGTAATAAAGCAAGTAACTGAAATAATGCCAGCTACAAAAATCGACAGTCAACAATGGGTTCATTTTACGGGTCTAAGACTCGCTGATCCTAATTTTGATACGCCAGGACCCATTGATGTACTACTCGGAGTTAACATTTATACAGAGATTTTGATGACCGGCATTATCAAAGACAAATCAGGAGTGCCAAGCGCAATTGCACAACAGACACAACTTGGATGGATAATTTCTGGAGGAGCACAATCAGAATTATCTATGAGTAGAGGAGTCGTCAGCATGCATTTAAGAGTTTGCAATTTAGATCACATGCTGCAACGATTCTGGGAAACAGAAACATTGGAGACTAACAACGCTCTCACGTCAAGTGAAGTGAGAGCAGAGGAGATTTACAACAAGACAGTGACGAGACAGGAGGATGGAAGATACGTTGTTGGTCTACCATTTCGCACAGACAATCCAAGTTTGCCAGAATATTCGAGAGTTATGGCGCTAAAGAGATTCAAAAGTTTAGAGAAGAGATTAGACAACAATAAAAATTTGAGAGAAGAGTACAACAAGGTTTTTCAAGAATATTTAGTACTAAATCATATGGAACCTGTAACTAAAGATCAAATAGTTAATAAATCAGTCTATCTTCCTCATCACGCGGTGATAAGAGAAGATAAAGAAACTAGCAAAGTCAGAATTGTGTTCGATGCTTCTTGTAGAGGAAGTAATGGAACTTCCCTAAATGATGAATTGTTGATCGGACCTTCGCTACAAAAAGAATTAAGAAATATAATTTTGCGATGGAGAACACACAAAATTTGTTTTGTTGCGGATATTATTAAAATGTACCGCCAAATTAGAGTTCGTCCTGAAGACTGCGAATATCAAAGAATCTTATATAGATTTAACCCTAAGGATGAAGTGCAAGATTATAGATTACTTACCGTTACATTTGGTACAGCATGCGCCCCATATCTGGCAATGAAAACCTTAAAACAAGTAGTACAAGATGAAGCCAAGGATGATAAATTTCAGTTAGCCAAGCAGATTGTTTTAAGAGATTTCTATATGGATGATGTTTTATCGGGAAGTGATGATGTTGCAATGGCTATTGAAATGAAGAACCAACTTACGGAATTATTAAAACTAGGAGGTTTTGAATTACAAAAATGGTCTTCGAATAGTGAATCATTTCTCCAAACTGTTGAGCCTGAAAAACAAGCGAAGTTACAAGAATTAGACATGAACCGAAAGGAGAGCATAAAAACCTTAGGAATAAGTTGGAAGATAAAAGATGATAACTTAAAAATAGCACAAAAGAATTATTTTACTGAAAATTTAACTAAGAGAATGGTTTTAAAACATATAGCTTCCTTGTTCGACCCAATGGGCTGGCTTGCACCTGCAGTAATGACAGCTAAGATTTTCATGCTAAGGCTATGGTTGATAAAATTGGACTGGGACGAAGAATTACCTGATGAGTTAAAAGATGAATGGAATATTTACCAAAATAATTTACCAGCTTTATCAGATATCAAAATAGACAGATGGGTTGGTTACTCCAGCAATTGTACAATGGAACTACATGGGTTTTCAGATGCATCCATGGCTGGATATGCCGCAGTTATCTACTTGTGAGTCTTAAATTCAGAAGCAACACCCATAAAGGTCTCACTATTAACAGCGAAGACTAAAGTCGCACCTGTCAAAGCTTTATCATTACCACGATTAGAGTTATGCGGCGCAGTATTGCTGGCTAAGCTAACAAAGCACGTCATGGAAACACTCAAAGTAGATTTAAACCGTACATATGCTTGGACAGACTCCAAAATTGTCCTTGCATGGATTCATGGTAATCCGAACAGATGGGCTCCTTTTGTAAAAAATATAGTTATTAACCTACGAAAAGATCTTGATACCAACTGGGCGTACGTTAATACAAAGGAGAATCCTGCAGATCCAGCTTCTAGAGGCCTATGCCCAAGTAAACTTAAAACATACGAGTTGTGGTGGCGTGGACCGCAATTCCTCTACGAAGATGGTTGTAATGTACCAAAGGAAGACATGACAATACCTGAAACAGATGAAGAAAAATGTATTAATACTAAATGTGCTATGACTAATTTAATTACAGAAATAGAATCAAAACTTACCCTGTTAAAGAAGTTCTCATCGTTAGAAAAACTAATAAACGTAGTTGCATATTGTCGAAGATGGAAAAACCTGAAAAGAAAAGTAAAATTGCCTAAACATATAACAAGCATAGAGAAAGAAGAAACACTTACCATTTGTTTGAAGATCGCACAAAAGATAGAATTTCCTGAAGAGGTAGAAAACCTGAAAATGAGAAAAGCAATAAGTAAAAATAGCAGATTACTTCCATTAAACCCATACCTTGATGAAGATGGAATCGTAAGAGTAGGAGGTAGATTAAGGCATGCAAACATAGAATTTAATAGAAAACATCCCATTATACTTACCAAAGATAATGTACTATTACCATTACTATTACGCGAAGCACATCTGCAAACTTTGCATGGTGGTCCTCAGTTGATGACTACGTACCTAAAAAGTAAATACTGGATAATCAAAGGAGGTCAAAGCGTTAAAAGATACTACAAACAATGTAAGTTGTGTGCAAGATATAATGCCACTACAGGTACACAAATGATGGGAGACTTACCAGAAGTTCGAGTTAATCCATCACGTTTATTCTCCATAAGTGGTGTTGATTTCGCAGGGCCAATCACAGCTAGAATGAGTAAAGGTCGTGGAGCTAAGACATATAAATCATATATTTGTCTATTCATTTGCATGGCAACTAAGGCCATTCACCTGGAACTCGTCAGCGACATGACAACAGAAGCATTCATTGCATCTTACAAAAGATTTGTGAGTAGAAGGGGTCATTGCAAAGAATTATGGAGTGACCATGGAACGACGTTTGTCGCTTCAGAGAAAGCATTGCTAGAAATGTGGAAAGCGGGAAGAAATGAGCTTCCTACAGATTTACAACACTTTTTAGATAGAAAAGAAACCAAATGGAAATACATACCTCCAGGCGCTCCGAATTTTAGTGGTTTGTGGGAAGCCGGGGTAAAATCGACAAAATATCATCTGAAACGAATTTTAAAAAATTCTTCTTTGACGTTCGAAGAATTATACACAGTGCTTACCCAGATAGAAGCTTGCTTAAACTCACGCCCACTTACAGCGTTAGGAGAAGATCTAGATTACCTGACACCTGGACATTTTTTGGTTGGAGAACCGATGATCACAATACCAGATAAAAGCTATGCAGATATAAATATTAACCGTTTGACAAGATGGCAATTGACACAGAGAATGTTAAGAGATTTTTGGAATCATTGGCAATCGGAATATTTATCCAGACTACAACAGCGCCCTAAGTGGTTGAAAGCTAAGAATGAAATAGATGTTGGAGATTTAGTTTTAATTAAAGATTCACGGCTGCCACCAGGAGAATGGCAGTTAGGCCGCGTAGTGAAAAAATATCCTGGAAAAGATGGACTTACCCGCATGTACGATGTGCGTACAAGCACCGGAGTCAAACAAAGAGCGATTACAAAACTTTGTCATTTGCCTGATTAAAGCAAGGACTTGACTGTCCTTGGCGGTGGAGGATGTTTGAATTAGTTTTATAAGTTTCGTAAAGTAGTTTATTTCCAAATTTATTTATTGTAAAAGTTTGTTGAGTCCTAAACTAGATGGCGCTAGTATCATATTACCTTGCGCTATTGTTTGTATACATGCAATTTGCTATATGTGATTGTATTTATTGTAAGTTCAGTTCAAAATAAACCTACGGTTTCGGTTCGTGTTAGTTTTAATTATCTTAGCAGTGCAAGTGAAAGCAACTAACGTAAGCCTGCGTATATAGGTACGTTACTTCGTACCTATCACATATAGGCTTAGGTTTTATTAATCGACGAAAAAAAACGTTTTTTATGTATGACCACGCATAACTTTTTAATGAACTGCAATCTGATGTTAAATGACGATGCAATCTAATATGGAAGCGGGCTAAATTGTTAGGAGTAGGATGAAATCCACACCCCTTTCGGTTTCTACGCGACATTGTACCGGAACGCTAAATCTCTTGGCACGTCTTTGTCTGTAGGATGGTAACTAGCCACGCGATCCACCAACCAGACTTGGATCAATTTAGATAACCTTAATCAGACCATCCGGGAATCGAACCCAGGACCTCCATCATATAAATCCATTGCGCATACCACTGCGCCATGAGATCGTCACAACCTGCAGAACTTTCGATGTCAAGTGGCGGCTCTTACACAAATATTAAACAAGAAAACTTTTTAAATGATACAATAGATGTTTTAGCGAGTAGTCTTTATCTTCAGCCACTTGCTCTCGTGTATTATCAAACCGTGAATGTTATACACGAAAAGATATCCATACTGAGTTACTTGAATACTAAATCTTTAAAGGCAGGTTACTCGAATTATAAAATAAAGCCTAATGGTGGGGAAGGTTACCTAAGGTGATTATTGCATTATTATTTGCTTGCCATATTTGCAAAAAAAAATAGTAGCTCTCTATAAAAGCTCTGAAATTTTATTCATTGCAACTTAAGCTAATCCCACACAAAAGATTGCTGATCCCTGGCCTAAGTGGGTTAAGATCATTAACGATGGGATCGAATACAGGACGGATTCGAGTCCCAGGTCAGGCTGTAGAATATTGAACAACACGCACGAATTATAAGGGCTTGGGTTTGAGTTCATAGCCTGATGAAAGTATTAAACTTTTTGTATTCCAAGAAATTTATAGCAGTCTCAAGTTGAAAAATCCGAAATTAGTTTTGTTTTTAGAGCGAATAGGCTTTCACTATGCAAGCACATTCCTCCACAGGCTGCATCTTCGCTTGCCATCAGACGTGATTGCACTGGAGAGCTTGCTTATAATACTTAATAAAAAAAACTTTTACCAGTGCCTCTGAGATCATGTTGAGCCGTCGGTCCCGGTCATTAATAGTTTATGACAGTGATATGTGATCGTTCGACAGATTGTGGTAGCCTGGTGGATCTAAGCTCCATATCCCCTCTCCTGTAAGGAGGGAGGCCAGTAATGTGGGTTTTGGAATGGTTTTGGTGTAACTAAATATTTGGTTTTTGTTTCAGGTATCAATCTGACAAAAAGCGACATGGAAGATAGTAAATTGATAACCAGTCAAGTGGTAGTAAAAGTAAGTAATGCTTTGATATAATCTATTCCTACAATTTACTTAATATTTATTTAAGTATTTTTATCTATACAAATAAATGCGGATACAATATACATAGGTATATAAAAAATATGACTGCCTCGATGGTCTTAGTTAGCCTTTGTGGCTTCGATCACGAGGTTCTGAGTTCGATTCCTGGGTCGGGTCACGGAATAATTCTGAGCTTTTTCATTCTTCTATAAAATGTTCAGTACATTCCAAGCTCAGAGTCTGGAAGTTGATGGTGTTACACCCCCGTGCCTCTCACGTTAAGCCGTCGGTCCCGGTCACTGCCATCAACATCTGATAGTGATCGTTAATAAATGAAACATTATCTAGGGAGATAATACACGAAAAGATATATAAGATGGCGGGCTAATGTTTCATGGTAGGGACCATGAAACATTAGCCCGCCAACCCGCATTGAAGCAGCGTGGTGGGTGTACGCTCCATATCCCCTCTCCTATAAGGAGGGAGTTAATAGGCTGATAATGATGATGATGATGATAAACCGTGCAATAATAAAATTAAAATAGGTTTCATTAATTTTAATTTAATTTAGGTTCCACGTTTGTTGTCTCTAGTTAGGTAAAAGAGCGATACTGCAACCTTGAATTTGTACGATAACTACCAAATTGTCTGCCGATTAACAGGAAACCTGTGGTTAAATGCTATCGAAGGGACTCGATTGCGAGTATGTGCTTTGAATTTTTGCAGAAAATTGATAAAATAAACACAGTGAAGGCTTTCCACAATGACGGTATATGCTCGGCTAGTTTGAAACCCATATAGGATCCTTAATCATAAACTCCTTCGTACAAACTTTCGACTTCGACTTACTCTATATCTCCTTAGATTTGCTTTACACGTGTGTTAAGTTCTGTTTTGTTATAATAAAAATATGTATTCCAACACGTTTTACAAATAAATTAAAGTAAATATAAAAAAACGTAATCATTTTTATTTAAATGAACAGAAATTCATCATTTTATCGCAATATTCAGCGTCCCCATGAGTTCCAAATTATTTGTACAGTTGCTTTGTTGAATCAATATGAAACATCGTGAACTTGTGTTACGTAAAACGAACGGTATGTCGCTGAAAATGTTAGCTAGTAAGGTTGAAACATCTACTAACACTTTTATTGAATACACGAGAGCCAGCGCATACACGCAATATTATTGTCAATTATATTGAAAGTGTGTAAAGTAAGGGGACTAGAATAGGAAATACTAGTGTGTCATATTGCTGGGGCGAGAATTATGCAGTGTTACGACTTTAGTCCACTTCACCGTACATACCTACCCATATAATACTTGGGTACTTAGTAGGTAATTACTTATTATTTTACCACAACACAACATCATCACCAGGCTGATAGTGATGAATTTTTTAAAAGCGACAGTATGCCTCTCTGTCACAGTGAAATCGATGCAGAGTGATTTTGGTGTAGTGATATATGCAGAAATGACGTTCAAAAGATGGGATTAACACTAATTTTCTCGCAGACGAATTTTTAGACAATAATATTGTCAATGTATGGGCAGCCTAAGGCCTGTGTGCACCAAGATTTCGGTTATTATAATCAACGGTTAACATAAGCTAACTATAAATTTACTGTTCACGACAACCCGTACGCCGGTTAAGGACGAAAGCTCGGTTAAGATAACCGCCCGGTTTACGTCCTTAACCGGCGTACGGGTTGTCGTGAACAGTAAACTTTACGTTTAGCTTATGATAACCGAAATCTTGGTGCACACAGGCCTAAGGACGTAAGCTCAGTTAAGATAACCGCCCGGTTTACGTCCTTAACCGGCGTACGGGTTGTCGTGAACAGTAAATTTCACGTGTAGCTTATGATAACCGAAATCTTGGTGCACACAGGCCTAAGAGTAGTAGGACTTTTATGATTTTTATATTTTCTACAAAAAGTGTTTATTGCCAGCTTTACTTAGTAGAATCTACTTTCGAACCAGCTATGGAGTAACTCAGTAACAAACTTTACTTTTTGAAAGTTCTTGTTAAGCTTACCTCAAATAGGTAGTCTTGACATTATTGGCATCACTACTTGTGGCCAAACGTAAGTGTATAGGCTATCAGTTTCCTAAAAAGTATGCCAAATTATTTGCCCAAACAATTACAACATTTTTCTGAAGTCACAATATAGGTTATCAGTTACCAACAATGCCAAACTATTTGCCCAAATAATTTCGTTGAGCGTATTTACTTTTCTTACGTAAAACGTTGGCCGTTTCGCGTCTGCTTCCATTGACCTGCTTTACAATTGGCCACATTTATCTGTGCAATGTTGGTGCTACGCAGTTTCCACCACGTTTACGATAATTTATCTTATTCTTTATATCATTATCTTTAGGCATTTCAAACGTACTCGTATCGCAATCTGAAAGGTTATTATTACGTTACCTTGTCAATTTAACAGATTATTTCTTGTACATTTATATAATAAATCTTGATAGTAATTGGTTTCTTTTGTTTAATATTGTCGATGTAGTATTGTCAATATTTTTATATTAATAAATTGATTTATCAATAGTCAATTTTTATGATACAGCATTCCTTTACTTAAGTTTGAATCATTCAGGAGCTTGATGACAGTGTACGACTTGAAATAATTTATAGACAATCACTATGTCTATAAATTATTAATATATAATGAAATTTATGTCTGTAAATATATATATACTAAAATAAATAAAGAAAAACATACTAATATATAGCCCGATCAATGATATTGTAAGACCCATAAACAAGAAGATCTTTGAAGTTCTATTATAAACGACGGATTTCCTCTAAACATAAAACCGGCCACCGACATCTAACTTATGAATTTAATTATGCATAAAATCTAGTTTCTAATTTGTTAGCTACCGCTGCGATTATAATCTGGTATACCACATGTTGCAGACAGAGCCACGGACGCCGCCGCCGATATGCCGCGTGCCGTCCCCGCCGCGCACGCCGTGCAAAGCGCCCCCCTCCCCGCCAGTGAACGCGCACACCAAGCCGCCCTACTCCTTCTCGTGCCTCATCTTCATGGCGATCGAAGCCGCGCCTGCGCGAGCGCTGCCCGTCAAAGAGATCTACGCGTGGATCATACGACACTTCCCCTACTTCAAGCACGCGCCACAGGGGTGGAAGAACAGTGTACGGCATAACCTGTCGCTGAACAAATGCTTTCACAAGGTTAGTTTCCTACCAACTTACTTGTTAAGCTTACAGCGCTATAGGACACAATCATTCTAAGGAGCATATGATTAATGTGCATAAATATTACGATCTAATTCTAACTAATAAAATAACTTGTCCGAACCATATAATTTGGCAATAAAGCATGTCGTCGTTCGTCGCTTGGCAACATTGTTGACATTGTTATCTGGTGAAGCCTATGTGGGAGCGAGACTCGCGCAGTGGATTGCAAACGCATAGGTTCAGATAGTAAAATAAAAAAAAAGATTTTTTTTTATTAATTTTGGTCTCACTCATTGTTATTAGGTAGCAGCAGCACCTGGATTGGGCAAAGGATCTCTTTGGACTGTGGATCCTCAACATCGGTCTACATTACTACAGGTATCTCATCCATTACTAAATCTTTTGACCTTTCAGGTGGACTTTTAGGTCAGTAAATATTTTACCGAAAATCAGTCACAATCACTATTTTTGACTTAACACAGTATCAGGAAAAATAATCGGTAGACTTCATTACTAGCCCAGTAGCTCTCTCATTTTACGAACGTATCAGTGTAAAAGCTTGCCTCCTCAAGACAACAGTGGATCGTTATTTTGAGATGTCAATTAAGCCGACGATATTGTATCTTATTCTTCAGTCTACTTATTAACTTCTTTCATCGTGATTTGAATGAATCGGTGGACAGAGAGCATGCTAGACCCTACTACCAGTGGGTCAATCGTCAAGTTATTGACAGATCGCAATTGCAATGAAATATCCTTAAAGATCGTGATATTTACACTTGATGAATTTTCATTTGCCAAACACTGATGCAATGGGTCGATCTCGGGATTGCTAAGTCACTTATCGACGTGTTTTAGGCACAGACCCTAATATAATGCTACCAAATCTGGAAGGTCAATGTAGTTATTGGTAATTTACCAAATCCTTTGGGACCGTTCAAATATTACGTAAGCAGATTTTTTACAATTATTTACCCCCCACCCCCCTTGTCAGCAAAAGTAAGCAAAGTTCTTACCCCCTCCCCCATGCTTACGTAAACATTTTTCAATTATAAAGGTATTTTTTTTAATAATTGTCACAAATATAATTTTAAAAATTAGAAAATTATTTTAGGGTAGAGATTGGATTTTACTGATACAGTATTCAATAGAGAATTCACGAATTTTTGCTATTCGTGTAAAAAAATAAATAACTGCCGATGACGTAATCATCATCTAGACCCCCCCACCCCCCATGTCATCAAAAATAAGCAATACACAGACCCCCCCACCCCTCTATAGTGCTTACGTAATACTTGAACGGTCCCTTTCACGCACTTCGATTTATCGATATTGTCACTGTCGCAAACGATCCTTAAAGGATTGTAATATTCAACCACGAAACGAAAATTATGTTTTGACATTGATGAACCAATATCAATCCTGATACAAATATTTGTAGACCTGCTATGTGGATCATTGTAACATAACCGGTCGATTTATCGAATGTCTGCAAGATTAACGTGTTAACTTTCAAATTAATATTGTAGGCCTTCGGTCGTCAACCAGTGCCACCAGTGGAAGTGGAGTCGGAGCCCACTGACAGCGGGAAGAACGCGCCGGACCCGCAGCTGTTCCCGTACCTGGCCAGGCGCCTCGCCGACACGCGCACGCCGCCCGGTGCCGACGAGTACCTCGCCGCCGCCACCGTGCTCGCCATGAAGTACGGACCCGCCGTGCTCGATCAGGTAAGCGGAGTGAGCCCACTGAGAGCAAGAACGCGCCGGACCCGCAGCTGTTCCCGTACCTGGCCAGGCGCCTCGCCGACACGCGCACGCCGCCCGGTGCCGACGAGTACCTCGCCGCCGCAACCGTGCTCGCCATGAAGTACGGACCCGCCGTGCTCGATCAGGTAAGCGGAGTGAGCCCACTGAGAGCAAGAACGCGCCGGACCCGCAGCTGTTCCCGTACCTGGCCAGGCGCCTCGCCGACACGCGCACGCCGCCCGGTGCCGACGAGTACCTCGCCGCCGCAACCGTGCTCGCCATGAAGTACGGACCCGCCGTGCTCGATCAGGTAAGCGGAGTGAGCCCACTGAGAGCAAGAACGCGCCGGACCCGCAGCTGTTCCCGTACCTGGCCAGGCGCCTCGCCGACACGCGCACGCCGCCCGGTGCCGACGAGTACCTCGCCGCCGCAACCGTGCTCGCCATGAAGTACGGACCCGCCGTGCTCGATCAGGTAAGCGGAGTGAGCCCACTGAGAGCAAGAACGCGCCGGACCCGCAGCTGTTCCCGTACCTGGCCAGGCGCCTCGCCGACACGCGCACGCCGCCCGGTGCCGACGAGTACCTCGCCGCCGCAACCGTGCTCGCCATGAAGTACGGACCCGCCGTGCTCGATCAGGTAAGCGGAGTGAGCCCACTGAGAGCAAGAACGCGCCGGACCCGCAGCTGTTCCCGTACCTGGCCAGGCGCCTCGCCTTTTTTGTATTGTGAAGTAGTTTAGATTGCACAAGTAATGCCACAACTCCACTGTTTTTTTGTACATGTGCAAATGCATAGTAATATTTTTAGTGCAATTAAAATAAACCTCTGTTTGCATTGTCCATAGCTCCCCCCAGAAGCGCACCTGGTGATATCGCGGTGCGCGCGCGACGAGCACTCGTACAGCGGCGGCGAGGAGCGACGCACGGCCGAGGCGCTGCTCAACCTGGCCGGGGTCACGCCCGCGCACCCGCCGCACAGCTAGCGGTGAGTCACAACACATCGTCGTCAGCTCCCCCAGAAGAGCTCCCACTACCTGGTGATATCGCGACGAGCACTCGTACAGCGGCGGCGAGGAGCGACGCACGGCCGAGGCGCTGCTCAACCTGGCCGGGGTCACGCCCGCGCACCCGCCGCACAGCTAGCGGTGAGTCACAACACATCGTCGTCAGCTCCCCCAGAAGAGCTCCCACTACCTGGTGATATCGCGACGAGCACTCGTACAGCGGCGGCGAGGAGCGACGCACGGCCGAGGCGCTGCTCAACCTGGCCGGGGTCACGCCCGCGCACCCGCCGCACAGCTAGCGGTGAGTCACAACACATCGTCGTCAGCTCCCCCAGAAGAGCTCCCACTACCTGGTGATATCGCGACGAGCACTCGTACAGCGGCGGCGAGGAGCGACGCACGGCCGAGGCGCTGCTCAACCTGGCCGGGGTCACGCCCGCGCACCCGCCGCACAGCTAGCGGTGAGTCACAACACATCGTCGTCAGCTCCCCCAGAAGAGCTCCCACTACCTGGTGATATCGCGACGAGCACTCGTACAGCGGCGGCGAGGAGCGACGCACGGCCGAGGCGCTGCTCAACCTGGCCGGGGTCACGCCCGCGCACCCGCCGCACAGCTAGCGGTGAGTCACAACACATCGTCGTCAGCTCCCCCAGAAGAGCTCCCACTACCTGGTGATATCGCGGTGCGCGCGCGACGAGCACTCGTACAGCGGCGGCGAGGAGCGACGCACGGCCGAGGCGCTGCTCAACCTGGCCGGGGTCACGCCCGCGCACCCGCCGCACAGCTAGCGGTGAGTCACAACACATCGTCGTCAGCTCCCCCAGAAGAGCTCCCACTACCTGGTGATATCGCGACGAGCACTCGTACAGCGGCGGCGAGGAGCGACGCACGGCCGAGGCGCTGCTCAACCTGGCCGGGGTCACGCCCGCGCACCCGCCGCACAGCTAGCGGTGAGTCACAACACATCGTCGTCAGCTCCCCCAGAAGAGCTCCCACTACCTGGTGATATCGCGACGAGCACTCGTACAGCGGCGGCGAGGAGCGACGCACGGCCGAGGCGCTGCTCAACCTGGCCGGGGTCACGCCCGCGCACCCGCCGCACAGCTAGCGGTGAGTCACAACACATCGTCGTCAGCTCCCCCAGAAGAGCTCCCACTACCTGGTGATATCGCGGTGCGCGCGCGACGAGCACTCGTACAGCGGCGGCGAGGAGCGACGCACGGCCGAGGCGCTGCTCAACCTGGCCGGGGTCACGCCCGCGCACCCGCCGCACAGCTAGCGGTGAGTCACAACACATCGTCGTCAGCTCCCCCAGAAGAGCTCCCACTACCTGGTGATATCGCGACGAGCACTCGTACAGCGGCGGCGAGGAGCGACGCACGGCCGAGGCGCTGCTCAACCTGGCCGGGGTCACGCCCGCGCACCCGCCGCACAGCTAGCGGTGAGTCACAACACATCGTCGTCAGCTCCCCCAGAAGAGCTCCCACTACCTGGTGATATCGCGACGAGCACTCGTACAGCGGCGGCGAGGAGCGACGCACGGCCGAGGCGCTGCTCAACCTGGCCGGGGTCACGCCCGCGCACCCGCCGCACAGCTAGCGGTGAGTCACAACACATCGTCGTCAGCTCCCCCAGAAGAGCTCCCACTACCTGGTGATATCGCGACGAGCACTCGTACAGCGGCGGCGAGGAGCGACGCACGGCCGAGGCGCTGCTCAACCTGGCCGGGGTCACGCCCGCGCACCCGCCGCACAGCTAGCGGTGAGTCACAACACATCGTCGTCAGCTCCCCCAGAAGAGCTCCCACTACCTGGTGATATCGCGACGAGCACTCGTACAGCGGCGGCGAGGAGCGACTCACGGCCGAGGCGCTGCTCAACCTGGCCGGGGTCACGCCCGCGCACCCGCCGCACAGCTAGCGGTGAGTCACAACACATCGTCGTCAGCTCCCCCAGAAGAGCTCCCACTACCTGGTGATATCGCGACGAGCACTCGTACAGCGGCGGCGAGGAGCGACGCACGGCCGAGGCGCTGCTCAACCTGGCCGGGGTCACGCCCGCGCACCCGCCGCACAGCTAGCGGTGAGTCACAACACATCGTCGTCAGCTCCCCCAGAAGAGCTCCCACTACCTGGTGATATCGCGACGAGCACTCGTACAGCGGCGGCGAGGAGCGACGCACGGCCGAGGCGCTGCTCAACCTGGCCGGGGTCACGCCCGCGCACCCGCCGCACAGCTAGCGGTGAGTCACAACACATCGTCGTCAGCTCCCCCAGAAGAGCTCCCACTACCTGGTGATATCGCGACGAGCACTCGTACAGCGGCGGCGAGGAGCGACGCACGGCCGAGGCGCTGCTCAACCTGGCCGGGGTCACGCCCGCGCACCCGCCGCACAGCTAGCGGTGAGTCACAACACATCGTCGTCAGCTCCCCCAGAAGAGCTCCCACTACCTGGTGATATCGCGACGAGCACTCGTACAGCGGCGGCGAGGAGCGACGCACGGCCGAGGCGCTGCTCAACCTGGCCGGGGTCACGCCCGCGCACCCGCCGCACAGCTAGCGGTGAGTCACAACACATCGTCGTCAGCTCCCCCAGAAGAGCTCCCACTACCTGGTGATATCGCGACGAGCACTCGTACAGCGGCGGCGAGGAGCGGCGCACGGCCGAGGCGCTGCTCAACCTGGCCGGGGTCACGCCCGCGCACCCGCCGCACAGCTAGCGGTGAGTCACAACACATCGTCGTCAGCTCCCCCAGAAGAGCTCCCACTACCTGGTGATATCGCGACGAGCACTCATACGTTGGCGAGGAGCGGCGCAGTCAAGTGGTCAACTTACAGTGGCGCAAAATCGCAGCCTGGTGACGCGTCATGTTCACGCCGACATACCAAATGTAAGACAGTGATATCGCGCGACAACCCGCGTCGACACGTGTTGTAATTGAAAGCATGCCTTCTATGCGTGTGAGTGTGCCTAATTGTTAACACTTGCAAATAAAGGCAATAAAAATAAAATACTGCGAAATTTTGTTATTGACAACTAAAAAACTTGAAGTGACTTTTCCTACTAATACTAATACGCTCTTTCCCAGAAGTTTTGGCTGGGCATTGCAAACCTTTCTAGGTGTTCAAGAAATATATTTAAAAGTAAATTAGAAGATTCAGCCATTCTGGAGTTTTGTGCTTAGCATTTAGCAATGCATTTTTATTTTACATAAATTAATTGTATTACTTATCAAATAAATTTTATGATTAAATGATAAAATGAATTGCAGGTAATCGTGGGTGGTTGGTGACACGATGCGCTTTGCCCAGCCGTGGGACTGGGGCGCACGAGCGGGGACGGCAACATCTAATGTAAGTCTTCCTAAGGAACGCCACGCTTTCTGAAACGAACGTTTACTTTGCCACACGCTGAGTGGACTGTATTATGTGTATTGTTATACTTATACTTTTTTAATATTTATTTCGTTTTTGTGCCTCGAAATATACAAAATATATTACATTGGTGAATACGTCGCGATAAACAAATTGTTTAATTTATCGAATGGTTGTTAATTTCACTGTCAATATAATTTAATCAATAAAAAATAAACGTTGAATCAAAAGGGAAATAGTACATATTATGTACTGTGTATACATAATATTACAATTCAAAATTAAAAATCAAAAACAGTATTACAATTTGTGTGTTATTACTTATTTCACATCTTTGGTAATATTAGTTTTCAATAGACTAATAAGTAAAGTTCGATCCGATGGAATCAAGTGCATATTTTTGAGGTTAAATTACGCTAATTTTGCGTGCTTTTGTCTCTAAAAAAATCCCTTTATTCATTATGTCAAGTATAAATGTAAAACCGCCCTAAAATGTCGCAATAAACACATTCCCGTATTCACCAATGTTATGCTCTAAGAGGAAACTCAGTAAGCACATATAAGTCACGCCAAACTTCGAGCTCGCTCAGTGACAAGTGGGAGTTAATCGCAAAGCTGCGTAACAATTTAACACCGATTTATATGGAATCGAAGCAACGCCATCTAGTTACGGCGTGAGTAAACGCTTTTTCCATATAATTTGACGTGAGTGGTTACGTTTTTACGCAATCTCTTGGTGAAAAACTCACACTAGCTCCTCTGAACACGAGGCATATGCCTGTGAAAAATACTCAGCGCGGCTATGACATCGGTGCTGTTCTGCGTGTTGCAGCTTTAGAATGAACTAGAATTTTGGTGCGGACTGTACGTGCGTACTGCGTACGCTTCTGGTAACGTCACTATATCTGATTCTGATAATTCTTCTCAATACTGAAGGGCTAGTGTGAGTTTTTCACCGAGTGACTGCGTAAAAACGTAACCACAAATTATGTGGAAAAATATGTTTACTTGCATCATAACCAGATGGCGCTGCTTCAGTTTCATATAAATTGGCGTATTTCAAGTAATTCGGCGATAAACTCACTCTAGGCACTGATTGTAGTAGAAAAAGGTTTTCTACTAGTGTGCGTATATGTTTTAATTCTTTTCTGTTTGTACTGCTCAAATTTTAATTTAGTAATGCCTTAATTCTAAGTTAAAATATGTAATATAAATATGTAGTAGCGTAACTCTGTTCGATGTAGGGGCAAAGCTCCGCGCAAAGTGATCGTTGACATATAAGTTCTAAGAACAAAAAAGAATGGTTTGATATCTTAAAAAGTTGCTCGGCAAAATGTCACTTGTCTATTATCACCTACATGTATAGACAAAAGTTTACCAATCTCTAGTCCAATAAAGACAATTCAATAGATTATTAACAAAAAACTTAAACTTTTAGTAATATTCATACAGATATCTACTATTTAAATTAAATTATTCAATTCATATGAATATCATGCTATATTATTACTTATATTATTATATAGTATAAGGCTCACCCTTTGGCTAACACTGACTTTCCATTCTATTTTTTATACTTCAAAAACATCACTTTTTAGTTTTATTTTAACTTATTAATTTTTTAGTTTTCGTCTCGACCTGTCCCGCATTTGAAAACTATTAAACTTCTTCAATAAAATCGATTATCCAAATGTACTGTGGATCTATTAAATAATTCGATAAAAAAATTACGTAGAAGATTAATAACGATAGATGTGATACATATTTTATTAAATAATTGTTATAATTAAAAGGAATGGAAAAGTAGCTTAGTAGTTTCTCCTGCATTTAGGTTCCCCCTTTTAAATATAGTTGAAACATTCAAAATAATATATTTAATAAGAAAACTATTGTAGTAACTAAGAGAAGAGGGTGTATGTTTTCGTCAATTTTCAATCACTGCAGATTATTCCTAGTTTTATTTAGTCCTATTTTTACTTAAGTGAATAGTTTCGTTTTTGTTATATTTAATCTTTTACACAATATAAAAATTTAATTATTAATGAAGTTGACAGGGACGTAGTCTGTAGTGTTCCAAGGTGGGTTAAATAACCTGAAAGAAAAATTCCCACAATATGCTTCAGGCTTTTGTTGATTATGTTGTAGTAACAATATTTCTCATCATAATTAATAATAAAGTTATTCACAAGTTTTATAACTACATCCATTGCCACTTTGCACATTTATTCTTCCCCTTTTTACCTTTATACAATCTAAAAAATGGATTATCCAGACAAAAAATGGTAATTATAGCGAATGTTTAATTTATTTCTGCAATATATGAAAATCGACGGAAATATTTAACAAACCATAAATAGGTTTAAGTTTAAAAAAGTAATTTATTTAGCTTAGTCCGTTTTCGTGCTACCATTATGAAATATGAATTATGTGAAATTATATTCTAAACTGAGCAATTTAGGTGTATTGCAATATTATAAACTATTTACATTACATTATTATACCCATGTGATCTGAATGTAATAATTACTATTTATAATATTGTATATTACAGGGCATTTGAAAATAATATAGTGCGATTAAATATCGTTGTATTTATAGAACTTTTGTTTGAACTTTCGCGGAGTTACATCTAAAATCAAGTAATTTAAATACAATTCTTATCAGGAGGTGTATAACATGTAATTCGGATTCAATAAGGAAATGGTATCATAAAAATTATAATAGAATTCTGGGGTGGCTCTAGCATACTGAAGCTAGATTTTCTTAGGTTGCCTTTTTAAGGTAAACTATGCAAACGTTTTACATTGAGCTAAACTAATCTTGTACTTTAAAGTGATACAATCTAATCGACACATAATATTGATAAATATATAATATTTATAGGTATTAGCTATAAGCTGTATTTTGTGTTCATTACTATGTGATCTACTTACTATCGCTTAAATCTCCTTAGAAGTGAATATTTCAGTAATGTCTTGCATATTTATTGTATTTTGCGTAAATTACAAAGGGGTTATCCATTTTGTCTGTTTTGCATATAAAAAATGGATGCTCCCTCGTGTGATATATATTTAGAAACAATATTGCTTTTATCAATGTCAATGGATTATTATATTTAATTTAAATTATTTAAATAAAATATTTTAGCGGATTATCTATTAAGTAATTTTTCATTTAAATTAGGAATAAAATTATTCTGAAATATTTTAGATATGTAATGTATTGTGTTGCCACATTTTAAGTTTCTTAAGCTTCTTCAAAAGCGTCTCAATGAAATATTATAAAATTATACATTTCAATTTATGAAATTATATTAAAAAGATACTTTGTTACTGCGGTAATATTGAATCCATGGCAAAATTAATTTCAGTAATTGTAAATATTACTCAAAATTTTCGCTTTTTCCAAAGACACTATGCACATATTTTAAAATATATTTATTTTACTTCATATCCCTAGCTTTGGATGTTGTCTTAATATAATTATGTAACTAAACTAAACTAGACTGATCACGACTGATTTGAGAAGCAATATTATTGTTTAGTGAAATTACATTTGCTTTCATTGTGAATGCAATTTAGAAAATTGCAACACAACAATTTGAAGATGACAATCAAACTACGCAATTGCAGCCAATTGAGCGTTGTACAGGTAAAGTAGGAACACTAACGTGAAAAAATAGATAGCTGTTCTTTTGGGGTACTCAACGGTAATTTTTTAGGTTCACCTTAAAAGTAACTACCTACGAAATTTTTTAGCATCATACAAATATCAGTTGAACATTCAAAGTAAGGTTTTTACGAATTTTGATTGCAATGGCTAAAATTGCAATTGCGATGTGCGATTGATACTCAGTTCCGTATAAGAATACAAACTGTTCAATTGCAAGGCATTATTACAATTTTCGGATCATGATAAATTGAAATATTGTATCACTGTAATTTATAATATGCTGTGTGCCAAATTGATAAAATAAAAATTACACGTATCCTATACAATAATAAATGGCCATTTAGAAATCTCCAACGAATATAAATAAATAAATACGACTTAATATAAAAAATATAAAAATAAATGAAATTACAACGTTTGGACATTTTTAGATGGTCAAAACAATCCAAATAAAAAAATAGGTACCAGAAATTAAGTGTATTTATATACGAATGAAAAAGAATATATAACACATACTTAGATTAGGTGATAAGTGATATTATAGTTATGTAATTAATTAATTAATGCTAAATTAAATACATACATTTTTGCTGTATTTAGAAGCGTCTTCCATCTTTAACTCATTGATCTATTAGAATATGTCTAGTCGCGGAACAAAACATTATAAATTGTTACTAAATCTTACTCTGGTACACATGACACGATTCACCGGGTACCTTTTTTACTATAATTTATAGTTATAAATTATTAAAGCTATATTATTTCGAAAATATTAAGCAAACAGCTTATTTTTTCCTTAAAACCTAACTTGGTTGCCATATGAGGTAAAGACTGTAAAACTGACTCCTGGTTAAATGTTGGAAAGACTATATATATACTTTATTATGATGTTTTTCCGCGGCTGCACAGGAAGTAGCCTTTCTTTTGGTGGTATAAATGTAAGATTACGTAGATGAAATTTTACAGCAATAATTAGTACCTAACATTCGCTGGTAGATGCTATGTGTATATTAAGATGATTTTGAAAATGTAACGTTCTATTGCATGCTGTGTAAAACAAATTGGCCGTGGCTGAAGTATGAGGACGGGAGCGTCAGTCCTGTAATGTATGAAACATACACAAACTATGTTTGTGTTGATTTCTTTAATCTTACTCGCGGCCATTTTGTTGTTCGTAAAATCTTGTTTATTGAGTAAACAAACCGTTGGCAATTGTGATTTCTTTTAAAATGTTTTTTAATTGTATTATTTTTTCTGGTGTTCAAATTGCACGCTCATCTCTCTGAAACTTTTGTAACAGTTAGCAGGAGAGAAAATGCTACGATTAGAAAATCAGCGACTACCATTTTTTAGGTAAATGTACTTCAAAATTAGATACGAAATAGGAACATAACTTATAGATAACACATTTAACATCCATCTAAAAATCAAATGTTATGTTTATGTAATCAAAATTACATAACATGGTTATATCAATATGATATTAAAATTGTTGCGGCTCATACTTTATCAAAAAAGAAAGTAATATATAATTTATTGATTAATTTATTTTAATTAGTTTGTAATGTTGTTATTGATTTTTATAACAATTGGATTGTTTGAATTATCGTTTTCATTGACATTTTATTGGGTTACCTTGGTACGGACAAAAACTAAATATTAATTGTTGAGAAAATTTCAACTAAAGGATAACAAAACCTTCAGATAAAAAGGGAGGTTGTGACCCGCCCTCCTCATATTTGATTACGTCTCTGAACACAATATTTGAAGTAATATAAAACTACTAACCATTATTCTGTCGGAATAACTAAATTTAATTTTCAGGCCTAGGCTTTGCTGAGGTAACATCAATAATTTGCAATAAATACGATATGCGTTTATGGGTCGGTAAAATAATTTTAAGCTGTGAAATCATTGTTGTTGTTAATTTTTTGTCCGGCTTGTGAGCGAACAGCACTTTATTATTACTATTGTTGAGAGTTATTGCCAAATTTTTATTTGTCCTAAAAATCTTTTTGTCTGTGTACATATCCATTAAATAAATTATGTACTAAAGGTCATTATTCGTTTTATTTCTTTATGCCATTTTAATTTATTGAATTGAGTATTTGACACTATACTCCAATTGCTGTAAGAAAGTGCGGGTGACAGTTGTCAGTATGACGTTGACGTCAGTGACTAGGGATGTGACGCTTAGAAATTCATGTTTATCGCTGACGATACTCGCAGCATAAATCTAGCTCTTTTTAATGTTGTAAAAAAATTAGCTTAAAAGGCAAATTATTATTTGATCGTTATTTATGAGGAGACTTTGTTATCGCGGTTATAGTAATGCATAGTTTCTAGGGATTAAACTTTTATTGACTATAGTCTCTGCAATAATTTTTTTAACAACTACAAGTTGGCAATTGACTGCTATCACACCTGATGTGTGATTCAGTCTAAGATGGATGCGGGCTAACTTGTTAGGTGTAGAATGAAACAACATCGTACCGGAACACTAAATCGCTTGGCGGTACGTCTTTGTCGGTAGGGTGGTAACTAGCCACGGCGATAGCCTTCCTCCAGCCAGACCAAGACAAATTAAGAAAATCTCAATCTGCCCCGCTTTACCATTTGGTACAGGTTAATAAACCTCAAACCGATCCAACCGCAACAGCCAGTTGATGAACTGGAAAACGGAGTAGATATAAAAATGTTAAAGTTGGAGCTTATTGCCTTAGTCCGGCGTCAAAAGGCACCAACTCCTACCTATGCTCTAGAAGAGATGACAATAGGTCTGACCTCGGTCCTTAGATATAATGTTATTGGGCCCAAATAACATGTATGCTTTTAATTTCAATTCCTGTTTTGAAGCTTTATAAAATCAGCATTTATAACATCAGCGCTGCGAACGCAGCATTACCTATGAAATAATTGATTATTTGATTGAATGATTTGATTGATTGAATTTAAATACTTTTTTCCATATTCCCATTTAATTTTCAGTCACGCCGCAAAAATTAATACCTACTTCACCGCCATTAACGGCAAATAACATGTTGGCACTGTTACAAGAGGCCATCAACAAAGATTAACCTGAAGGCTGGTCGAAGATCGTGAATAAAACAAAAAGGGATATTATGACTGATTGGGATCGTGACGTCCATATTAACAACATAATTAATTTATCTATACATATAAATAAAATTGCAGTGTCTGTTTGTGCATATATGCATACCGTACATACACCAGAATAACATCTTTTTTTCAATTATTGTCTGTCTGTCTGTTTATTTGTTCTGGCTAATCTCTGAAACTACATCAGTCATCAGTCGGATTATAAAAAACCTTGTGTATATGATAGATTTTGTATTTTATATATGATAGATTGATTAGTCTAGATCGACTCATGAGGGGTGACATAAGGTAATTTGTATCCAGATATTACCACGGGACCAGGAACTACGCGGGTGAAATACCGGGAGACCGCTAGTTGTTAATAATATTCGTCATAGATTCAGATGATGAATTTAGTGACAACTCAAATGTTCCTAATTCTGATATAAGTTAGGACGAATAAAATATATTTCTTCTTTGCAACCTTTTGAGTAAACTTTCCCTGATGTTATGTTGTTGTATAAAATTATAGACTTTTTAAAAATAAAAATTGTACTACAATATACGTTTATTATTAAAAAAAATATCGACTATTCATCGTAGAAGTACGTCCCATCACTAGACATGTCTATGGCGTTACGTTATACGTTACAACACTTTGCTTAATTTTTCTTTCAATTTGATTTTATTTGTAGACTAGAACATTCTGGCTGGGTTTAACGGTTTTAAATTTAAGTTACTATAGCTATTAACGATTTAATATATTAAGAATTTGGAACAGCTGAAATACTAAGTCATAATTTGTAAATCGCTTCAACTTTCAAGAGTGAATAGGAAAGTTAATGACATATGTCACAGGCACCATGTTAGAGCGCAGGCACTATAATCATTACATTGAGAACTGCTAGGCATCGTAGTAGTCTGCACCCATACGTAGTCGATATTCCGTGGACGCGTACAAAACGTTTCGCTTCCTCGTTCCTGATTCGAACTGCGAAAATATGGAATGCCCTTCCAGCTCACGTTTTCCCTACCACCTACAATATGGGTATCTTCAAGTCAAGAGTGAATAGGCACCTTCTAGGCAAGCGCGTTTCACCGTAGGCTGCATCTTCGCTTACCATCAGGCGTGATCGTAGCCAAGCGCTAGCCTATATACTATAAAAAAAAAAAAACCTATTATTCGTGAATATTCCAATCATTCTCGATAGTCCTGATCTGGATAGGTAGATTAATTACCGAATTGAGCCACTTGCCCAGTACCGTTAAGTCTGGGAGCGGGCGCAGTATTTCGATTGCAGTCGTTTCTAGTTCGGGGTTCGTCGCAAGTTTTGGACTATTCGAATTTGATTCAAACCAAGATCGCAGTGCCATATTCGTATTGATTCTATTTCATATTTGTGCACGGAACTATAACTTTATGACTGCCTCCGTGGCGCAGTTTTAAGCGTCATAGATTTATAAGGCGGAAGTCCTGGGATTCCCGGCAAAGCCGATTCAGATCTTCTGAATAGGTCTAGGTCTAGAGGGAACTGGCCTTGCCTAGCCTGAACTTGGCCGTGGCTTCTTACCACCCCAACGTACCGCCAAGCGATTTAGAGTTGCGGTACGATGTCTTGTAAAAAACAAACCTATCCTAAGGGTAAGGTAAGGGTATCCTACTCCTAACAAGTTAGCCCGCTTCCCTCTTCAGCGAAGCAACGTATCATCAGTTTTGCCCAAGTATAGCAAATTAATCTCTTATTATCGCATCAAGTACAAAGTTGAATTTTACAAGATTGGAATCAAGCACCGAAGATCCTTATTTCCTTATTTGAATTATAAAACTTTGAATTTAATAATCGAGATGAATATTATGATCTGTGGTTGAACTTGACGCTTTGCTTCGCTTCCAGTCAGATCCAGATTATCTTTCCTTTCCAAAAAGAAAAAAATATATAAAACTGCTGCCAGGTACTATAGTTAAACCACGGTTATATTATGTATACAGACTACAGTAAGTATTTTAACTTGGCCTATTTAAATGCTTACAGCCGCACGGTACTTAAACATGCTAGGGCTGTCGCCTCCAGCATTTTAATTACATTTGCCTAGGCCTATTTTGTGTTTCCATTTAGTTCCGTCAGTGCGGCACAGCCGAGGCTGTATTGCATGTCGAGCGCATACCACGATCGAGGCGCGTAGGTATAGCTCGCGCTTTGTCCGCTTGTATGAAGTTGGATAGATAATATAACCATCGGAACGACAGAAACAAATTAATCTTTTATTGAAAATTTTTGCTTACGACAATACCAGAATTAATACTTGCCCACCGTCACATAGGTACTGGTCGTTTATTCTGTCGTTGCGTCTGCTCAACTATACCATAATAATTTTAGAAGCTAAACTTCTTTCAAATGATGATAGTCAAAATAAAACACAGTAATACTGAAATCAATTTATTACAAAAATTATTTACAAAAAAAAAGGTTCCCACCAGACAGATAGGTACGCAATTGGCAACAGTTCTATTTGAAATGTGGTCTCCACTATATTCACGAATATGCTAACCATTGTTATATTTTCAGTGGGGCAAGTGCGAGTTTTTCATCGAGGAACTGCGTAACAACGTAATCATTCGGAACGTCACATTTTATAGAAAATAAAGCGTTTGCCCTCGCTTTAACTAGATGGCGCTACTTCAATTCCTAACTGCGCTACGTTTTCTCGCAGTCGCTCGGTAACAAACTCACACTTGGCACTCGTTCATGCATACAATACCCATTGACGTAGCTATAGCTTTTGAATAATGGGTCCGAGTGTCCATAAATGTTTATTGATGCCCGCTCCTACCTCAAATATTAGTTTAACTACATCCACTCCTCTGTTTGTTTGACAAGGGTTTAACGACTGTTAGCAGTCGTAAATATTTAAATTATATATAATATATAACAATTATATATAAGTAGTATATATATATATATAATCGTCTGCTAAGCAGGGCCTGGACCCCTAAACCCTCCCTTATGATAATAATTATTAAAATTTAGGATCGCAAATTGTTGCTTTCATTCATTTAAATCACGCAAATATCTATTTCTTTTTATAAAAATGAAATCCGTCGTCTAGTAGTGGTTAAATTACGAGTCCCGCGTGAGTTACAGTCACAGCCCATATAAATGTTAAGTTCTCATCAAGACAAATTAATCAAGCCCTATCACGCAGTAGCTACTGTAAACCGTTAAAGAGGCCCCTTAACCGTGTCCAATCCTTGATCTTAACTCCTTGTATAACTGCCTAACATAAATAATTATGGTAGGAGTTTGGGCTGAGGAACTCTCAACTTTTTGTTAAAAAAACGAAGGTCCATTACAAGTTCATGCTCTTGATTTAAGAGTCAACAGAGCAAGCCTATAGTAAAATAGAATTTGCTTACAACTTTGAGATACAATCCAACTTACAAGAAAGTTACCAACCTGGTTATCGCCCTCGTAGTAATATCACACGAGTAGATAAAAGGAACAGAGGCAAAGCTTCTTAAGTACCTAAGTGAAAAATTGTTACCTATTTTGGTAGGGTTGTCACAATAGGTTAAGACAAAATAAATAAACAACATGTCGCACTGACTCATGTCACTCTATCTTAGGGCCATCCCTAAGATTGTCAACCGGCTGTTTCCAGTCTCGCTGCGTACGCGGCAAGCGGCTGGTAGTCACTCACAGGCTATGCTCACAGGCATATTATTATTATACTCTTTGCTCACAGGTACTCACCTGTGGGGCAAGTGTGAGTTTTTCACCGAGCGACTGCGTAAAAACGTAGTCACTAATAATATAACGGTTTTACATAACAATAAAACCGATATTATGTGCCGAAAGAGAAAACATACAGCATTGTCATGAAGAAGCAGTCGTGTATTTTTCCTGTGCCTCATGGTCTATGGTTAATACCTAGTTCCTTCTACCTACTATAGGTGGCGCTAGTTACGTCCGCCAGCAAGGCGTCGGTGCAAAGTGCCGCTCTTGCTTCATAGTCTTCACCAGGAAGAACTTCCTACAATGCTGTATGTTTTCTCTTTCGGCACATAATATCGGTTTTATTGTTATGTAAAACCGTTATATTGATGTGCCTTCCGGAAAACATACAGCATTGTCATGAAGACGTGTTTGTTATCTGCTGGTGGACTATATTACACACAACGCTATGATGATCAATAAAGTTAATTCATCAATTAAGTCTGTAAAATTAAAACATAAATTAATCAAATATTATACAGCACTAAAAATATTGAAGAATGGATTACGGTTATTTTTAGGTACATCAATCTCACGATAATAATGGTTAAAGAATGTGACTGACGATTTCCAGTTGCCCCAAGATAAGATATTATCAATTAGTTGATTTTATTTGTCCAACTCTTTAGGGTGGTCAGATAAAGCCACTGCAACAACAACCTGCAACTCCCTGATGAAGCGGTTATGCCACTTTGTTTAAGAACTGATCGGACTCAGTACCCTATTATGGTTTTAGAAGCAGCTTTAGTTGGATTATATATACTCGTAGTGATAGAAAGGTTATCTAAATTTTTAATCTCGGTTCTTCTATGCTCGCTCTTTTCTATTAAGGATCTAACTAATATCACAGGGCATATGTTTTAATCATTATGTTTTGAAAGTTCTATGCGGATTGTCGATGGAAATGTGTATCTGGTTTTGAACCAAATACTGGGATTAAGAAAATATTTTCCCCAATGTCACAAAAATAACCACTTGATATTTTAAGTAAAGTTAGGTCATGGACCCTTACGTCCTGATATTAGCAACAGTATTGTACTCGTAGCAATTAGTCTATATATATCATACAGGGTGACAATAGGTGGATTAGATGAAAGCCATCTAAGTACAGTTTCGAGGTCGCATATAAGAGATATAAGAGGTATATTAGATATGCTGATAGCCTTAAGGGCATGCTTTATAATGAAATTTGAAAACGACTGTTGTTCTAAATGAGGGCCACAGAAGGTTAGGACAGCAGACTTATGTACAAGTATACGATACGATACGATAAGACAGTACTATAAGATAGATTTTCATTTAACAATAAATACATTAAAAATTTAGCCACCTCTGCAGGCTGAGGGGAAATACCAGATAAACCAGTTTATCTATCTCCTAATAGCCGGTTAATAGGTAGAAAAAGTTGATTGCCTCCAACTTTTCTTTAATAGGTCTTTTTCTTGTATAGTCTAATCTTTTATTTGGGTACCCCACCCCCAATCTTCCAAACTTTCAGGGCCAATGTCTGTAGTTGAGGCGGGCACGTTGACGTAGTGGCATCCATCAGATCATTTTGAAGGTTCTGTAGTTCGTGTAGGTGATCCAATGATCTGGCTTTCAGATCTTGTAACCAAAAAACACCGGGCCAATCAAGTGCTACTATCAAGTACACTTCCGTCGCAGCGTTCAAGTGTGTCAACACTTTCGGCAGTATGTTTGGAGAAGGAAACACCCACGCTGACTGATGTCTCCAGATTCTGCTGAAGGTATCTATAAAGCTTGCTGATTGATCTCTACAGTCTATTCTTCTTTGACGCAAATAAGTCGCTTTCGGGTTGTCCCCATTTTGCAAATATTTCCTGTGTTGCTGGAGGAAGACGATGCCACTCTGTAGGCGGTATTGCACCGGTAGGTATTAAGCTGACTGTGATCTGGAACCTGTCTGTTACGTATAAGAGTTCTAATGTGAAATTCAATTAGCCCAGAGACTTCGTTTCTCCTTTTCTTATGTATGTCATGAATGTTCGGTTGTCTGATTATACTAGGATATGAGAGTTTGACAGGGCTCTTGTATTGTTCCTGATTGCTGCTATGACTGCATAGAACTCTTTTTTGTTGCTGTGCCAATTTTTGATGAGCTGACAATGTCAAGAAGGTGGGGCCTGGCTTTGGGTGTATCTGTGACCTGAGTTTTATAGGTCTTCTCAGTATTTCGATGTGCATATTTCACTGTTGTCCGGCAATGACATTGAATTTTCTGCAGTCTGATCTCGAGTTCCTACGTAACGTCTGCTTTAGATCTCGTGTTAGTGTTAAAATTGATTTTTGATAATTGTTATTCCAGCCCAGATATTCCAAGTGCCTTACAGCTTCCGCAGCTTGAAGGCCTAACTTGGATTGGTCTTGGTTGACCAGAAGGAAGTCGTCTAAGTATACAGCTCAAATATTCCAAGTGCCTTATAGCTTCCGCAGCCTAAAGGTCTAACTTGGATTGGTCTTGGTTGACCAGAAGGAAGTCGTCTAAGTATACAGCACAAATATTCCAAGTGCCTTACAGCTTCCGCAGCGTGAAGGCCTAAATTGGATTGGTCTTGGTTGACCAGAAAGAAGTCGTCTAAGTATACAGCACAAATATTCCAAGTGCCTTACAGCTTCCGCAGCGTGAAGGCCTAACTTGGATTGGTCTTGGTTGACCAGAAGGAAGTCGTCTAGGTATACAACCACTCGACATCCCTTCGCACGCAGGGTTTCCGCAACCCAGCGTGTTATGGAAGAAAAAAGGTGAGGCGCTGAAGCTTGACCAAAATGCAGACAGGTCAACTGGTACAGCTGGTTTACGTAGCTGATTCTCAGGAATGGTTGATTAGATTTTGCAGCCAGGATGTGAAAATAAGCTTGTGATATGTACACTTTTATCATCCAGTCTCCAGGTTGTAGGAAGCTGGGAATTGTGGTATGAGAGATCAGCCGGAACTGCTTTGTCTTTACAAATTTGTTAAATTCTCGATGGTCGATGATCGGTCGTATGGGACCATCGCTTTTCTTCCGTAGAACACCTTGCTGTTGATTTGTTAATTCTTGAATTACTTGTGTTATTGCAGGTGATGGTTTGGTGGCATATTGACTCATTGGTTTTGTTTTGTTGACATTACCAGAGGAGATTTCTTGTATAGGGGTATTCGAAACCACTTATAAATTTCATTTCTACAGCAGTGGGGGCGAGGAAACACTTTCATGTATAATTCAAAGCCACTCAGGGCTGCTACTACATATTGCAAGAGAACATAGTCTCAGCTTCGGCACCTCGCATATAGTGAAATCGCTGCAGTGTAAACTGCGCATAACCTCAAGCGAACAGAGCCCCATATCACTGATTCACTGTGTAGAACTCCCCGCTCTTACCTTAGTATGTTGGTTTGGTCTGTTGTTTTCTATAATTGTCATAAAAAAAAATATTTTGTGCTTGTGGCCTATGTGTAGAAGTTAGTTCATTGTATTTTCTTTATTCTTAAATCCTTGTGAAGATGATAACCAAATTGTGGACAACCAAGAGATTGGATGAACTTGGCTAGTTTTGTTTTTTCAAATACGTACTCTTCGATGGGAGGTACCTTGTTAAAAGAAGTTAATTCTATACATTCAGCACGTTTTCCGCAAACGATTTGTAAAGTTTGTTCAGATGATTTGTATGACAAAGAAGATTTGCCGAATGTCACAGTAAGTTTATGAAAAAAGGTCTCTGGATTTAATTGTGATGGGTTTTGATGATACTTTGTGACCCGGATTATAGCAGCTTTTTTTTTTTGGTATAATAAGGCATTAGTAGTGACGGCCAACTTCGGTACGCGCGTGATAGTTTAGTTTTTGCCCTTGTTCAGAGAGCACAGCTCATCGTTAACCTTACAGAAACCGGGTGCGGCCAACCACTCAGTTAATGGTTAATTATACTGTATGTGTTCCCACGTGGGTGGATTAAAATTTTGTAATTCTATGAGTTGGCGTAACCTTTTATCATCATTTTTTTTCTTTTATCATCATTTTTTTTTTAAATCAGTTTTGTAGAGGCCTAAGTCTAACGATTTGTTGAGAGACGTCGACGGATAAAAATTCACCACATTGTTCTGTAGATTTCGCAATGGGAACTTCGTTTCGTTGTGAGCTTAAATTTGGCATCCACTTTGATTCTTTATGAAATTGGTGAGAAAACTTACCTGGTTCTGTAACGCATCGATCCGGGGATCGACTGTTACCTGGGAGTTCCGATTAGATTTCTTACACGTGGGTTCTCCTTGTTCCTCCCCGCTGGTAGAATTGCTGTCGGAACTAGAGGATTCGTCGCTTCTTGTAAGTTACTCGAAGGCTTCGCCATCTTTCGTACACGTGTTCTCCATTACGAGATATGATGAGTGTATCGATAGAAAATAGATACAGATTTAACTGAAATTATTGCTTTTTACATGTATTTAAGGTTAATTTTTTAAAAAAGGAAACGGATTAACATGAATAATTTGGATTTGGTGCGCACGGGTCACGGAACTGAAACAAATATGGTGCGCACACGGCGAAAATACACAACGCTATGAAGCAAGAGCGGCACTTTGCACCGACGCCTTGCTGGCGGACGTAACTAGCGCCACCTATAGTAGGTAGAAGGAACTAGGTATTAACCATAGACCATGAGGCACAGGAAAAATACACGACTGCTTCTTCATGACAATGCTGTATGTTTTCCGGAAGGCACATCAATGTCAAATTATATAGCAAAAAAAGCGTTCTGACACTCGCCCATTTGAGTTTTCTCTCACTCCCGCCAGGGGCGCTGCTTCAGTTCCATATAAAATTTGCCCTTAACGCGAATGTGAAGTTTTCGATTGTTTTGAAGTAATCTCACACTAGGCACTCTGTACACACGTGTCCCGCGTGCTTGTAGTAGTGTAACCGATTCGCGCGGTTTCTGTCCCGTTTATCTACTCATGTGGTCATATGTTTGTAAGTAGGCAGTTAGGGTCATGGAATTAATTATTAAAATAATAATTTTAAAATTTAGTATGGATTTTATTTTAATTAAAATAATTATTTTATACATAGAAGTATGTTAACAAGATCGAAATATATCTGCATGTTTCGGGATATTATACTATTTACCTGACAGGTTTTATAACAGAAAAAAATTGATATAAAACGTTGACTATTTTCTCACTTATACTTTAATCCTCATATACTATGATTAATACAGAATTAATAATCCCTCTTAGGGCTAACGCTAAAACACGGGCGGGTGCGGGCGCGGGCGCACGCGGCGGGCGACCGCCGCGGGCCACAAATCCGCGAGCGGGCACCCGTCGCGTGCGCCCGTCTCAGTTACCTGCTAATATAATTTTCATCGCGAGCGTGTACAGTGGTGTCGAGTAGATTACCATGGATTATTTACCAATTTATTATTTGGCAAAAAGACGTCAACGAAAACAACGTCGACTGCATAACCCGTTCTTGACAAGTAGGTTACTCAGCGGAGAATTCGATAATTCATTCGCCATATCCCATAATACTGGCCGAAATTGCACCTCAATTATTACGCGCTTTGTATCGATGTTCATGATTGTACTTAACCTCCGACGCGTGTGACCGTGGCAGCGGCGCTCGACCGATTTGTAGAAACAAACCCGCTCGCGTGTGCCCGTCGCGGGCGTGTGCGCGCCACCCGCGCCCGCGCTCCGTTGCACGCGCCTGCGCTGTCCATACTATTTTTCATTATACACCCACAAACGTGCACCAAACCAAACAACAATATAAATAAAATAATAAATATTATAGGACATTACATACATCACTATATAGCCCTAAAGTGAACGTAGATAGCTTGTGTTATGGGTACTATGATAACTGATGAATAATTTATATATATTACATATGTCGGAGGAATTGGTCTTAGACTACAGACTTAAAATAGATTCTTGTAATATTGTGATAGATATCTTCTATGGATCGTTATTGCCTATGACCATAGATTAAAGACTAATAGATGGAGTCATAACGCGGCTGTAGGTTCAAGAGCGTGACAGACTTATTTCATTCAGCCTTTATTAGAAAGTGACACAAGATTATTTTTTGTCCCTTTCAGCGTGTTCGTTTTTATTGTTTGTCAAGAATGAAGTTCGTGACAAGCAAAGGATATATCTGAGTAATTAGTAGCTTTTTATTAAATTTACTGATAAATAATACAACTTTGCGGTTACGATATTAATTTAAACGTTATCGTGCTATGGTTGTAATATTTTCGGCTGCAACAGTCGCAGCGAACAGAAAATCGAAGGAATTACGTTTCATACGTAAGTAGGCATAAACTTCATTGATTGATGATTTAAAGTTTAGATATGTTATTTTTTAGCAAATTTCATGTATTATGCGTTTACTAAACTATCTTATATAAAGTAATATTTCGTATTTTACGATATTTTAAAACATAACGTTTTATGATGTACTTTAAATGTTGACATGTCATGTCAATAAGGCTGATATGCTGTCTCACGAGTGGACACGCTATGGGCTCTATCTAGTAGTCTTTAATCTATGCCTATGACACTATTATTGTTTATGATATATTATTTATGAAAGTAATCAAAATAGTACTAATTGTTAATCATTTAATGAGATATATGAGATAGGTGCTTAGTTAAAATGTTGTGTCCAGATAGTTAAATTCAATTTGATTTATAACATTCAAATGATGCATAATATCTCGTCACATGATCTGATGTAAGATGAAAGTATCTTCTTTGATTGTTTTAATAATTTATCCAATAGGAGAGCCGGGCGCAAAAGTGCTAGTGGGGTCGCGACGCCATCTTGACTTGAAAAACAGCAGAGATGTGAGCAGTTTAGTTTGGTATATGGAGAGTAGAGGTAAGGAGGACAATCTTATATGGGAGAAAAGTTGAAAAAGTGTCCAGTTGTATGCGTTAAATAACAGTTCAAAAATCCTCCACAATGGCGCTGGTGGATGCACAGGGTATGGTATGAATGTAGCAATCGTAGATGAATTGAAGTATGCCGAGTTAAAAAATTTAATGTCATTATCGACTAAAGTAGTTAATTATTGAGAACTTCAACAACTTACGTTGTACAAAATATTGTGGTAAATATAACCTTACAGAATTATAACCAATTTCAAAAAAAATGATTTCAAAAGCTTCTTCTGAAAGTTACTTTGATGCAACTGTGGCGCCATCCTAATTTAATACATTTTGACGGACACTTTTTATATACAGAGATTGTCCTCCTTACCTCTACTCTCCATAGTTTGGTAGTTTAAAAAAGTAGTTTAACGAGGGTTGGTCGAGGTGGACCTTTGTGAAAGCGCTGTAACAAGTGTAATTGTACAACAAGTAAAGATTGGTCGCGTGAACCTGAACTGCTTTGAATCTTAATAATACTCTATGAATTATAGAAATTTACTCCTTGTATCTAACCATTGTAAAATTGCAATAAATCTGTTCGTGATGACAGACTTTCTTTTATGCTTGCATTATAACCCTGGATCGCCCACAAAAGTAAGAACTACTAGAGATGATGTCAAGGAGAACGGTGATTTTCCGACATATATAAATACTTATAATATATAGATAAACACCCAGACACTGGATAACATCCATGCTCATCACACACTACCCACTGCGCCACTCGGCCGTCAATATTAACAATCAAACTATAAATTTTGGCAATTTGTATTTATTTCAAGAGAAAAAATAAAATTAATAAATTCGTATACATAACATACATTTATTGACAAGATTCTTGATTCTGTACATATTTGCTTCATCTAATTGACCATATTGGACAATACGTCAGTATTTAACAGTAATATTATAAAGGCGAAAGTTAGTGTTTGTTCACAAGCTGCAACTACTGAACCGATTTGGTTGAAATTTGAAATGGTAATAGGTTATACTCTGGATTAACACATACTACTTTGATCCGAAGAACTAGTTTTTGCGGAATAGTAAGAATTTAATAATCCCGCAAGCGAAGTTGTGTGTATCAACTAGTATAAAAATCAAACTAAAACCTAGTTTAGGCATTGGGTACCTTAGAAGACAATGTTTGACAGGTTTAGCTCAACCAATATAATATAGCTTACATATCAGAATAACACTTAGGCCACATCTTATCCCAAAATTCCCACGGGAACGAGAACTACGCGGGTGAAACCGCGGGCGTCTTCTAGTTTACGATACATATATGGGTATGGATATAGTAGGTCATATTATGCCTTAAGACTTAAGGCATGCAACAAACCGCTTGAACGTTTATTAGGGCAAACACGGACAGACATTTAGCTAGACGCCGCTTATGCATTTCAAAAAAATTAGTTTTATTTTCATTTTATAAATGAAATCCAACTATGTATTTGGGCTACCTTCGAAGATGTCACGAGAGTTATTTAGTGATATCCAAAAGGAAATAAATTTTTTTCATTCACCACGCGTCCGTAGATATTCAATATTATTAAAAATATTTTGACGTAAACTTTTTTATTGTGTATAAATTCAGTCATTTGTTGACTCCGTGTGCAAAGATTGCTGTCTCTGTTTATGTCATCGCCCAGGTCTTTAAGGTCATTTTTAGCGCGATCTTTAAATTGGAAGGCGTAAGGGTCAGTGTTGTTAATAACTTGAACGCAATCATCTTAAAAGGACTGCGGCAAATATGCGCTGGACACTAAACTTTCGGGCGCGGCATGCGGTATCTAGCTAAGTTCAAGTCATCGATTCAAATACGTCATTAAAAACGCTACATTCAAATTTTTATTTATTTTGTAAGTTAAACTTAATAATAAAATTCTATATTATATCTGTCAAAACGATTGTTTACGAGAAGTAGATCTGGCGAGCTTCAGACGGTGTCTGCTCCGTGGGGCAATACGGGCATTTCAATCTGGAACAATAATATTATTTCATCATCATTATCAGCCTATTAACGGCCCACTACAGGGCCAGACCTCCCTCCTTATAGGAGCGGGGATATGGAGCGTACACCCACCACGCTGCTCCAATATGCGGGTTGGCAGACTTAGCGTGATAATGTTTCATTTATTAACGATCACTATCAGATGTTGATGATAGTGACCGGGACCGACGACTTAACGTGCTCTCCGAGGCACAGGGGTGTGACACCACCAACTTCCAGACTCCGGGCTTGGAATGTATTGAGAATTTCATAGAAGAATGAAAATATTCAGAATTATTCCGAGACCCGACCCAGGATTCGAATCCAGGACCTCGTGATCGAAGCCAGATAGACTAACCACTAGACCAACGAGACAGTCATAATATTATTTATTTGTACGCCACATGACAAAATAAAAACAAACAGAAGAAATATAACGGAAGTAGAGGTACAAAAGGCGGCCTTTTCGCTAAGTACCTTGGGCTTAAGAGAATATCAGGACCAGACTGCAGGTGGTGCGTTTTAATAAGATACATACATTCAAATAATTACATACTAGTACACAAGAAATTACAAAGATAAAATATTAAAATAAACACAAAAAAGTTGAGAGGTGTCAAGGGACACCCGGATGGAACGAAGTTCCTTTCGATTAATTAGTGAAGGAATTGTAATAATTTTTTTTTTTTTTTAAGTAATAATAATATTTGTTGTTGTACACCGAAACACCAGAGGGCGCCACGAGAGCGCGAGACAGCATACAGCGCGGGCGCCACCCGCCGCTCACGCGCACACACATCAAAGGCGGCGGCAAGATCCTTTGATCAAAAAGTGTCGTGACAACTTTTCGTACGAATTTTTTCCGTCTAGCCCCCTTTCACAACGCGCGATAAGGAACTTCGTTCCAATATTTAACCAAGTCATTCTTGTTACTCCAATCCCGGGTGAGGAGAGGTAAGATTTTCCTAATAAGTCTAGCTCTGGCTAAGCATGGCTAGTTACTACCCTATAAAAAAAGACATACCGCAAGGCGTTTTAGCGATTCGATACGATGTCATGTAATAATCGAAAGGGATGTGATTCCATCCAACTAACAAGTTAGCCCATCCATCTTAGATTGCATTTTCACTTACAATCGAGTATATTGTGTTGTATTGTATATGTATATTCGACGAACATACATATACAATACAACATAATATTTTTACAATTAGGAAGATTTAAAGTTCACAAATCATTTATATAAATTAAGAAGAAAGTTGGGACGAGGACACTCCCTTGAGGGACTCCCAAATTAATTTACTGGTGAATTTATCAATAACTAATTTGCTGGTGAAATTATTAATAAGAACATATTGAGAGCGGTACAACAGTCTTTTTAAAGGCGCTAGGCAAAATACCTTAAGCAATAGAGAGATTTAAAATGTAGGCAAGAATAGGTCCCAATATATGACTAGAAGCTTTAATGACTGACACTGTTATGTGGTGCCATCCAATGGCGCATTTCTCTTTGATTAGCTGTGGTGAGTTCTATCTCATTACCGTCAACGTTTAATAATGACATTGAATTTAGTTTTGGAGAAATGAATGATTCAAATGTTGATGAGTAATCTAAGGGCAGCAGAGTTATCTTTTCTGCAAGATTCTTACTTATATTCGCGAAATAATCGTTGACAACATTAACAGAGTCAACTGGATTGCTGCTAAGTTTCAGTAAGTCCTTAGGTTTAGGTTTCACAGTGTTAATATTCGCGACTGTCTTGACTAATTGCCATGTTGTTTTTATCCCTTTTGGTATTGTAAAATTTGATCTGCTCATATTGAAGTTTTAGATTTAATGAAACAAATAAAAGAAGCCGCCTTCGTCCAGCTCCACCTGTTGATGTATCAACTCACTTGAGACCCGCGGCGAGCTTGTTGAGCGCGTCCCGCGAGATGACGTGCCCGCAGAGCAGGCGCATGGGCGGGTTGTGGTCCGACGCCTGCTGGCGCAGGATGGGGCACGCGAACACCGAGTGGTAGCCGCCCCCCTCCTCGCCCAGCTCCACCTCCAGGGGCAGCTCGTCGTCGGCCCAGGCGGCCAGCACGTGCGGGTGCGACATCTTGGCGCGGATGTCGTGCAGCGCGGGAAGCACGCGCGCGCCCGCCAGCACGGCGCCTGCCAGCGGCGAGTGCGGCGCCAGGCGCAGCAGCGAGCACGCCTCGCGCAGGAACAGCTCGCCCGCTTCCGCGCCTGCACACGAACCACCAACGTGTTATTTGATATTTTTTATTTTATCGTAATAAACACAAAATTTCAAAACCATAAAAAGTGACGAAAAATTCCAACATTGTGGGACTAGGAATTTCATTCTAACTCACTGGTTTAAGTTTTGGCCAACATGCCCGTTCCACCCGGTATAGAGTTGTCTGTACAAGTCACCTAGCGCCTTGAGGTCTTGCAGGCGCGCAGCGAGCGCTCGTGCTGCGCCTGCATGGACGCGGGTCCCTTACACCGGGTATAGAGTTGTCTGTACAAGTCACCTAGCGCCTTGAGGTCTTGCAGGCGCGCAGCGAGCGCTCGTGCCGCGCCTGCATGGACGCGGGTCCCTTACACCGGGTATAGAGTTGTCTGTACAAGTCACCTAGCGCCTTGAGGTCTTGCAGGCGCGCAGCGAGCGCTCGTGCCGCGCCTGTATGGACGCGGGTCCCTTACACCGGGTATAGAGTTGTCTGTACAAGTCACCTAGCGCCTTGAGGTCGTGCAGGCGCGCAGCGAGCGCTCGTGCCGCGCCTGCATGGACGCGGGTCCCTTACACCGGGTATAGAGTTGTCTGTACAAGTCACCTAGCGCCTTGAGGTCGTGCAGGCGCGCAGCGAGCGCTCGTGCCGCGCCTGCATGGACGCGGGTCCCTTACACCGGGTATAGAGTTGTCTGTACAAGTCACTTAGCGCCTTGAGGTCGTGCAGGCGCGCAGCGAGCGCTCGTGCCGCGCCTGCATGGACGCGGGTCCCTTACACCGGGTATAGAGTTGTATGTACAAGTCACCTAGCGCCTTGAGGTCGTGCAGGCGCGCAGCGAGCGCTCGTGCCGCGCCTGCATGGACGCGGGTCCCTTACACCGGGTATAGAGTTGTCTGTACAAGTCACCTAGCGCCTTGAGGTCGTGCAGGCGCGCAGCGAGCGCTCGTGCCGCGCCTGCATGGACGCGGGTCCCTTACACCGGGTATAGAGTTGTCTGTACAAGTCACCTAGCGCCTTGAGGTCGTGCAGGCGCGCAGCGAGCGCTCGTGCCGCGCCTGCATGGACGCGGGTCCCTTACACCGGGTATAGAGTTGTCTGTACAAGTCACCTAGCGCCTTGAGGTCGTGCAGGCGCGCAGCGAGCGCTCGTACTGCGCCTGCATGGACGCGGGTCCCTTACACCGGGTATAGAGTTGTATGTACAAGTCACCTAGCGCCTTGAGGTCGTGCAGGCGCGCAGCGAGCGCTCGTGCCGCGCCTGCATGGACGCGGGTCCCTTACACCGGGTATAGAGTTGTATGTACAAGTCACCTAGCGCCTTGAGGTCGAGCAGGTGCGCGTAGTCGGGCGGAGGCGGCGCGGGCGGCGCGGCGTGCGTGCACCACACCAGCACGCCCATGCAGGCGCGCAGCGAGCGCTCGTGCCGCGCCACGTGAGGTGCCAGGTGCGCACGCGCGTACGCGATGGCCGCCGACACGCCTTCCTCGCGCGCCAACTGAATTAGATGATACATTTATATAATAAATGTTGTTTTAATATTTTCTAAAGTTTCAGTAGCTTTATTTTTTAGTTAGCTACACGTGCTATATAATGGTCCCGTTACAGTTTAGTACAAGTAAGTTCACTGTCGATAAATCAGTAAAAAGTACCAAGAAAAAGAAATTTTACTGAAAAAATAGAACCAACTTCAAAACGCACTACAGTTTTTTTTATTAAATTTTGTGAAGCCAAATGCCTATGCTGAATTTACCTTCATCATCTGCATGCGGTGCAGCGTAAACAACAGCGGCGAGTGAGTCAGGTCGTGCTCCCGGGCTGCGGCCCAGGCGAGCGCGGGCGCGGGGTCGGCGGCTGCCAGTGCTGCGGCGCAACGTTGCAGCTGTGCGAACGTGCTGCCGCGCTCCGACACCCCCACCCTGGCCTCGCCCACCAACGAGTCACCCACATCTTCCAGATCCTAAAGTACTTCTTAGCTTTACAGACTTGCTGTGTTCATTTTTAAAAAACAATTTATTCTTTACACATATCTATCTCTTGGCTTACATACATCTGTCTCCAGCTTAATGTGCTTAAGCAGCCAAAAATGTGCTTAACCATAATATATTTTCAACAAAATTAAAATTTAAAAGAAAAACCAATACATTGAACTATTTCCTTTCAATGTAATAAAAAAATAAATGACCATCTAAAACCATTATTACTATCTATCTGAAACCAGAAATTTTGTCCTGATAATAATGTACTGTTGTAACAGTACTTAATACTAAGTTTTACTTTGTACCTTAAAAATTCATGTACAAAATATGAGTAAGAAACAAACTTACATTAATTTTACTGATGTTAGTATGTACTGATCTGTCATACCTGTCTATATAGATGTTGAGCTATAGCCTGCTCCATGATAGGCCTGTTTGTGTCAGAGCAGAAAGACTCCGCTTTGGGCGCTACGGCCGCATAGTCAGCTATGAAGTGCCTGTCAATTGATTTCCCAACTCTAGATACTGTGGCATGCAGTTCACGATGATCTAGAAAATAAGGCAAACATTTATTAGTGATATTTGTTTTCTTAGATGTCACAAAGCGTGTGAATTCACAGCCAACTCTAGGCAACAGTAGTGGTGTACAGTAGTAGTCCCAACACTACTGGTGCCAGTGGATTTATATGAAATACCTGTGGACATGGACACATAAAACAGTAGTACCACAGGAACACATTGCTTACTGCAGCTATCTGGAGGTTTGTTAAAACATGCCATTGTTCTTCAAAAAGGTTCCAAAGGAATTCAATTAGGCACTCACAGATTCATTACAAAGGTATAGGTACATACAATTCATGATATTTATATGCTAACTACAAGCCTCATAAGAAGGCTCAGTCACTCAGAGGAAGTGCAGTGAAGGTCAACACCCCATTAGGTGGACAAAGATGTCAAAGGGAGTCCTTAAAAATGCCTATGTCCAGCATTGGACATCCATCGTCTGTTAATGATGATGTGTAAATTGGCTGATTTAGGTATTCATAGTGTATATTGGGTGACTCATTGGTGGGCGAGGCCAGGGTGGGGGTGTCGGAGCGCGGCAGCACGTTCGCACAGCTGCAACGTTGCGCCGCTGCATTCGCGACTGCCGACCCCGCGCCCGCGCTCGCCTGTGCCGCAGCCAGGGAGTACGACCTGACTCGCTCGAAGTTGTTGTTTACGCTGCACCCCATGCAGATGATGAAGAGAGGGAGGGAGGTTCTTTTTGCAGTACAGATTCTGGTGCAAAAATGCAGAGACATATTCCTTTGTTTCATCGATTACGAAAATGCCTTTGATCGAGTTTTACATGACCGCCTTATTGCTATATTACACAATATCGGCTTAGATGACAAGGACATTCGTATCATCCAGAATCTTTACTGGAATCAACAAGCTATGGTTCAAGTCGATAATGAAAAAACAGGATACATTGAAATTAAAAGGGGAGTTCGCCAGGGTTGTATTTTGTCACCTACGCTAATTAATTTGTACTCCGAGACAATCATAGCAGAGGCAGTTGAAAATTTAGACTGTGGAGTAAAAATTAACGGCAGAAACAATAATATTAGATACGCTAACGATACAGTCCTCATTGCCTCATCTTAGTGTTAATGAATGCAGTGAGCAAGCTGGTATTAGGATGAATATTTCAAAGACCAAATTCATCAGATCAAGATCAGGAGGTCTAGCATCGAAATAGCTCATAGCACTTTTAATAAAATGAGAAAAGTTTTCTGCAATTGTAGTCTTAAGATCCCTTTGTGCATTCGACTCCTGTGTTGTTACATCTGGCCCATATTTCTATACGGATGTGAAGCCTGGACAATAAAAGAGGATATCAGGAAACATATAGAAGTGTTTGAAATGTGGGCATTTAGACGCATGCTGGCCATCAGTTAGACTGATAAAGTGACGAATGTTGAAGTTCTATGCCGCATCAAATTTTGCAGACCGTCAAAATGAGAAAAGTTGCATATCTGGGGCATGTGCAACGACACTAGAGATACAAGCTCCTACAACACATTTTGATGGGAAAAGTTGCCGGTAGAAGAAGCATCGGTCTCAGAAAGAAGTCTTGGCTAAGAAATATCAGAGAGTGGACCGAAATCGCGAGTGCTGCACAATTATTTCACCTCGCAAAAAATAGAGAGGAATTTGCGAAACTGCCAACCTTCGCTAGTCGGAGAGGCACTCAAAGAAGAATAAGTATATATGTCACTTAGATGATCCCCATTTTATATGAATAGGACTGCTTTGTAATCTGTATGTTTGTTTCTTAGATGATGCTCATTCACTGCTGATTATTAATATTTTATTTTGATAAATATTTACCTGTAGAGAGTTGAAACACTGACTGTTTGACTGATGATGCCAGATCATTTACAAGTTTTGCTTGACTCTGTGACAAAGGGGTGTTAGGAGGTTCTGAAACAAAATTATAAGTTATTAATTTTATGGTAATTATTTTTATATTTATTTGAAAAAATGAGACTGTATAACTTCAATATTTGCAAACATGCTATTATTCAAGTATAGAAATGCTCTAAGCTCTTTGTTCTGATTATATCAGCAAGGTGGGTCACTGCTCTACATATCTTTCCAAAGATAGGCTTTTTTTTCAGCTAAAGTTACTTGTCATTAATTTAAACAATTCGATATACTGCTACATTAGCAGGATTTAAGCATTTTAAAGCGTTTCTGTCTAAAAGTCTGTGTAAAATTTTTCAGTCAACATTTGTTTAGAAAGAGAGAAAGTTATTGTTCCAAGAAGTGCCATATCATTCAATATGATAAGAGCGTTGTAATGATTTTTACTTACGCTGAGATATTTCTTTCCTTAGTTCCTCGACCTGATTGATTACTTCTTCTAAAATATTGTTTGTGTGTTCATTGAGAGCTGTAAATTTTGCAGTAGCTTTGTCCAAATCTTGTTCAACACCAAGACATGAATCCATTGTTTTAGTCACCAAAACTTAAATAATTTGCATTAAGCTTTTCAATGTAGGCTAGCGTATTTTTCAGGCATAAAAGCTTATTTTGTTTTTAAATTTTGTAATTATTTAACAAAAAAACATTTGTTTCTTTCCACAAGGCTTTGGTTTTGATTTGTCAATTTTTTTATATTTACCACAGATTATAAACAAATCTTTAAAAACTTGAAAAATCACACCACAGATCATTACTTCTGTATCATTCGTTCTATAGTCTAGGTTGTCTTTTTTCAATTGTCTTTAACTCAGACTTCAAAGAGTTGCTCCCGTTGTTTCATTCCCTTCACTCTGGTTGCACAATTTTGAGGTTCACTTGCTAGGTTATTTTTTTGTTAGAGGCTTTTTTATCATAAAAAACTGTCTGAAAATAATTAAAAACGATGGCGCAAAGTAAATTAAACGATATGGCAGGAAAGTTTGCCAAGGGTGGACCTCCCGGTCTCGGTATTGGATTAAAAGTGGTCGCCGTCGTTGGAGCAGCGGCCTATGGAATTTCCCAATCACTATTTACAGTTGAAGGTGGGCATCGTGCTATTATGTTTAACAGAATCGGTGGAATACAACAGCACGTGATGACAGAAGGATTGCACTTCCGTCTCCCCTGGTTCCAATATCCCATCATATATGACATACGATCAAGACCTCGAAAGATTTCCTCTCCGACCGGTTCTAAAGACTTACAAATGGTGAACATTTCATTGAGAGTTTTATCACGTCCGGACTCTAATAGCCTGCCTACTATGTACAGACAACTGGGTATAGATTATGATGAAAAAGTTTTACCATCAATTTGCAATGAGGTATTAAAATCTGTAGTTGCCAAGTTCAATGCGTCTCAGCTTATAACTCAACGACAGCAAGTGTCGCTCCTGATCAGACGGGAGTTGGTGGAGAGAGCTGCAGACTTCAATATCATTTTGGATGATGTGTCGCTCACAGAATTGAGTTTTGGAAAAGAGTACACAGCAGCTGTTGAAGCCAAACAAGTAGCGCAACAGGAAGCTCAGCGTGCTGCCTTTGTTGTTGAAAGAGCAAAGCAGGAGAGGCAACAGAAGATTGTGCAGGCCGAGGGAGAAGCAGAAGCTGCTGAGATGTTAGGTAAAGCCATGGGAATGAGCCCTGGCTACCTGAAACTAAGGAAAATTAGAGCAGCCCAAAGTATCTCTAGAATGATTGCGCAGTCACAAAATAGAGTATTCCTCCCTGGCAACAGCTTAATGATCAACCTTCAGGACCCATCCTTCGATGAATTATCTGAAAAACTCACAAAGAAGAAGTAACATGAGGCCAAGAAAGAGTATGCCATAAGCCTGGAGCCTGCGTCTACTCTTTCTGTCGAAGAAACTGCAGTTATAATTAGTGGCGCTGCTTCAGTTGCTGTTTAGCATTTGTTTTGCTCTAGCATTTTATAAATTGTAAAGAAAATAATAAATGTAATACTGAATGTACTTGTACTTCTTACTATTATTATGAATGTTGCATTTTGAGGTTACTTAGTTGTAGGTTTAGTTTGTATGGAAATCGGTTGATGCAATAAATGTCAATAATAATGTTTTTTTTTATTTCAATTCTTTAATGGATTTGCCTTTACAAAAGTTCTAAAAATGTGTTAAAAGCTATTTACTAAGTAAAGGTTACTCTAAAATTAATGATTTTATTAACAACAAAGATACTTGGAAGCAATCAGCTGTTCTTTTTACACACAAGACGGGATAAACAAAATTGTAATTTTTAGAATACAAATTGTAACATTGATTTTCAACTGCTGAGTTTCTTGCCGGCTCTCCTCCGCAGGATCTGCCTTCCGAACCAGTGGTAGAGTCAATATGTACTGACAGAATTGACGTTTCAAAATTGCCTACTTGAATTAATTACTTATTAGATATCAAACATCTTGTATTTCTTAAACTTGTAGCTGGCCTTTTCCAGATGATGTGAGTAATTAAATCTAGAATTTAAAAAAAGGCATATTTTACTTACAATACAAACATATGTCGGCAATCACACTTGAAATTGACTAGTTTTTAATATGAATAGATTTGTAAAACACAACATTAAATTATAAGTTATTTATATAATAAATTGAAAATCATACTTACTTCATAGGAGACAAATCTAATATGAAAATTCACTAAACACCCTTGAAAAATGACTTCATTTTTGTACAGTGCACACTTTTAGGAAAGATGGACATAGGAGAAGGCAGGATTACAATAGCTAATTCTTTTCAAGAATATTTAATGTCTATACAAATAAATTTCTAGGTCAACTAATTACAAAGCTTGTGCTGCAAGTGGTCATTCCACAGTCCACTTGCAGCACAAGCACTTTAACAATAAAATTATTCATTGTAGCATGCATGCTGTTCTGGCCATATTGAGGAATTAAAACACATATATTATGGATTAAACAATAATTTATTAAACAATTTGTTAACTATAATAATGCTAATCAATCATAGTAATATATTAGTACTACTTGAGTGCAGAGGGCTGTGGCAGCCGAAACTTTGACATTTCAATTTCAGCTTCAAAATAGCTCATGTTGTCGTAACAGAAATACTCTGGCACTTTGTACGGGCCCGACTTCTGAGGGTCTACTCCCGGACCCAGGGGCTCGGATGCTGGATGTATAACAGCACTGCTAAGACCTGGTACATTTGCATTGACTTTCGCAGATGCAGGGGGGAGCGGGGTCGAAGATACACCCTGGTTTTGTCCAGTCCCCTCGCTGTATAATCTAACTAGAGTTCTTAATCCATTGTTTCGTAAAGTAGATCTTGCTAGCATCTTTAATTCTTTATAATTTTTTTAAATCTTAGATTTTATTAATTATTACACAACAAATTACAAAACATGAAAAAGTCAATAATTGTCAATGTCATTGTCAAATGTCAATTATTGAGTTTTGATAGATAAGAGTTTTTATCTTTATTCCATAAGCGGAAAATAATTATAGGAATTAGGGCGAATAAAGTACATTGATTGGATTTTTTTTATAATTACGTAAAATAAATTATTAATAGTCGGGACTGAATAATTTTATAAATATTTAAAGCGAATGACTATGGATGTCGCTTGTTTGCTGTCTCTGTCTATTCTATGAGATTCTCGCTTTCTCACAGTATATCTAGTTGTCTATGGGCCTTTTTCACGACTGTTTTGGATAGTTTACCTACCTTGCTTTTTCGCCGAATTTTCGGATTAGGAGTGGAAAATGTGTATGATTTAAGGTTCATTTTGTACTTTTAAGTACAATAATGTGTTCTGATTATAGTTAAGTGTTATTTATTGGAAAATAAACCATAAAACGCTAGATCAGCCATTTACATGAAAGGTAAGTACAAAAAATAGGTACCTCTAATATTTTTTGTTTTGGTGTAAAGGTACAGTTTCATCCTTCTAACAAAGATATCTGCATGGTTTACTTTATAATTGATTTAATATTATCAAAGGTTTATGTTAGTAGAAAATTGCGAGAAATTATGCACGTCTCGTGCTATATATTATTATTCCTATGTATAACATTGCCGCTATTTTGCGATATATTTATGTATAGCTACTCCATAACCCAACCAAGTTTAGGAGGTACTTGTAAAACGTACGTTCCGATCTATGCAACACACATACCCCCAAGAGTTAGTTTTCCCCAAGATTTAGTAATGTTACAGCACTTTACCTTAGTTTAGAGACTGTATTATTAATTGTGCACTGAAGATCAATACTGCGTAGTTTAATTTCGCAATTCTATTACAAATCCTAATAAGAAAAGTTTACAACTGTGATGAACTTGTAAAGTATCAGTGGATGAAACAGGTGGTGTCAATAGCCTACATTATTAAAAATACATTTTTTACTCTGTGGTTTTATTCTATATTTTTTTTGTAAAACTATGTATTGATGCCGCGAATATTTTTCTTTCAAAAATTCAATAACTTATTTTCTCATTAGTGTTAAAAATATTCAGTTGTGTTTTATGCCGTCAATTTATTGATTTACACTGGTATTGCGTGCGAATATTTATCGTATCTTTACGAAATGGCGGCCGCGACATACGTTTTGTGTGAAGCAAATATTGAATATTTATCAATATTCTGGTCGAATCTAGTTTGTTTTGGTAAAGGATGAATGAATACGTAAATAGAAGTCATGAAACACTCGTATATTACAAGAAGCCGCAAGTGAATTTCTTCATGTAATTATCCAATCGTAATCCATCCATCGAAAGTTATCTTAAAAAGGTATTCAGAAATTGTTTTTTAATTAGTTCATACGACGAATTCAAACATACAAAATTAGCAGAAAATTGAAATTACGAATACATTGAATGTCAGATCTAGAGAGCCATCTGAGTGACTTTTTAGTTTTATTTCATCCAGAAGTGTTCCTAAAGTTATGCAGATATCAATGCAAAATATGTGTAAAGTGGAATATCTGAGTAGGAAAAGTATTTGGTTAGTGCCAGAAGATGAGAATATCTTTTTCAGACCATGTTCATAATAGCTTTACAAGATTCTTTGACTTAGTACATAAAGGAATTAAAACATTTCTTTTAAAAATGCTGGAATAATCTCAAGTTCTTCACATGATCACAACTTTATATTATATAGATATTTTATATAATATAAGCACACATTGGCTCCAAAGAAACACTCCAAGAGGCATTCATCGACCTGTGCAGGCTGCTAAGGTAATGGAGTGAGCTCGGCTGGCTAGAGTGACCCAGCGAGAGCTTACACGGGGGGACCTACATAAACAGCTAAGTGCAGAAAACCTTGGGAAGAAAGAAGAAAAAGAATGTGAGGCTCCAAATAGAATTTCAAAAATGTGAAATATTTAATAGTGTTTGAATACACAAAGTGACTTGGAAAATAATACAAGAGAAACAAAATTTTTCAAGTGATGGGTCTACTTTGTGGCAGCGAGAACAACCTGTATATGTTGTGATCCTGAAGTTTATGACTCCTTTGCTTGAAGGGGTTGCTAAAGATGCATACTAACATTCATGATAGGGGATATTATAAATGATATGGAAGTGAAATAACAATGAGAAAATATATTGTCTGTGAAATATGAATTCCATTAAGGCTTAAAAGAAATAAAGACTGAAAATCTAGCTTTAATTAAAAATAAAGTGCATGCTAAGGTTGTATTTATTATGAAATTAAATGATTAAGATATTGAATAATTGATAAATAACTTAAATGTTGCTTCAGAGGGCATCTAAGAATAATAAAGTAGATTATTGGATTTGCAAACATAAGGAGGTACTAGATACCAGAAACATCAATACTAAAGTTATTCAGATATAAAAGAAGAATAGTGACAGGATTTTTCTAAGAAAAAATACTCAAAATGGACTTGTTATTTCTCAGATTATACAAAAATTAATGAAAAAGTATATTGTCTAAAACATTTTCTTTTAGAAAACCAGCCATCTTAAATATTGGTTTTAGTTGTGTTGGTATTATTGTTTTACAGTTAAGATCCTTCAATTAAATGTTATTAAATAAATTGTCTTTCATTTGGTACCAATTATAAATACATACATAACATCATGGCTTGTTTGCATAGGGGTAGGAAAAAGCAACACCCTCCCACTTGGGAATATGGAAAGTCCATCCTTGCATACTTCCTTAGGTTCTTCCACTCTCATTAATAATACCAATTTTAATGTAACATTACGGACAATTAGATCAGTATAACTGTTAAGTACCTATTACAATCATTGTAACAAAAGGTAAAATTATTACAGATAGGGCCCAATAAAATAGTTCTTAGCAGGTGGAAAAATTTATTACTGGATATTCACAACACAAAGTCATTAGTTTTATTATCCAACTTGCAAGGAATTACTATCATTTATCACTACTCGATACTTATGACACTCAACTGCAAAATTATACTTTATAGTAATATTCATTTACCATATTATTTATTCCTAGCAGGCACTCACAGGGAAAATAATATTACTACAAGAATAAAAATAACACTGATCCTTTTAAAAGAAATATTTTAGCAAGCTATTCTAAAAGATATCTGCAATTGCAGAATTTTTCGTTGTCCGAATAAAAAAATTACAATCTTTCCATACATTGTTTTGTTATATCTCAAAGTGTTTAGCAAGTGGTTTCAATGAAAACACTCAGGTAGCTCAGCACTTCAAACAACTATTTTTATATCTGAGTGATTAAACATAAAAACTTCACAAATTAAGTATTTTCCTTAGGAATCATTATCTATGTGAAAATAGAATGAAAATATGTTTAGCAATCCTTTGATTTTATTGCAAACAGACAGATGGGATGGGTACTTTATTTTATAATATTATAATAATGTACCTAGTGATAAATGATAATATTATACTTAAAATGAACAAGCAACATCTTTCTTCAATCACTTTACATTATATTTTTCAATTGCTACTTGACTTCTCTAATAAATATTTATACTCATTTCAGCTAATGGTCTTCATAGACCAAATCTCCTAAATCATGCCTGCCTGCCAGCCTGCCTGCATGCCATTTAACTTCAAGAGTTGTCTGATTAGGGTCACAGCATTTGGATTGTCATGCACAGCTACTACATATTCAGTGCAAAAGGAAGCCCTTTCACCTTGGCTCTTAGATAATACATTAATTTCAACTAGCAATCACATTGGGATATTAAAGTCTTAGCCATAATCAACTGTAAATTCTTGGAGAACAAAATCAATACAAAACATGTGTTGATTTCGCGCGAGAATCGATGAAACGTACGAAGTTGCACTTCAGAATTATCATAACTTGTTAACTTCATAGAGTTCCCCTATCTATTCGTACTTTCTATATAATGAGCTGTCGCTATAAACATATTAATTTTTTATTAGAACAGATGTGGAATGCTCCAGAGCAAGTGATTTATGGCACATATAATTTGGTACTTTATATTGGCACCTTCAAACCTAGAGTAAACAGGCATACCTTTGCACATAAGATTATCATTTTTTCATCTTAACTGGCAGAAGTTTGGTTATCAAGTTAGACTAGTTTGGAAGGCAGAGAAAACAATACATATTTTTTGTATGTAATCTGCATTTGAATTGCATGGGAGCCATCAGCCATTTTACGGATATAAAAATATGTCCAACTGTGTGTGTAGATTTCCTAACAGCTGACTAACATTTGAAAGGTTGCATAAATCTACTCAAAATCAGTCATGCTATGTCAGGCATAATGATTACAATAATACAAAGAAATTACTTGTTATATACATTTACTTATTAGACATTTTGTCTGTTGCAGGCTAGATAGCTTACGAAAATTCAACAAGAAGCCCCGGCGGCGGCGCTCCACGTCCCCCGACCGCACTTAAATTTAAATCCTAATCACTACGAAATAAAATGCCCAAGGTGCCGCAGATCAGTGAGGAGGGCTTCTTGAAGGCTGATAGTTCAGATGAGGCAGCCTCTTTAGCAGACAGCGATGTTGGGGAAGGTAAGAATGAATATGAATAATGAGGAAAGAAGGGAAAGTTGGTAGCTGTGGACATTTCCTAAGAGGAAGCCTCCATGATCCACACAGTTAGTGAGGATGTATCTCGAATGCTTCAAGTCCACCATTCAGACTTCCATAGTATTATGCAGACAGTGTCATAGTCAAAAAGATTTTTTCCTTTTCTTTCCTTTTTCTTTGAAGAATTTTATAATTGAACACTGTAGAGTCAACATCTTCTGGGGATGCTCTGATTTCAGAATTGTAGAGGGTTTTCTGTTGGATTTGGGTGATCGCTGTTTGTAAAATAGCAAAATAAATTAATTATTTACTATATATAATGAACTTCCGCAAAGTAATTACTGTTTTCTAAAACTCTAAAGCAACTAAAGTGAACTTGGGATTAGTGATCAAGCAATTTTACATCAACAAAATGTACTAGTAAAAATATAAATTTCTCTCTTTTTATTGACAATGCAAAAAATCTTAAACATTTCATTGGTTAAAAATAATTTTCAAATGATCCTAGGTTCAATTCCAGGTTGGGCCTATTGAGATTTTCAGAATTGGTCCAGGTCTGGCTGGTGGGAGGTTTTGGCCTTTTTGTTTAGTTACCATCCTGACGACAAAGACATACCGCCAAGCGATTATCATTCTGGGATGATCTTGTGTAAAGGGATGTGGGTTTTAACCTACTCCTAACAAGTTAGTAGTTACTTACCACCGGGTGTGATTGCAGTCAAGGGACAAGTTTTAGTGAATAATATATATAGACTTTAAGTTGAACATTTCATTTGTTCATTACAGAAGTGGAGTTGCCAGCGGTGCCCATGACAGGTCTGAACGGCGATGGCTTCGATCATCAAGGCGCTGATAGCGATGGCTCCAGTTTGGGAGAGCAAAATCAGGTATTCTATCGATATTTTAATAGGTCCTGGTTGTCTGGGTTTTTTGTACATTATAATTTTTTTTAAATATCGATTATTTGCCCCGAAAGCCCCTGCATACAAAATTTATTAAGCCATTTTCGAGAGTCTGAATATATATGTACAAGAATTGCTCTTTTCTTCGGTTGGCAATATTGCCAGTATTACTTAACTGACGAAACTTATTATTTAAAAGTGAGACTCATACAGTGGTTTGCAAATACAGTAAGAGAAAGAGAGATATATGTAGTAGTCTACTCCTTTGCACTTAGCAACTTTCTTGCCGACCTATATGGTTTTGAGTGTATATTTTATATTAAATGTAAACAAACGTAACTCATAAACACATAACTCTCTTTTGCTTTGCGCAATCACTTAATAGCAGAAAATTTTATTAAAAGCGAATTACATAAATGTATATTTACATAAACTTTCTTGCTTTAAATAAATTTTGTTATTTCAGAATGTACAAGGAGAAGCTTACAGCGATGAAGAGACGTAAGTTCTGCCGCGTAGCATAAGAGAACATGCACTAAATTTCTAATTAAATTTTGCTTTCTAAAGCTGGTAAAATTGGCCTTTTTCTAAACTTAATTTACACATAAAATGGCTATGTTGTGTTTAATATATTAAACAAATCGTCCTCAACTGTAACTTCTTAATATTTTGTAACTAACATTAAAATTAATGTAGCAAGGCCATAGATTTCAGTGAAGTCCCTTATAGAGTAACTGTTCCGGTCCCCCAATTTCTCGGTATTGATTTAAAGGATAATTTATTAGCTTTTTGTTATGGTCGATAGCGTCAAATCGCGGCGTCGCAAAGGACACGCGACAATATCGTCAGACTCCGAGGCGGGAGGCTCTCGGAAGAAGGACCCTAACGTCAGGTTCAGCGACTTTGATGACTCGGAGAACGAGAGCGAAGCCGGCAAGAGGACGAAGAGAAAGAAAAAGAACAGCGACAGCGACGGGTCTGCGCGCTCCTCGGCTAATGAAGGGTAAGCTCGTCCTGTAGCATGCTCGACTCAGAACGAGAGCGAGGCCGGCAAGAGATTGAAGAGAAAGAAAAAGAACAGCGACAGCGACGCGTCCGCGCGCTCCTCGGCTAATGAAGGGTAAGCTCGTCCTGTAGCATGCTCGACTCAGAACGAGAGCGAGGCCGGCAAGAGATTGAAGAGAAAGAAAAAGAACAGCGACAGCGACGCGTCCGCGCGCTCCTCGGCTAATGAAGGGTAAGCTCGTCCTGTAGCATGCTCGACTTAGAACGAGAGCGAGGCCGGCAAGAGGTTGAAGAGAAAGATAAAGAACAGCGACAGCGACGGGTGGCTCGACTTAGAACGAGAGCGAGGCCGGCAGGAGGTTGAAGAGAAAGATAAAGAACAGCGACAGCGACGGGTCTGCGCGCTCCTCGGCTAATGAAGGGTAAGCTCGTCCTGTAGCATGCTCGACTCAGAACGAGAGCGAGGCCGGCAAGAGATTGAAGAGAAAGAAAAAGAACAGCGACAGCGACGCGTCCGCGCGCTCCTCGGCTAATGAAGGGTAAGCTCGTCCTGTAGCATGCTCGACTCAGAACGAGAGCGAGGCCGGCAAGAGATTGAAGAGAAAGAAAAAGAACAGCGACAGCGACGGGTCTGCGCGCTCCTCGGCTAATGAAGGGTAAGCTCGTCCTGTAGCATGCTCGACTTAGAACGAGAGCGAGGCCGGCAAGAGATTGAAGAGAAAGAAAAAGAACAGCGACAGCGACGCGTCCGCGCGCTCCTCGGCTAATGAAGGGTAAGCTCGTCCTGTAGCATGCTCGACTCAGAACGAGAGCGAGGCCGGCAAGAGATTGAAGAGAAAGAAAAAGAACAGCGACAGCGACGCGTCCGCGCGCTCCTCGGCTAATGAAGGGTAAGCTCGTCCTGTAGCATGCTCGACTCAGAACGAGAGCGAGGCCGGCAAGAGATTGAAGAGAAAGAAAAAGAACAGCGACAGAAGGGTAAGCTCGTCCTGTAGCATGCTCGACTTAGAACGAGAGCGAGGCCGGCAGGAGGTTGAAGAGAAAGATAAAGAACAGCGACAGCGACGGGTCTGCGCGCTCCTCGGCTAATGAAGGGTAAGCTCGTCCTGTAGCATGCTCGACTCAGAACGAGAGCGAGGCCGGCAAGAGATTAAAGAGAAAGAAAAAGAACAGCGACAGCGACGCGTCCGCGCGCTCCTCGGCTAATGAAGGGTAAGCTCGTCCTGTAGCATGCTCGACTCAGAACGAGAGCGAGGCCGGCAAGAGATTGAAGAGAAAGAAAAAGAACAGCGACAGCGACGGGTCTGCGCGCTCCTCGGCTAATGAAGGGTAAGCTCGTCCTGTAGCATGCTCGACTTAGAACGAGAGCGAGGCCGGCAAGAGATTGAAGAGAAAGAAAAAGAACAGCGACAGCGACGCGTCCGCGCGCTCCTCGGCTAATGAAGGGTAAGCTCGTCCTGTAGCATGCTCGACTCAGAACGAGAGCGAGGCCGGCAAGAGATTGAAGAGAAAGAAAAAGAACAGCGACAGCGACGCGTCCGCGCGCTCCTCGGCTAATGAAGGGTAAGCTCGTCCTGTAGCATGCTCGACTCAGAACGAGAGCGAGGCTGGCAAGAGATTGAAGAGAAAGAAAAAGAACAGCGACAGCGACGGGTCTGCGCGCTCCTCGGCTAATGAAGGGTAAGCTCGTCCTGTAGCATGCTCGACTCAGAACGAGAGCGAGGCCGGCAAGAGGACGAAGAGAAAGAAAAAGAACAGCAGCGACAGCGACGAAGGGTAAACTCGTCCTTTTCATCATATAATATATCTAACAACTATTCAGTCAAAACATTGATCCAAGTCTATTCGTTTAACTTATTTTTTCGTTAGTGATTAAAAAGCAAGTTAGCCCGCTTCCATCTTAGATTGCATCATCACTTACCACCAGGTGTAATTGCAGTCAAGAGCTAATTAAATAATAAAAAAAGCAGAATTTTTAAATTGGTAGTAACTTAAACACACACAATTTTTTTTCCAATTTTTTCTAATTAACTAAAAATTCATTGTTTGCAGCAAAAAGAAGCGACGTCGTATAAAGAACGTCGACGACAGTGAAGGATCTGGCTCGGAAACTGAAAACGAAGGCAGAAACAAACATGGCAGGAAGAATATACGAAAGGTATGTTCACTATTGTATATTCTATAAATATTAAAATATTTTTTTAATCAAAAATCGGTGTTTATGTAATGTTTTTTAATGTTTATAGGTGATGAGTAAAAACCAATTGGAAGAGGCGACGAAAAAAGCTGCGCGACAAGAGAAGGAAAGAATAGCTCGGATAGCTGAACGACAGAAATTGGTAAAGTTACAAACAACAGTGAATAGGTATTTCCTAACCAAGCGCATCCCATCTTAGACAGCATCTTTTGATAGCCACCGTGGCGCAGTGCTATGCGCAGTAGGTATATAAGATGGAGGTTCAATTCCCAGCTGGGCCGACTAAGATTTTCTTAATACATAATAGTGGGTGTGGAGGCTTTGACCGTGTTGAGTTACCACACTGCCAGGATAGATGTACCGCTAAGCGATTTAGCGTTCCGATACGATGTTGTGTAGAACCCGAAAGGGGTAAAGTGCACTTACCACCTGGTGTGACGGCAGTCAAGGGCCAACTTGTAGTCGACAAAGAATACTTGTATGAAAGGATTAATGTGAGTGAAAGAAGCTAAGGAAGTATGCAAGGATGGTGGCAAATAGAAGTATGTGGTCACTGCCTACCCCAATGGGAATGAGGTGTGATGTTATATATGTATGTTAGGCATACATAATTGAGATAAAAAGTGTATTGTTTACTATTAAGAGATATAGTGATGAGTCATTGAATTTTGAACGAATTTTTTAAATTTCAGTACAACAATTTACAATTCGACGAATCTGGAAAACCAGATGAAGTAGTACTGGACAAAGTAATTCTGGATTTTGATCCCGACACTAAGGAATCACTCATCGAGGTCGATAAAGGACTTGTTAAGAAGTTAAAACCACATCAGGTAATTTTTAAAATAAATACAATTTTAATAATGTAAAGCAGTGATTCTCAACTACTGTGCCGCGGCACTTTTGTGTGCCGCCAAATTTCAAAAGTGTGCCGCCAAATTTTGCAAATATATAATAATGTTAATATTATTAAATTATATCATTTAAAAAGAAAATATTTTTAACATGAATATATATTTAAATCCACAAAAAAATAAATTATTTTATTATTTGCGTTCAAAATTTGTGATTCACTTTGCGTCGCATTTAGCGACGGAAAGCGGGGTCTTGGTGTATTTAAAATTTTTGTCATAAACTATTTTTGCAGTGTGTTGTAGTAAGTAAATAACCAAATTTTGAAATCATTAAATGTGTGCCGCAACAAAAAAAAGGTTGAGAATCACTGATCTAAAGGTTTCACTATAATTAATTATAATAAACTATTTTAACTGCCTCTTAAATCCAGAAGTGTACCTACATGGCTTCAGATTATCAGGTTTTGACTAGGTTTTTACTTTTCTTTCTTTAAAAAAATTCTCACAATCATCAAAAAATCGATGGCTGAAACTAGTCACTGTTGTCGGAGTATGCCCAACTAGTTTCGAACCCACACGAGATCCTTAGTCATGAGCTACTATATTTTTTTCTAAACTGGGTACGAGCATTTTCCAAAATATTCACACCAGAGGGCGCTTGCGGTTTAACCCGCATAGTTCTCATTCCCGTGGGAATTTCGAGATAAAATATAGCCTATGTTTTATTCTGACATGTAAGCTATATTATTGTGAAGTTTCATCAAAATCGATTCAGTCGCTTTTACGTGAAAGAGCAACAAACATTCATCCATCCATACATACAAACTTTGACCTTTATAATATTAGTAAGGATATTACACAGTTTAATCGTATAATTTCAGGCAAACGGTATAAAGTTCATGTGGGACGCGTGTTTCGAGAGCGTGAAACGAATAAAGAAGGACAAAGGTTCTGGATGCATCCTTGCACATTGTATGGGTCTGGGGAAGACGTTACAGGTATGTTATATTACGTAAATACTGAGGAATACATATTCCTTATTTGTTTATCGTTTTATATTTAAGAATAAACATGATATCAAAAATTGCGGAACTGACGAGATTCGAACCCGCGTCTTTCTGGCAATCCGGGCACTTAAAGCGTCTTACCGCTAGGCCACGGTTCCGATGATGTCGGTGTCGAAATTGTGCTTTGATATCCAGGTATACGGTCTGTAATGCCATCTACAGTACGAACTGAACATGTTTTTTATTGTTATTATTTATTTTATGTTAATGTAATCAACAGCGTTACATACAAATATGCTGTAGTTACAAATAATAAGGCCACTTAGGATTACACACAGATATAAAAAGAAGAACAGTACAGCAAAAGTAAATAATACATGAAAGTAATAAAATGAATAGAATTAATAATTGTAATGTAATTAAAAATTTACAATTGTGTGTGTGTGCGTGCGTTTGTACGTGTGTGTGTGAATGTATTAAATGCTTGTGCTTGTAGTTTCTTTTTTTTTATTCCCAATATTGTAAATGTAATTCAAGTTATAAATAGATATATAGATTAAAGAAGTACTTCAAAATGTAATAATCTAAACCTTTATCATTTACTAAGTAGAGGTTACTGTAAAATTAATGATTAATAACGAAAAAGATTCTTTGAAACAATCAGCTTTTCTTTCTACACACAAGACAGGATAACCAAATTATTGTTAATTATAAAATACAAATTGTAACATTGATTTTTAAACGTGCAACTTCTGAGTTTCTTGTCGGCTCTTCTCAGCAGGATCTGCTTTCCGAACCGGTGGTAGAGTCACTACATACAGACTTGATGTTACAAAAGTGCTTGTAAAACAGCTAACTTAAAATAAATTATTTTGAATTTTTATATTTGTATCTAATTTTGCAATAGAACTGAATTACAAAGACTTAAATATTATTTTCAGGTTGTATCTCTCACACATACGCTGCTAATCCACAGTGATTTGACGCGTGTTAACAGAGTGTTGGTCGTGTGCCCTCTGTCCACTGTGCTCAACTGGGTCAACGAGTTCAAGATCTGGCTCAAACACGCTGTCTCAGACTTTGAGGTTGACATATACGAATTGTCCAGGTGAGTTAGCAATACATTCCAATAGCACATAATCAAGAAAATCACTCCCTCTTTCCCCCAACGCAAGTAAAGAGCGAGCGATAATTATTAGATGAGATGTCTTCGTTAGTATCATAGCTCTACAAGTTAACCTTCATCATAAGCCTCTTGACGGCCCACTGCAGTGCCAAGCATCCCACCTTATACAACAGAGGAAGTGATACATAGACCCACCACGCTGCTCCAGTGCAGGTTGGCAGATTTGGGTAAAAATATTTCATTTAATAACGATCACTATGATTGTGGCCAGGGCCAACTACTTAAGGTGTTCTCTAAAACACAATTTACAAACAAAACTTGATTTTTTTTAGAAATCCTTTATATATGTTGCAGATCGAATGACATCTTGCTCATATTTTATCTGTGACTCCTAAAAAGTTAGAAAGGGAGAGGCAATTTACTTACAAATGCTTATTTTGACTTTCAATAAAAAATCTCGTGTTGTCACAAAAAGCAATTAATTTTTATGTCTACTTATTTTTACAAATATTTAATTTTAAATTTGCAGGTTTAAACAGAACTCTGAGCGCGCTTGGCAACTGCAGCAATGGTTCAACAATGGCGGCGTGTGCGTGCTGGGCTACGAGATGTTTCGCAACTTGTCCGCTGACAATGTCAAGAAGTTCAAGAAGAAGATGCTCAAGACCTTCCAGGAGAGTCTCGTGGACCCAGGTACGGTCAGAAACACCACTGCGCTAAAAGCAACGTCCATACGTAGCTCATACATTTTGCCTGCTTTTATACGTAGTTCATACATTTTGCCTGCTTTTATATGTAGTTCATACATTTTGCCTGCTTTCATACGTAGTTCATACATTTTGCCTGCTTTCATACGTAGTTCATACATTTTGCCTGCTTTCATACGTAGTTCATACATTTTGCCTGCTTTCATATGTAGTTCATACATTTTGCCTGGTTTCATACGTAGATCATACATTTCGGGTGTTTTCATACTTAGTTTATACATTTTGGCTGATTTCATACGTATTTTATATATTTTGGGTGCTTTCATACGTAGTTTATACATTCTGGCTGCTTTCATACGTAGCTCATACATTTCGGGTGTTTTCATACTTAGTTTATACATTCTGGCTGCTTTCATACGTAGCTCATACATTTCGGGTGTTTTCATACTTAGTTTATACATTTTGGCTGATTTCATACGTATTTTATATATTTTGGGTGCTTTCATACGTAGTTTATACTTGGCTGCTTTCATACGTAGTTTATACATTCTGGCTGCTTCATACGTAGCTCATACATTTCGGATGTTTTCATACTTAGTTTATACATTTTGGCTGATTTCATACGTATTTTATATATTTTGGGTGCTTTCATACGTAGTTTATACTTGGCTGCTTTCATACGTAGTTTATACATTCTGGCTGCTTTCATACGTAGCTCATACATTTCGGGTGTTTTCATACTTAGTTTATACATTTTGGCTGATTTCATACGTATTTTATATATTTTGGGTGCTTTACGTAGTTATACTTGGCTGCTTTCATACGTAGTTACTGCTTTCATACGTAGCTCATAATTTCGGGTGTTTTCATACTAGTTTATACATTTTGGCTGATTTCATACGTATTTTATATATTTTAGGTGCTTTCATACGTAGTTTATACTTGGCTGCTTTCATACGTAGTTTATACATTCTGGCTGCTTTCATACGTAGCTCATACATTTCGGGTGTTTTCATACTTAGTTTATACATTTTGGCTGATTTCATACGTATTTTATATAGGTGCTTTCATACGTAGTTTATACTTGGCTGCTTTCATACGTAGTTTATACATTCTGGCTGCTTTCATACGTAGCTCATACATTTCGGGTGTTTTCATACTTAGTTTATACATTTTGGCTGATTTCATACGTATTTTATATATTTTAGGTGCTTTCATACGTAGTTTATACTTGGCTGCTTTCATACGTAGTTTATACATTCTGGCTGCTTTCATACGTAGCTATAATTTCGGGTGTTTTCATACTTAGTTTATACATTTTGGCTGATTTCATACGTATTTTATATATTTTAGGTGCTTTCATACGTAGTTTATACTTGGCTGCTTTCATACGTAGTTTATACATTCTGGCTGCTTTCATACGTAGCTCATACATTTCGGGTGTTTTCATACTTAGTTTATACATTTTGGCTGATTTCATACGCAGTTCATACATTTTGGCCGTCGCCAGTCTGGATATAGCTGTGGGTACAGTCACTTAAAAACCGCACTTAGTGATAATGAAGTTATTTGTATCGCAGGTCCCGACTTAGTGGTGTGCGACGAGGGTCACTTGCTGAAGAACGAGAAGACGAGCCTGTCGCAGGCCATGAACAGAGTGAAGACGCTGCGCCGCATCGTGCTCACCGGCACGCCGCTGCAGAACAACCTCAAGGAGTGTGAGTGACTCGCTTGTGACAATTACCTTTGACTGTTAATGTTCCGCTTATTATATGTATCTTGTGTCCAGATTACTGCATGGTGCAGTTCGTGAAGCCGAACCTGCTGGGCAAGTACAACGAGTACCTGAACCGCTTCGTGAACCCCATCACCAACGGGCAGTACACGGACTCCACGGAGCACGACATTCGCATCATGAAGAGACGCTCGCACGTGCTGCACAAGATGCTCGACGGCTCCGTGCAGGTCATTACTACTAACATTTATTTAAAACTAAATAACCACCACCAACGGGCAGTACACGGACTCCACGGAGCACGACATTCGCATCATGAAGAGACGCTCGCACGTGCTGCACAAGATGCTCGACGGCTCCGTGCAGGTCATTACTACTAACATTTATTTAAAACTAAATAACCACCACCAACGGGCAGTACACGGACTCCACGGAGCACGACATTCGCATCATGAAGAGACGCTCGCACGTGCTGCACAAGATGCTCGACGGCTCCGTGCAGGTCATTACTACTAACATTTATTTAAAACTAAATAACCACCACCAACGGGCAGTAGACGGACTCCACGGAGCACGACATTCGCATCATGAAGAGACGCTCGCACGTGCTGCACAAGATGCTCGACGGCTCCGTGCAGGTCATTACTACTAACATTTATTTAAAACTAAATAACCACCACCAACGGGCAGTACACGGACTCCACGGAGCACGACATTCGCATCATGAAGAGACGCTCGCACGTGCTGCACAAGATGCTCGACGGCTCCGTGCAGGTCATTACTACTAACATTTATTTAAAAACTAAATAACCATCACCAACGGGCAGTACAGGGACTCCACGGACGCTACTACAAACTTTAACAATCTCGTTCCAAAAGGCCACATTTGGCATGTGTCATCAGACGTCCCTAGAGACGTGCAAAAACGCACTGCCTAAAGATACATTGCGAACCAGTGCCGGAGGAGGAACTTTCCATTTCGTGTAGATAGTTCCTATAATACCTAGTTAAGAACGAAGAAGAACGTTGTAACTACGTCCTGCAGTATTATACAATGGACAATTTTGCTGCATTGAAGATATTTTAACTAAGATGAGAAGTTAATAATCATTTTGAAAAAATATGTAATCAATTTGCTTATAAATAAGGTCATAATTATTTACATAAAATTATTTGACATCTCAATCTTGTATTAACATGTTCATACAAAGCCATACGCTTGCAATATATATGCCAAATATGTCTATTCAAACGAAATTACTATAGTAGGAAAATTATATAAAGTATGTTATTGTTACCACAGAGGCGAGACTACGGGGTGCTGGCGCCCTTCCTACCTCCGAAGCTGGAGTTCGTGCTCTTCATCACCCTCACAGAAGTGCAGATCAAACTCTATCAGCACTACCTGGATAATTATTCTAGAAGGTTCGTAATGATCTTTTCCTCACACCCCATCTCCTAAAGGATGGAGGAGAAAACAAAATTTTCTAAGAAAGCTCCCAAGCGGCTAAAATTACTCCAACTTTTCCAGCAATTATAGTAATATTTCATTCAATTTACACAAAACTTTAACATATTATATACTAAAACATTACTCATTCTCGGTTAAAACCGCATGACAGTGAATTCAGTAGTCTTTGAGTTTATCACAAACAGACAGACAGTCGCGGCAGGGGACTTTGTTTTATAACATACAGGCATGTAGTTGCCGCGAGCCAGGTAACCGTTAGGATATCATCACAATCCAATGGTTACACCTAGGAACGAATGTCTTTTCGAAAAAAAAATTTCGACGACACAATCATGATAAAGTTGTCACAATAGGAACTAAAGCCGAACTCAATGTGAAAATTTAATCAATAAAAAAATTAATAATGTAGGCATGAATTGCTAGTCATTTTACACCTAATAATTTTAATAAAATTGTTAACGACAAATCAATGACAGTAAATTAACTTAATGAACTTAGAACAATTAGAAATAGTTAATAATCTTTTGCATAAGATTTGATTAAAAAATCATCACAGCAATCTAAATTTATTAGGCATGAAATGCTATGCATTTTTTTAACTTCATTTTGTATTCGTTGGTTGATAAGAATTCCACATCCATTTTGACTTTAGTATACGTCTACTATAGAGACGACTGTCGTCCAAAAGTAAAGCAACAACATAGGGTTTGGTACCTGCCACTGCTTGTCATATTATTATTTCACACAGGCCGCTGGCTGGCAAATCGTCCGGATTCCTGTTCCCAGACTTTCAATCATTACAAAGGATATGGACACACCCGCTAGTTCTCAAATATAACTCTGAAAGATACGAGATAATGCAACAGAAAAAGGTAAGTAAAACTGTCTAAAATATGTATTTTTTAAAACAGCTTCAATTGTGAAGATTTTTAATATTTATCTTGCTCTCCTCCCAGCGACCAAATTTTAATTAAAAAACATAATATAACTACTTTTTTCCAGAGAGAAAGAGAAGAGGAAGATTCCGAGGGTTCCTTAGCAGATTTCATTGACGATGATTCCACACCAGAAGTAAGTCAAATTGTGGCTAAAGAAGTGATATTTTTGATGACATGTCACACAAAAGAGAAGAATGATAGCAAAGAGTGATAAAAATAACAACTACAAAGATGTTAAAAAACATTAAATTATAAATACTAAATTAATTAAAAATACCAAAAGGACTTAATTAATAATTAAAAATAAATTTAAAATACTAAATGGTTCACTTGTAATACAAATACAGCGTTTCACATGCAATTTTTTTATTTTCTTATTTATTGTCATCAGGAGTCTACGACAGAAGAGTCGTCAGACAGTTTATCAGACATGAGTGATGACAGTCGAAAAAAGAGCAAGAAAAAGAAAGCGTCCAAAAAGAACAAAAACAAATCATCAACGCGGCGAGGGACACGAGCTAATCCTGGTAACACTAACATTTTGAATATATTTTTTTTTGTCTATGGTCATTTATGGAATTACGTAGGTGTGCCTACATCAAAAGTAAAATTATATGCGAGTATAAATTATTCAATAATGAACGTATTTTATATTTTATTGAATGATGGTATGATAGATGTGCAATCTTCTATCTGGCATTTGCACACATCCAAACACTGCTTGTGTAGACTATATTAAAAAAAATAAGATCGAATACCCAATTTATTACAGTGTTATCGTTTCTAATACGAAAATGATATTTTTAAAATTAATGGGAAATAAAACCGATTACCAAACGCACTAAATAATAAAAAAATAATGCGCACAATGTAGTTTAATTTACTTACCTATATATATAATGTGGGTTCCATTCAAGTATTGAAGTAACTGTTTATGTATAGTCGAAGCAGAAGAGGACGTAATGGCAGTAGAGAACGACGGTCAGCCGAAGGCGGAGAACCCGACCGAATGGTGGATGTCGCTCGTCAGTGAGGACGAGTTGGACGACATGCGACATTCGCACAAGCTGGTGTTGCTGTTCGACATACTGCGCCAGTGCGAAGCTATTGGCGATAAACTGTGAGTATCCACAATGCTAGAGAACGACGGTCAGCCGAAGGCGGAGAACCCGACCGAATGGTGGATGTCGCTCGTCAGTGAGGACGAGTTGGACGACATGCGACATTCGCACAAGCTGGTGTTGCTGTTCGACATACTGCGCCAGTGCGAAGCTATTGGCGATAAACTGTGAGTATCCACAATGCTAGAGAACGACGGTCAGCCGAAGGCGGAGAACCCGACCGAATGGTGGATGTCGCTCGTCAGTGAGGACGAGTTGGACGACATGCGACATTCGCACAAGCTGGTGTTGCTGTTCGACATACTGCGCCAGTGCGAAGCTATTGGCGATAAACTGTGAGTATCCACAATGCTAGAGAACGACGGTCAGCCGAAGGCGGAGAACCCGACCGAATGGTGGATGTCGCTCGTCAGTGAGGACGAGTTGGACGACATGCGACATTCGCACAAGCTGGTGTTGCTGTTCGACATACTGCGCCAGTGCGAAGCTATTGGCGATAAACTGTGAGTATCCACAATGCTAGAGAACGACGGTCAGCCGAAGGCGGAGAACCCGACCGAATGGTGGATGTCGCTCGTCAGTGAGGACGAGTTGGACGACATGCGACATTCGCACAAGCTGGTGTTGCTGTTCGACATACTGCGCCAGTGCGAAGCTATTGGCGATAAACTGTGAGTATCCACAATGCTAGAGAACGACGGTCAGCCGAAGGCGGAGAACCCGACCGAATGGTGGATGTCGCTCGTCAGTGAGGACGAGTTGGACGACATGCGACATTCGCACAAGCTGGTGTTGCTGTTCGACATACTGCGCCAGTGCGAAGCTATTGGCGATAAACTGTGAGTATCCACAATGCTAGAGAACGACGGTCAGCCGAAGGCGGAGAACCCGACCGAATGGTGGATGTCGCTCGTCAGTGAGGACGAGTTGGACGACATGCGACATTCGCACAAGCTGGTGTTGCTGTTCGACATACTGCGCCAGTGCGAAGCTATTGGCGATAAACTGTGAGTATCCACAATGCTAGAGAACGACGGTCAGCCGAAGGCGGAGAACCCGACCGAATGGTGGATGTCGCTCGTCAGTGAGGACGAGTTGGACGACATGCGACATTCGCACAAGCTGGTGTTGCTGTTCGACATACTGCGCCAGTGCGAAGCTATTGGCGATAAACTGTGAGTATCCACAATGCTAGAGAACGACGGTCAGCCTCAGGCGGAGAACCCGACCGAATGGTGGATGTCGCTCGTCAGTGAGGACGAGTTGGACGACATGCGACATTCGCACAAGCTGGTGTTGCTGTTCGACATACTGCGTCAGTGCGAAGCTATTGGCGATAAACTGTGAGTATCCACAATGCTAGAGAACGACGGTCAGCCGAAGGCGGAGAACCCGACCGAATGGTGGATGTCGCTCGTCAGTGAGGACGAGTTGGACGACATGCGACATTCGCACAAGCTGGTGTTGCTGTTCGACATACTGCGCCAGTGCGAAGCTATTGGCGATAAACTGTGAGTATCCACAATGCTAGAGAACGACGGTCAGCCGAAGGCGGAGAACCCGACCGAATGGTGGATGTCGCTCGTCAGTGAGGACGAGTTGGACGACATGCGACATTCGCACAAGCTGGTGTTGCTGTTCGACATACTGCGCCAGTGCGAAGCTATTGGCGATAAACTGTGAGTATCCACAATGCTAGACGACGGTGGGTGGAGCTATAATAAAATCAATTTTTAAAAGGTTTATTTAGAGATTTCAAGTAAAATGTTTGATTTAATTCCTACACACTGAACTAATGGATATTAGGGTAATATTAGTATTTCGTTACAGGTTGGTGTTCTCACAATCCCTGTACTCATTAGACCTAATAGAACATTTCCTGGGCAAAGTGGACGAAGCGACGCAGGACGGGCGAGTCGACGAAAAGTTAAATGGGCATATAGGTTAGTAGCATTTAAATTTTATTTTTTAATGGCGATATGTCGGTACTGAAACTAATGCTATGAGGTCAAGATTGGCTATGTTGTACACAGAGTCTGACGTAAAATTTCTTCCTAGGTATTTGACATTCATGACAACATCTATTGGCTGACTATTTAAACTCACGCAGAAGGGGTTCACGGGTTGTTTGGATATTACCATGGCTTTTGTTTTTTTTAGTTAGTAGATAGGCCCTAAGCTTGTCCAGCTGTTGCAACACCGAGTTAGATATGCCGATGACACAGCTTTGATAGCTAATCAAAACTAGGTCATTGGCATATAATTATAATGTTATGTTATGCATATTCCGTTTATAAATAATGATTCACTGTGGGATAAAGTTCAGTATATCTGTCAAAATTTCTTCAGAATACAGATTGAAGAGTAATGTAGTCAACAATGCAACCTTGCTAAACTCCTCTACTAATCGATTGCCAGTTTGCGGTTTTTCATCTTATTGTATTGCTACTTTTTGCTTCCAATATAGATTTTAAATTATTCCAAGGTCTTTGTGATCCAAACAGGTCGTCCATAACACCTCCATAAGAATTTTTTTTTGTAAATTTTATATTCCATGGTCGTGTACAAAACGTTTCGCTTCCTTGTTCCTGATTAGAACTGCGAAACTATGGAATGCCCTTCCAGCTCACGTTTTCCCTACCACCTACAATATGGGTATCTTCAAATCAAGAGTGAATAGGCACCTTCTAGGCAAGCGCGTTTCACCGTAGGCTGCATCTTCGCTTACCATCAGGTGTGATTGTAGCCAAGCGCTAGCCTATACACTAAAAAAAAATACATTCTGAACCCTATCAAAGGCTTTTTCATAGTCTATAAAGCTTAGATACACTTCTTGTTGCATTTCATTAGCCTCTCTGCTAAATACTCGAATTAACTACTTAATAACTTAAATCGACACTTAAGGAAAATATAGCCTCACTGGTTTCTAATTAATTTTACATCAGACTTTGAAGATGTCAAAGACTAAAGTTTGACATTTTATGAAAAACATGCAACTCGAAATTGAATCTTAAACTAAGAAGTCGTCTTATGAAATATTATGTGTGGTCCACTCTTGTATATGGTTGTGAAGCTTGGTATGGTTGGTTTGTGGATTGTAAAAAAGAAGCAGTAACAGGCTGCAAGCTTGAATGTCAATATACAGCAGAATGCTTAAGATCTCCTAAAAGAGCTTTACACCTAATACTAGTAACAGAGTACTGGAACAAATGAACTGAATTACCCACAGTTAAAGACAATTGTCGAAACTAGGAAGGTTTTTGCGTAATGATCACCGATCTTCGTTCAAAAGATGGAACCACGTAATGATGATGGACATAGAGTATTATTAAAATTGAACTTTTTTGTTTTTATAAGGGTCATGGTCACCTGGAGTGGACTACTTCAGATTAGACGGCTCAACGTCCTGTGAGAACAGATCCATTTGGTGCAAGAATTTTAATAGAGAAGACAATCCCCGGGCTAGGTAAGTTATTTAATTGTTGTTGACTTCCCCATACCCTGTTTGAAAGACATTTTGTGGTGTTTGATGCTGAATGATTGAATAAAACTATGAATTTATATATTTTAGGTTATTCCTAATATCAACGCGCGCTGGCGGGCTGGGCATCAACCTAGTAGCAGCCAACCGCGTGATCATCTTCGACGTGTCGTGGAACCCGTCGCACGACGTGCAGAGCATATTCCGCGTCTACCGGTTCGGACAGAAGAAGCCCTGCTACATCTACAGGTTTCTGGCGATGGTGAGTTGCCATTTCCTACTTGTTGTAGCAGTGATCATCTTCGACGTGTCGTGGAACCCGTCGCACGACGTGCAGAGCATATTCCGCGTCTACCGGTTCGGACAGAAGAAGCCCTGCTACATCTACAGGTTTCTGGCGATGGTGAGTTGCCATTTCCTACTTGTTGTAGTAGTGATCATCTTCGACGTGTCGTGGAACCCGTCGCACGACGTGCAGAGCATATTCCGCGTCTACCGGTTCGGACAGAAGAAGCCCTGCTACATCTACAGGTTTCTGGCGATGGTGAGTTGCCATTTCCTACTTGTAGTAGTGATTTTCAAAGCATTTTTGTTTCTGTGAAGGGTACGATGGAAGAGAAGATCTACGAGCGCCAAGTGACGAAGCAGGCCATATCGAAGCGCGTGATCGACGAGCAGCAAATAGACCGGCACTACGCCGAGAACGACCTCGCCGAGCTGTACAAGTTCGAGCCGCACCCGCCCACGCCGCGGGAGCTACCGCCGCTGCCCAAGGACCGGCTGTTCGCCGAGATGCTGAAGGAGTACGAAGCACAGGTGAGTGAGTGTGTGGGTGAGTGAGTGCGTGCAAGTGCACACACGCACAGATTTTACATGTAACAATGTTCTGTTGTCAGATCTACAAGTACCACGAGCACGACTCGCTACTCGAGAACAAGGAGGAGGAGACGCTGACGGAGGAGGAGCGCAAGGCTGCCTGGGAGGACTTCGAGAACGAGAAGACGCGCCCGCCACCCATGACCCTCAACGCGTACAACATTCACAACGGCATGAGTAAGTTTCATCTGCCTTTTTTGGTCAAAATATCTTGGAAAATTGCCATGAGTAAAGTGGGCTCTCACATATTTCGCAGAGACAATCCTGATTTGACAGCAGTCTGAGACTTTTTTAAAAAAAATTCTACACATATACTTGCAGTTCAGTGTGAGACCCCAAATAATCGGTTTAGTTTTAGTTCAGACTGCAGTTTTACCAAAAGGAATTGAAAAAAAAGACCTGGGTAAAAAAGTGGTTGCTAATGCGGAACAAATTATGCCTGAATTATCTTCATGAAATAATTACATTTCAATGGTTCCTGGGGAATTGATCCTTTCAAAGAGCTACTGGTTATGTTGTCACCAATAAACAACACGGCAGTCGCCGACAAACTGATAAAGAATGTGCTCCAAATGCCTTAAAAATGAGGCCTTGATTCAGGACAGCGGAGACTGTTTAGGGATTTTATGTTCACCGCATAGCATTTCATAGTGCTAACTACCTTTACTCCTCTTCTCTTCTCACAATTATTTTCCGTAGCCTTTTTGACCATATGTCTCCGACTCGATTTCACAGAATACGCTTATCAGATTTCCAGAGTTAAGGGCACTCTTGGCTCCATGAGTTCTTTGGTGCCATCTATTTAAATTCCTTATTAACTCCCATTCCATTCCATTTCAACTATTCTATTCCCCATGGCTATTTAGGTTTGTTTGAAGGTCTTGGGCGCCGTGCAGTAGAACAATCTAGAAAATTGTTCCTGCTTTCTATACACATAACAAATAGAAGGAAATTTAGGGTCAACTTCCTACATTTCCCTGCAGTTGAGTAGCCCGCTATATTCCACACCTATAGCTTATAACCTCGTCGTTTTTCCATAGTGCCCAGTCTACTAGCGCAGCAACAGCAACTGGCGTATGCGGCACTGGCGGCCATGCTTCGCAAAGACATGCCCAATATCAATGACGATCAAATCCGAGCCATGCTGCCGATGATATACCAATCAAATCCAGCGGTATGTATTGTTACATGCAAAACTTGATATTGACATTAGTTAATAAGAAAATGGAATAAGACTCAAAGATAATGTCTTTCTCTTTTAGGAGGCTTCTATACAGTAGGCTTTTACTTGCCCTATTAATTTAAGAATCAAACGAACTTACCTTGTAAAGTTTGATAATTATGTAATTATACAAGCGTCTTAAGGGTGGGCGTGTAGTCGCCTCGGGCAATAAAGTAACATGTATAAGGTGATATTGGCATTAGTGTTAATAATGGAATGGTTCCAATGAGAATATCTTGCTCATTTAGGATACTTCTATACATTACTTTTACTTAGCTTATTACTTTACATAGAATTTAAAGTAACTGGCTTGATGTTAATAAGAACTTCAATCAATGGGATTAGTTTAAACCAGAACAAGTTGTCTCATGAGTACTACTGTGCAATTTATGTTACTTCACATAGATGATGAAGCAATTGATATTTTTTAGTAATAAGGTCAGTTGAAGGGATCAGTACGAGCTGGAACATTTTACGCTCATTTACGATTCCTTCTGTGTAACTTCACATTGAAGGTGAAATGACATGGGTGTTAAAACAAGTAATGTCTGCTTCAATTTATTAGTTACTAAAATTATGATATTTATTTGTTCAGATGTTCGGTGGATATGACTATGGCGTAAGTTTTGTCGATGTTATTCGATTAGATAGATCCCTTTTTTGTTTAATAATGTTTATTTAATTGTTTACGCCATGTCTGTTTTTGTTTACTCCTTCTGTAATCGCATGTGTTTATAGTAATCGTATGTTACCAACTATGTATTATAATTTTTTTGATTTTTATTATCCCCTCTCCTAAATAGAGAAAGGCTTGGCCCTGTAGTGATGATAATGATGATATTTTTGACGTGACAACGTCTTATAATTCGATAGAGCCGGCTGCACGCACGAAAAAACATGACGTCATGCGTCGTTACCTCGCTTTGAGGCGTTCCATGTAAGGCTTGAAGTGCAAGCGAGAGCGCGGAACGAGCGACAAAGAAGCACAATCGGCCTTTGCGTTCGGCAGCGTTCGACATCCGTCTATTAAATATAATTATTAAATATATTAATTTTAAATTAAAAATTAATATATTTATTATAAATTTAAAATATAAATTTATAAAATCAAAATCAATTATTTTATTAATTTAAATTAATATTTATAAAAATATACTTAAATTAAAAATTTTGATAACCAATTAAATGCTACCATGCCATCAGTATTTTCCTAAGACATTGTCACGTTCAACTATCGTCAGTAAACCGACTTTACAGACAACCAATTTTTTATTATGCAATAAATGCTTAGAAAGATAGTATTTTGAGGGGCGCGATTTAAAACATATTGGCAAAGTCGTAATAGTAATATAGGTTTTTTAAAAAAGGCTGTAACGAGTAAGGGGGCGTCCATAAATTACGTGAGGTGTTTAAGGGGGGGAGGGGGTCGAGTCAAATCTCATCTAATCTTACGTTGGAGAGAGGGGGGGTCTCGGCAAATATCACACAATTTTTTTTCTGATTGAAACAAAAATAATTTATACTATTCTGGTCTATTTAATCCAGATTGTACATGCTTAAGATTACTAAAGAACACTTATAATTAAACTCTCAGCAATATTGATTACTAGTCTTAACTAGTCGTAAATAAAAGGGCGATGCAAATTTGTTTTTTTTTTTTTACAATAACAATCCACGCGTTTACGTAAGAAACTCACATTTTGAAAAATCTCACGTGAGATTCGGGGATGGGGGAGGGGGTTGAATAAAATCTCACGACATCTCACCAGGGGGGGAGGGAGGGGCAGAAAATTAAAAAAAACACCTCACGTAATTTATGGACGCCCCCTAAATCATATTTCCAGTCGTATGTGCGAAATAGAAGACCATTGTTTCTGTGCATCTTTGTCATTGAATTAGTATTTGGTTTATTGGTTTTTTTGACGTCCAGTAGACAACACACGCCCGAGATATCTTGTGTAGTGAAAACAAAGTTGTATACTCGATATATTTCTTTCGAGGGCATCTTAGGCTTTCCATATATCATAACGATCGACATATTAGAAGTCTTAGTAGTTTTACCGTTTCATAATTAATTGATGATTAAGTCTCTTGTTATTTATTTCTCTTAAACTGTTATATATGTCCTTTCCACAGTTGATGCAGAAGATGAGTGAAATCTACAAGTACGCTCAACCTGGCTTGATGAATCCAGCAATGATGAATCCCGTTCTTAATCCAGGTATGATTTATATTTAGAGTACTTATATTATAAACAAGCATAACATTTGCCTGGAAAAGCCGATCATTTTCAATAATATCTGATAGTGATTCTACTGCCACCACTTACGAGAGAGATCATGTTCTCTCCCCCACCTAGCACTGCGACGCTCTCCACTGGATTTTCCGAAAGAGCTCATACAAATACCGGGAAAGCTATGTAGTAATTTATCCAAATAGGGTCTATGATTGCAGTTTGAAGGAGAAACAAATGCACACGCACACACAAACAAATTTCGCGTTTTGGTATGGTGATAAAGGTGTAATTGTGTCGGTAGCAGGCGGCGCGGGCGGCAACATGTCGCTGGGCGGCAGCAGCGGGCTGCAGTACGAGCCGCCGTGGCAGCGCCAGCAGCAGCAGCAGCACCAGATGCAGCTGCAGCGACTCATGCAGCAGCAAAACGTGAGCACCACCAGCATACCACTGTTTAGTAAACATGAGAATGCATTTCAGACAACGTGGGTATAATTGACCATGTTTCGGGAAATGACCAGTTTTTAATTTACGCGCTAATATTAAGTTTTCATATAGGTACAAAAATTGCTGCAATAAGTCAACTACTAGAACATCGACCGGTCAAACATTGAAATTTAAATGTATCATACATAAAAATAATTGAGTTTGTATCATATTAATTCATATTAGAAGAAAATAGTGATTTATTATAAAATGCGCCTTACTGGTCAATTGTACCCACGGTGACCCTGTGTAACTTTGAAGCAGCGTCGTTTACCAGCTGCCCTGAGATACTTCAAAGTTATGGGCTTGTGTTGTTATGTTCTTCAGACGTGAAATATTTTTACGTCATCGATACAGAAATTAGGTTACCGTGTATATGCCCTTCCCTTTTAAACTTCAGATTTTAAATTTACTGAGCTTTGTCGATACCTAAGTAGTACCGACAAAGCTCAGTAAATTTAAAAGTTGAAGTTAGACGCTGGAATGTCGATGCCATACCAGAACGCACACTGTTAGCCACTTCGCCACTAAAGTCCCTTCAACGAGAAGAGATACCAGACGTAAACAAATCGACTGCTAAACAAACAATAGAAAGAGATAGACATATTTTGTTAGTTCCGTCGTTGCTACGAGTAAATGGCCGGCTCGTGTTTACGTCTCGTATCTCTTCTCGTTGAATTTAGATTAGGTGAACTAACGACATCAAACGACTCGCAGAGGTACATAGTGTTCAGAATTCGCTAAAAATAAGGCCTGTATTTAGCAGTGGACGTCCAACGGCTGATAAGATGATGATTGAATCATAATTGTATATGTATGCAAATGAGCATTTTTATAACCAAAGATGGGTGCCAAGTACTACGCAGGCGGGCTGGGCAGCCGGGACCCCGTGGCGATGGCGCTGCAGCAGCAACGCGCGCGCGAGATGATGCTCGGCGAGCGCGGACGACCGCGCGGCCGGCCGCCGGGCAGCACCGCGCCGCGACCGCGCGCGCCGCACACCACCGGCGACGTCGTCAACCTCGACTCCGACTAGTGGCCAAGGGTGAGTGAACAGTGTGAACAAGTACTACGCAGGCGGGCTGGGCAGCCGGGACCCCGTGGCGATGGCGCTGCAGCAGCAACGAGCGCGCGAGATGATGCTCGGCGAGCGCGGACGACCGCGCGGCCGGCCGCCGGGCAGCACCGCGCCGCGACCGCGCGCGCCGCACACCACCGGCGACGTCGTCAACCTCGACTCCGACTAGTGGCCAAGGGTGAGTGAACAGTGTGAACAAGTACTACGCAGGCGGGCTGGGCAGCCGGGACCCCGTGGCGATGGCGCTGCAGCAGCAACGAGCGCGCGAGATGATGCTCGGCGAGCGCGGACGACCGCGCGGCCGGCCGCCGGGCAGCACCGCGCCGCGACCGCGCGCGCCGCACACCACCGGCGACGTCGTCAACCTCGACTCCGACTAGTGGCCAAGGGTGAGTGAACAGTGTGAACAAGTACTACGCAGGCGGGCTGGGCAGCCGGGACCTCGTGGCGATGGCGCTGCAGCAGCAACGCGCGCGCGAGATGATGCTCGGCGAGCGCGGACGACCGCGCGGCCGGCCGCCGGGCAGCACCGCGCCGCGACCGCGCGCGCCGCACACCACCGGCGACGTCGTCAACCTCGACTCCGACTAGTGGCCAAGGGTGAGTGAACAGTGTGAACAAGTACTACGCAGGCGGGCTGGGCAGCCGGGACCTCGTAGCGATGGCGCTGTAGCAGCAACGCGCGCGCGAGATGATGCTCGGCGAGCGGCCGCCGGGCAGCAACGCGGCGCGACCGCGCGCGCCGCACACAACCGGCGACGACGTCAACCTCGACTCCGACTAGTGGCCAAGGGTGAGTGAACAGTGTGAACAAGTACTACGCAGGCGGGCTGGGCAGCCGGGACCTCGTAGCGATGGCGCTGCAGCAGCAACGCGCGCGCGAGATGATGCTCGGCGAGCGGCCGCCGCGCGGCCGGCCGCCGGGCAGCAACGCAGCGCGACTGCGCGCGCCGCACACCACCGGCGACGTCGTCAAACATAGTGCAAATGTTTGGTCAGCGTTCTCTGTCTATCTTTCTTAGCTTCACAATACATCATTATATACTAGTGCTTGGCGAGACAATATGTGTTTTCAATATAAGGCAAATTTTTTCGAGAAAAGCCCACAAGAAACTCAGCAGTTGCTGTTTTAATAATCAAGGGTATTTTGAATTGTATAATGTACAATTTAGGTTTATATTTGTGTGTAGAGAGAAAAGCTGAATGCTTCCAATAATCTTTGTCATTAAAATCTAATGTCTTCCATTTCATTAGATTTTCATGATTAATAAATAAATAATTCATTTTAAAATTGACCAACATGTAAATATTTCTTTTACAGATTCCTGGTGTGTATGTAATAGACATATGTGTACAGTGAAATATTCGGTGCTACATTTTGAGCGAGGTAGGCTTGAACACTCGTGGCGTCAAGTTGGTAGGACTGGTCTAGTACCACTCTACAATTATAATATTTAATCAGTTTATGAATTTTAATGTCGCATGACAGAGATAGCGACCGCGACAATATCCAGCGCTTGAAGCAACGGCTACGTCCTAAGTGACGGCGCATCGCGAAGACTGTGACGCACGAAACTTCATATAAAAAATTTAATCACTTAAAACATATTGCGTTAATATACTTATACATATCTATAAAGTTGGTGCCATTCAAGTTTAAGAAACCTAGGTGACATCCTTGAAATAGAAAGCTTGGGTGGCTCTGACTTATATAAGAATTGCTCGTTTAAAGGTATTTGACAGATAAAAGAGAATTTAAGTGTAGTAATTCTAAAGACGCAATACATATATTTCAGCGCGCTCGCACTCAGGACAAATTTATTTATTTTTTTTAATAACTTACGAATAGCCTTACAGGACATTCCTAATTCACTATCGTAGCATATATAAACTTATATTATTCAACACTTACAAAAATCAAATATCATTATACAAACTTGTCCAGTCCTTATATCGTGCGTCGCTGATTGCGCGTGCGCGAGGCGCCGTCAGTCAGGTCAGGTATTATATAAATGTTATTGTAATTTGGAAGATTTTTTTTTGAAACTTGTTAGGTATATTATAATCTTTATTTCTCATTTCGAAAAATATACATGTCTTTAAATAAATTAGTTATTATTTGTAACTGTTTTGTTTATTAGTTTTAAATGTTTAACTACAACAGTTAAACAGAAAACTAAAGGGTTCTGAATTCTTGGGAAATTAAAAAAATTTTTTTTTCGGAAAAAAGGAAATACACTATTTTATTAAAGAATGATATTATTATTAATGACATAATTTTGGTAAAAACTAATTGTCTCTGCCCAAATCTATAGCAAGCAACATTCAATGTTATTTTGTTACTTTGATTTGTAATATTATAAAGTATAAAATGTAGCTTTGTGTGCCTGAAATTGCTGCCACGTTGTTTTTTTTTTAAATATTTCTGAGTTACAGTTATTTTTTTTATTACAAAAGATGACAGAGAGGCGCGTTATTTTTTTTCGAGATTATTATTATGATATATATTATTACGCGTTATTATGAGATCTTACATACAGAATTGTCGCGGTCGCTATTTCCTCTAGCTGTCCAAGTGGACAAGCACTTATCGTTTAATTGTTTGTCGCCTTCAGGCTTGCATCACCACCATGTATCACGAATCTCATTTTCATTTCTTCCTTCGCAAATGATTCTTAATTTATATAAAAAAAGAAATGGTGGTCGCAGTCACATATCATAAGAATCTCTTTTAAAAATGCAGCCTAAGGAACAATCCAATTTTACTCGCACAAGCGTCATATATTTTAATATTTAATGAGTATTTAAATGTATGCTCAAAGATTAAACGTGACTTTGAAAGTCGTAAGGGTGCCTGTTCGTAGCTAACCGCAGACGACGCCGTATCGCAGCAATACTACTGATTTTTATACTCTATGATCGAAATTATTTATAGAAATGCATACAAACCAGTAGTGTCGTAGCGACATTTCGCCTGCGGTTGTCGGCTATGACCAGGCACCCTAACACTACTCTGAGTTACAATATTTAGTGGAAATAAATACATAGTAATTTAGATGAATATTAGGCAGTTTTATGTGGATAACATTTAGATTTCGAGCAACAACAAAAATTCGTATTACAATAGTGATCAATGTAAATATGTATTGTATAAAAGACATGTTTTGTTTTTTTTTAATCAAAATTTCAGTCTGTAAAGCTATTGTATTATTATAGACGTATGTGTTAGTGTTATTTGCATAAAACGTAAGTTTAAAGCACCTCATCGGCATAGAGATTGATACATTTTGAAGTTATACTTAATGCCTTAATGGTTTTTGTAATACTTTCTTATTTTTGCCTGGAACCCAACAGATTTGCAAAGTGTTAATGTATAATGGAACAGACCATTTTCAGTGGCTTTCAAGTGTCATTCAAATAGACAGTGCATAATAAAAAATGTGAAGAGTTTATATTACATATATAACCTTTTTTAAAGATTAAAGAGGGTATCGCAAAAAATGCACTGTATTATTTATTATTATTTTTAGCAAAGAAAATTAAACCGACTTAACACACTAAAAAGTTTAAAATAACTGCGTCATATAGTTGTAGCAGTAGGTGCCAGCCAAGTTTAAGGAACATTTATTTACCGTATTAAAGCAATTTGTTGGTTCTAGGTAACGTCCTTAAAGTAGAAAAATATACGCGTCGAATTGAGAACCTATTTTTTTTTAGTCGGTTAAAAATCAAAGTATAACTTCAAAAACTTACTATATATAATACGAATGTCCATGGGAGGCTTTAAAATTGGTCGCTTGACGATTTTAAATATATCTCTCAGTACAGGAAATTAGTGTTAAGATATATTGTATGTAATTATCTAACGAACAGTGCGTCGATCACATTACCTCTTTCATAAAGTCCTGGAAAATTAGTGCATCTGTTAGAATAGTAAATTATTCATTACGATTTCTTTATGAAGCAATCGTCATCAACATCATCATCAGCTTATTAACGGCGCAGTAAAAAGCCAGGCCTTTTGGGAGAGGATATGGAGCGTAGACCCACCACGCTGTTCCATTGCGGGCGGGATTAGGGTGGTAGTGATGAAGCAATAGTTTATAATTATTGCGCCATCAATCACATAATTCTGTTTAATTCAGTTTATAAAAAAGAATATTATATAAGGGTCAAGTAGAGTCAAAAGAGATTTATGATAACTTAAATATTACGCTCCATATCCCCTCTCCTATAAGGAGGGAGGCTTGTAGTGAGCCGTAAATAGCCTGATAATGATGATGATGATGTTGAAATATTATATTATTGATACTTTGGTGTTTGTAGGCTAATCATTAAAAAAACCAATCTAGAGCTAACTATACTCTTTCTCCCCACTTTGATCAGCTGCAATGATGGACTTGGCAAGAGAAGTGCATAAAATATTTACAGACTTTATGAAACAGGTATTTTATGAGGTAGAAAAAATATGTACCACAGAAATATTATGATTTTTTTTTTAAATTTTCGTTGCATTTATTTTAAATTAATTTTCTACAAATTAGTAGCATGATATACGCATTGAATATTGAAATCAAAAGTAGGTAATTTTTATAAATCAGTTTATTCTTTAAATCTACAATAATTGTTTATACACAAAGGTCCATATTTTTTATTTATTTTGGATCAATATCTCAGTATATTTAACAATTATATTAATATGACAATTTATGTTTAACAATTACTTATGATTTTTATTAAGTACTTAGAAACAATGAAGCTCTCTGTTTGCATCTGTTCCACTGTAATCCCAATACCCATACAATATATGAGACTGGAATCATATTAAATGTTTACCCGTAATTAATTCCTAACGTGCATCTATGCAACCAATTATGTACTTCAAAATATTAGAAATAATAAAAATATATATATATAGATAAAAAAATAGCACTCAAAGATGCTGCTTGGTGATTACTATCAAGTAATTAACCTACATATCTGATTTGTGAGTAGAATAATAACTATTGTATGTTATAAATAGGACCTGATTGACAGAATTTTGCTCAGTATTTTTATTGGATATTATAAGTTTTCTAAAAATGAAACTTAACATCTAAATCGTCTAAAATATCGCCCCCGAAACACAAAAAATTACATGTAAATCGTTGGAGCCGATTCCGAGATTCGGATTTTGTGCGTTTGATTTTTCAAGAATTGCTCATTTAAAGATTTTTAAACCTTTTGTGGCTTTTGAAAGATTTTGTCCTTTTTATGTATGAATGTCAGGTACTTACTTACTTTTGTTTTGCCTTTAATATGAAGTTTTTGATGCTCTTCTTGGATAAGCGGGATTACATTGGAATAGGCCTTATTTATTGATTTTCATTGCTTATTTAAAGTGATGATTGTAAATAATAATAATAACCTAAAAGCCAAATCAAATTATTAAAAGTACCCAAAAATCTAATCCGCATTTTCTGCTATACTAGGTATTGATCTCTCATCTGACCAGCACGCCTAACATGCGTCAAGATATAGAATGCTAGGCGTGCAGGAAGTCTTAAGATGCGTACCTAGTGATATTTGGTGTGGAGAAAAAAAATTATGAAAAAATATAACTAACTTCCAAATGTACTAATAATTTTAAAATAATTGCGTTGTTGTTGTTACTTTAAGTTATTTATTAAGCATATCTATCAAGTCAGAGCCATTCAATGTACTTGAGGTACCTAATTAAGGAAAGTTATTTAGGTTAGGTTAGGTAGGTAGGTACCTAATTAACTTTTAATTAGGTACCTACTAATACAAAACTTGGATGGCACGGACTTTATGAATATGTTTAAGTAAATATAGTAACTAGCCAACACAATTATTTTTAATTTTAGTGCACTTGGAAGTTGGTTTTATTTATTAATTTTTAATGATTTATCGATATCGATGATAGAGTTGGATTGAGTCACTAAAAATAACGAAATCGTTGCACAACCATCAGATCCTGACACGTCGATTATACAAATCGGTCCAACCGCCTTCGAGTATAACACATGCAAAAAAAACATACAATCGTATCCTCTTCTTTGGAAACCGGTTGAAAAGATATCGTAGCCTAGTAGCGAAATTGGAAATATTGCTTTTTCGTTCCACCGCAATGAGAGCTATATTTTCTATTGCGCGCCATTGGGCAATCGTCTTTTTGTCTACACGATATAATATCTCCTTGTGCGCATCTTAGGCCTACTACAGGGCTATATTATCGACATATCTCTTCTAAAAAGAACGAAAAACGTGTCAAACGAAAACGAAAGAGTGAGCGATATTTTTAATTGCGCGCTATTGGATGACGCTTAGACCTAATATTAACCGATGCGATTAAAAAGATGCGTTTGTCGTGTCTTACAAGAGATATATCGACGATCGCATCATACTCTGCAGGAGACAGATTGAGGGCAAGCAGCCACGAGATATTTGATATCATGTCTTTTGTCAGTGTTTTTTATTTTTTTATAATTCAAAATTATTATTATTGTTTTTCTATAGATCAAATTGATTTAATTCTGCTGACATTTAACTAAAAATTAGCAAAATCTAATAATAGATAAAGTACATTGTACTCAACTACCTATAGTGTACCTGTAGGTCAGATTAGTAATTTTCTTTTCCAAACAGTGTAGTGCATTGCATAATTTTTAGCGTAATGACAGAAATGAGTAGTTATAATTATGTTTTTACAATTAAAAATAAAACAATTATTTTAATTTTATTAATTATTTATCATATTCATTTAATAATTCAAATATGGATATGCAATTCAAATGTTTGACTTAACTAAATTTTTCTTTAATTAACCTTAGTTGACTATTATTTGTTTTCTCAAGTATTAAAGATCGTGATGATGATAAATACTTAAATGTCAAAAATATGAATAAACAAATGTCATTCCAGATTATTGATATATTTATATGAACATCAAAATCATTGCATTTTGAACGATTAAATTTATCACAATGTGAATTACTTTGTATATTTACGTTAGTACGTTATTGACGTTTTTAAGATTAGTGAAATGTATAAAAATTATCAACCAAGTTTCTCAATAACTTGTCCTATTTGTAAAATTGTATTTCAACATAACTTTCATTCCAAAATTTCCAAAGAAATTCCTAACAGAGATAGCCTATCTATAAAATAATTAATTGTCTCTAAAAAATTAGGTGATTATGTACAATACTTATCTGAGTACCTAGGGCAAGTACTGAGACCCAAAATTATGAGAAACATAATGCAAAAGTAGTATGCAAAGAATATCAAATCTGAGGTCAAAATTCATTTATTCAATACAAATACAACATCTAAATACATATATAGTATTTTTTTTCTTTTTGGATACAAGAAAGAATTTCTAGTTGTCATTTTTATGTCTGTAAAGAAAAAATAAACGTGGGAATTATAGATGCATACTTTATTTATGAACACAAGAATGACATTACTAGTTGTAATTTTTGTTTTCGTAAAAAAATATAAACTGTTCAAACAAAATTTTTAGTGTAAGATTTTTGTTGACATTTCACCAATCTTAAACATTTTTGTTCATTTCTATAATGTCATTTTATTTATTAGCCTGGGCAGCAGGTGTTTTAGTTGTGATATTGCCTATAGTCTCCATGTGGAATATAATGAAAATTGATTAGTTACATGTTAGTTTTGTGTTCGTCACACATCTGCTGTGGAATCTTTCACCTACCGACAAAGACGTACTGCCAAGCGATTTAGCGTTCCAGTGCGATGTCGTGTAGAAACCGATAGGGATGTGGATTTCATCCTACTCCTAACAAGTTAGCCCGCTTCCATCTTAGATTGCATCATCACTTAACATCAGGTGTCAGCAGTCAATGGTCAACTTGTAGTCAATAAAAAAAATAGTTAAATGGCCAACTGATCAATTTCACTTTAATTCATACATGAAGAGTTTAATCTTAAATTTTGTATACGTTTACTTTTAACGAGTCAATGTGACTTTAATATTAGTATTGGCAAATAAGTAGCTAGTTATTTTTTATAATATAGAATTATTATTATACCAGTGTATCAATTGAAAGTAGATTATTTTGATTTCTTAAATATTGTTATAAGATTTTTTAGGAGTGAGACATTTAAAATGTTGATTTTTTTTATTAAACATATTGCTTAGAATTTATGCTTAATATTTAGTTTAGTTTTACAGAAATTATAATGAATGAACAGTATTTCATGTAGAGTTTAAGGTAATTTTATATCTAAAATATAACTAATTGATATAATTTAATAATAATTTTTTTTTTATAATCTGTAAGAAATGGCAAAAATATATTGCTTTATGTGGGTGATTTGATGTGAAATGATGAACACCTGTGCAAGGACTGTTGTAACAGTTTAATTATTTATGTAATATATAATTATTGTAACTGTAGAAAACTTCCTATTATTTTGTAGTACAATTGAGTATAATAAATGATTCGGAAATGTGTAAAACATTGTTTGATTCTTATCACATACATTCATCACGCTTCATGACGGCGAGACGCCGAGTGGCGCAGTGGGTAGTGACCCTGCTTTTGCGTGCTAGGCTGTGGGTTTGATTCCCAGATCTGGAAAAATGTTTGTGTGATAAGCATGGATGTTTTCCAGTGTCTGGATGTTTATCCATATAATATCGTAAGTATTTATGTATAAAATATATAAAAAGATTCATCAGTTATCATAGTACCCATAACACAAGCTACCTAAGCTTACTTTGGGGCTATATAGCGGTGTGTAATTGTCCTATAATATTTATTTATTTATTCATTCCCATAGAGGTTGGCATAGACTACATACTTTCATTTCCCACGGTTCTAGCATACTTCCTTAGCTTTTTCCACTCATTAATTCTTTCATAAATAGCTTTCTGTCAAATTGGCATACTCTAGACCTGACCATTATTTATGTCTAGAATTTAGTCTTGGAAATCTATCACTATTACAAATAACTTAAAAAAATTAAATTCATAATATATAGCTAACATAAAGTACATAACTTACATAATCTACTACATAAAGGTTTCTTTGAGTTCTAGCAACATAACTACACATTAGGAAATTGTATACTTTGTGCACAGAGATGTGATTTATTTGAAATACTTCTATTTAAAATGCAAATACAAAATGCAAAATACCTATTTTGTATTTTGCATTTAAATGCTTTTTAACAAAAACATTTTGTATTTTATTTGAAATACCTTTCGAGATGTATTTTGCATTTTTAAAATTCATTTCAAAATGCAAAATACTTTGTGATTAAGTTTAACCACCATTACCAGTCAAACGAAATTAAATGAACAAATGACGCTTGTATTTCTGAATTTGACCGATAGTGGCGCCTGCTACCCATGCGTGCCCAATTTTTCTTCTTTGGTCAGAGTGTGCGCCTTATGTCTAATATGGAGAGTAGAGGTACCTCTACTCTCCATAATGTCTAACTACTGTGTACTGAGACAGTGTTGCCAACTTAGCTACTTTATAGCTAGATTTAGCAATATTCCAATGTCGGGCAGCTACAATTTTTTTAACTTGTGGCTAAACTTTTTAGCTACTTTTTAAAGCAACTTTTGGTATATTGAGATGTTTTTTTAGAAGAGCAATAATAAAAATGGTGCGGGAATCCCCGAAAATAAAATGTTAGTAGCAATGTACACCTACAAGAGTGAGTGAGATAACATTTCATACGACTCGCTTACTCGTATGAAATCCGTGCGAAATCACTTTGGGGATTCCCTCGATTGTCTGATTATTGGCCTGTAGAGATTAGGGAATGTTCGATGATTATCGATGTTGTAAGCAAAAACATCGATGTTAACGGAATCGGTCGTCGATGTTATGTTATTTTGTGTTTTTCTTTGTTGGATAAGAAGTTTAAATTAGCTCTGAAGTTTGTTTAAGCTAGGTTAGATAGGTATAGATATTGTATATTAGTTGCATATAATATAATTTTATTAAAGTTTATTTAGATGAAATACATGGGTTTTATTTCTGAATACTACATTTTAAATGCAATGAATATTCAAGCCTTTAACAGTCAATCGTTTTTATTTTCATCCAGATATTTAGGTAGCTATTTCTAGCTACTTTTATGTAGACACAAATACTCAATCTGACAACTTTCTGTTAAATTTCTAGCTATAAGTCTTTGGTAGCAGTTGGCAACACTACTTGATACTGACTACTGACTAGTGTTAAAGTCAAACGAAAACGAACGACGACGAACGTTATCCCGGCGATTCAATTTCAGCGAATTTATTATTTGATGGTGCTTGGTGAAGTGGTTACTGATTTGATTACCTTTTTTATGATATTGAAGTGTTGTTATCCTGGAAAGTCTATAAACAGACGTGCCGTGGTGAATTTGGTGTGGTGCTGGTGTCCTAGCTAAAAAATGTAAGTACTTGTACGTCTTACAAATAAAATAGGTAAATAGTATAAACAAATATATACTAAAAAGAAAAGACGTCAACTAATTTAAATTGACTTTAAGCTTTATAAATTATAATAATTCAGTTAGTGTTGATATCTACTATACAAGTAGCAACATGCAAAGCCTACTAACATTTTTAGTTGGAAGGTAAAGTATTGTTTTGTGTCAGTGTCACCTTTCACCAACAAAATAATGCACGTCAAACCAGTAAAATGAATAGTGGCTATAGTATTTGATTCAATAAATAATTCATATATGATTTTATTTCAGGGATAACCCTAATCTACCATTTATATTAATGCACAGTTTTAAAGACGTGAAGAAGGAGGGTGAAAACAATATAAGTGCTGTTTGCAAGAAATGCTTGAAAACATTGAAGGGAAGTCTGCATGCAACAACAAACTTCTTAAACCATATTAAAGTAAGTGTAACCTATGAACATTTGCTTTTATATGATATGATATAATGACACCTTATAGGATACCTTTTAATTAATTAAGTATAGGTAACTATGTAATTTTTTCTGTGTTAACAAATAATTAACCTGTTTGTTGTTTTGTTTTCTTTAGAGTAAAGGCCACAGTGATCTTCTGGAAGATTATGAAAAATTGAAACCCCAGCATACAAAGAAAAGAAAGTCTAGTTTTGCAGAATCTGATAACAATAGTACTGCAAGTACAGCAAAGAAAATGAAACAAAGTATTCTTACAAATGCTTTACAGAAGTCATTAAATCTAGATAAATTAATAATAAACTTTGTTGTTGACACAATGTCACCTATGACAATAGTAGAAAATAAGTCATTTAGAGCTTTAATTGAGGGAGCTCAACAACTTACACCTCCACCAAAATTAATGTGCCGCCGTACATGCAATAATAAAATTGCTGATGCATACACAGAATATAAAGGTAATCTAAAAAATAAATTGAAGGCTGCTCAATACCTCTGTACTACAGCCGATATTTGGTCATCTTCAAGACGCAGTTACTTAGGTATGACTGTTCATTGGATAGATACGGATACATTTGCAAGGAACAGTTCTTCTCTTGCCTGCAGAAGATTCAAGGGGTCCCACACATTCAATAAGATAGCAGAACTCATAACTGATATACATGAAGAATATGACTTAAGATTGTCCAAAATAACTAAAACAGTAACGGATAATGGCTCCAACATGGTAAAAGCTTTTAAAATTTTTGGGAAACCTGATCTAGAAACTGATACAAGTGGTGGACCCCAGTTGAATGATAATTTAGACAATTTTGAAGTGAACATAAATGAAAACCTTGATGTTAACAATCAGCAAGATGATGATGATGATAATGATGATATATTAGCCCTGCATGAGTTTCCTGAACCTCAAGAAAATGATTTATACCAACTGCCCAACCATGAGAGATGTGCAACCCATACCTTGCATCTGATTCTGGCACGGGACATTGATAAAGCCAGAAATAAAAGTAATTCATACAGGAAACTACATGATGCAGCTATGGCTAAATGTCAGGCTGTTTGGAATATATGCGCTAGGTCACCAAAAGCATCTGAAATTTACTTGGAAGTTACTGGTAAGTCTCCAACTAGCCCCTGTCCAACTCGGTGGAATTCATTTTACAATTGTATAACAGATATATTACAAGTCCAAGAAACCATAAATGAAGTTCTAAGAAAACTGGGATTATCAGTCCTGAAAGAAATTGAAATACAGTTCTTGATTGAATATGTTAGAACTTCCAAACCCATAGCTGAGGCCATCAGGAGTTTGGAAGGTGACAAAGAGATGTATTATGGATGTCTACAACCTGAATTGATAAGAATGCAAAAAATATTAGCTTCATTAGAAATGGACAACCCAGTATATTGTGGACCATTGATTGAAATAATTAAGGAAAGTATTGAAAAGCGTTTTAACAATTTTGATTTAGAAGACCCAAGATCCAAAGACAGCATTCTGGCAGCAGTATCATATCCATTCTTCAAATTAAAGTGGGTGCCTAAAAGTAAGAAGGAGCATGTTAAGAAGCTGTTTGTTTCAGAAGTCAGGAAATTTAAAAATGAAAATTTAAAAAGTGGCCTCCAATCACAGACATCAGAACGAAAAAACCAAAAAAGCGAGTCTTACTACATGTTCCAGGATTCAGACTCCTCTGCAACCAGTGAGGGTGGTAGTGCCAATACTACAATAGACTTGGAAACCCTACAATACTTAAAGGATGAGTCCACAAGTCTGGAGATGCTGAACACCTATCCTACAATAAAAAACGTATTTTTAAAATACAACACATCCTTACCAAGTTCAGCACCAGTAGAAAGACTTTTTTCGTACGGTGGGATGAGTATGAGACCTCACCGAAGAAAAATGAGTGATGATGTATTCGAACAACTGGTATTGTTAAAAAGTGTAATAAATAAAAATTGATTTTTATTTTTTTCACTTTTTAACAATACCTGTCCAATTGTTAGAGATAAAAGAAAATTGTAAGCAGAGCGTATAAATAATAATATAAAAGGAGCGTACACCCACCACGCTGCTCCAGTGCGGGTAGGTGGGCTAAGGTTGATAATGTTTCATTTATTAACTATCACTATCAGATGTTGGTGAAAGTGACCGGGACAGACGGCTTAACGTGCTCTCCGAGGCACAGGGTGTAACACCGCCAACTTTCAGACTCCGGGCTTGGAATGTACTGAACATTTCATAGAAGAATGAAAAAGCTCAGAATTATTCCGTGACCCGACCCAGGTATCGAACCCAGGACCTCGTGATAGAAGCCACATAGGCTAACCACTAGACCAACGAGGCAGTATGTTATAAGTAACTAAGGTTAATGTTATAATGTTATAAGTGACTAGGTATTCTAAAATAAATAAAAATATCATGCGATTTGGTCAAAAGGTATTTTATTTTGAAAAAGCATTTTGAAAATACCTATTTTGCATTTTGCATTTGAAATACAAAACGCAAAAGTATTTGGTATTTTGCATTTGAAATAGTAAATCTGAAAAGTATTTTGCATTTTGTATTTAAATGCTTTTATGGAACCATTTTGTACATCTCTGTTTGTGCAATACTTATTTAGAAGATAGTAGAACTTAAACAATATTTTATTTGCAGTGTTTTCAGTTTTATTTTAGTTACACCTACAAATTAAAGGCACATGCTAAAAAATAACAACATATATAGCCTAACCAAGAAAACTAAAAAACCTAGATTCAAGGTATCCATACTTTTTAGTAGACTATAGTAATTTATTAGAAGAACTAGTTCCTTTTTTTATCTGCAACATAGCCAGGTTTTTTATTTTTCTCTTCAGACTATACATAAAACATGAGCCTGCTTAGCTATGTTGATAAAAATTATCATAAAAAAGGCAGTTTGCATAATGTTAACATAGACCATCATTCTTTCTTTGTTGCACACCAGCTTATCACCACAGCATGCTAGTGTCTTATCACAATCATCATCTTTACTAGGTGCCATTGTCCGAATAAAAGTTCGCAGTCAATATGCAGAAAGCTTTTCAATTCGCATTAACTATGTCTAATAATGTATCTGGTAATTTAGTCTGGTCCACCCTCTTATGTAGTCTAGCCATTTCCTCCTTTAACGACCAGGTGCTCTCTTACCCAGTATGTGTCCTTCCGAGATTACTCTTGGAATGGCAAACTTCGCACCCTGCAGGTGTCCAATGAAGCTCAGTTTCCCCTGCTTGATAATAGTCATAAGGCACACAGAACAACATGTTTAAGACACACCAAACAAAATATTTCCATATCTGGCAACTTCGCTTTTTCAATTTATTTTATTATTCATTCATTTATGCCAACTGGGCACAGAATCACAGATCTTAACGCCAGTGTAACTTAGATGGAGAAGGCATAAAGTTTTAAATGTATAGTTAGTTACAAAAGAAAACATCAAATGTTGAGATTTGGTATTCCAGTATTGATACCAATAGATACTTCTATGTATTTGAGGAGTCGTCGCGCCAAGAAATTAGCATCTTTCTGAGTTGACAAATCGGTAGTTATCATGTCAAGCCTTTTCTCAGAGCAGAAGGAAATAAATTCCCCTGTACTAGCTTCCATGCCGCGTATTGTCGAGTCTATTACATTTACAAGTACCACACAGCGTATTCTCAGGTCTGGATGGATTTGCTCTAACATTTTATTCGCCCACTCTAAGCATAACAGTCTACTGCTATCCACTGCAAGTATGATAAAATTTATAGTCAGTTCACCCGTCAACGCCGATTGTTCTGCGATATCATTTATACACAAAGAACGTAACACTACTAGTTTCCACCTAAAATCACACATTGCGTGAACATCTATTAGTGCTTCTGATATTTTATCAATTACTGTACTGTTTGTAGAAATAACAACAACTGACAAACTGTTTTTGCAGATAGTAGAGCCAATCCATGGCTTCCATGGTGCTAGCATATTATTTTCGTACATAGACATTTTAAATACTCGACTTAACTTTAGTTTTTTATTAGGTACTCGGCTATAATGTTAAATGAAATAGCTTAGCTCAGAAACAATATTTTGAATACCTATTTTTGAATTTAAAGCTACGGTTAAAAAATTGACAGCACTGAACACACACAGAAGGCACAGATTGCATAAACTTACAGCAGAACAGCCATATTTCTTAACTAACTAGAACTACACGGCTCTGAATACTAGCTTTTTGAGCCTGTAATCACTTTATGTCATACCTTATAATGAGACGCTACTGGAAGTCTCCCTGTAAGGGACTGCAAAAAATAATACGACTTTGCATAAGTGTATCCAACTAAAATCATTAAGTTAGGTCTTACATCTCATTCCTGCATAGTATCCATGTCAGGCCTTTGCTTATATTATGTCAAATCACATATTATAAAGGGTATGGAGGGTAGAGGAATATAAAGTAGTAAGAGTATAAAGGGTATGGGCTCTATCTAGTAGTCTTTAATCTATGCCATAGCGTGTCCACTCGTGAGACAGCAAATCAGCCTTATTGACATGACATGTCAACATTTAAAGTACATCATAAAACGTTATGTTTTAAAATATCGTAAAATACGAAATATTACTTTATATAATATAGTTTAGTAAACGCATAATACATGAAATTTGCTTAAAAATAATATATCTAAGCTTTAAATCATCAATCAATGAAGTTTATGCCTACTTACGTATGAAACGTAATTTCTTCGATTTTCTGTTCGCTGCAGCTGTTGCAGCCGAAAATATTACAACCCACCATAGCACGATAACTTTTAAATTAATATAGTAACCGCAAAGTTATATTATTTATCAGCAAATTTAATAAAAAGCTAATAATTGCTCAGATATGTCCCTTGTCTGTCACAAATTCCACTCTTGACAAATAATAAAAACGAACACGCTGAAAGGGACAAAAAATAATCTTGCATCACTTTCTAATAAAGGTCGAATGAAATAAGTCTGTCATGCTCTTGAACCCACAGCCGCGTTAGCGTTATGACTCCATCTAGTAGTCTTTAATCTATGGGTTCAAATTTGATAGTATTAATAGTGTTGTCACGTGCAAATAGTTCTATAACTATAGCAACAACACTAAAAATATCGATTATTATCGGCGGATCATGCGCTCTCCAGTTTAGGTATAATTATAAAGCTACTAGTACTTGGCGGACCCTGTTAAAGCGGATTTTTCAAAGGGGTGCCGCACGCTGTCTGGGTCACATAATGTATATTGTGTAATATTTACCTACAATCTTTATAATCTGGCAATCTACAAAATTCCTAACCTACACAATAACAGCGGCGCCTAGGCATATGTGAAATATTGTTATATACTTTAGGTAGGAACCTAGGCAATGTATAGAATTCGTAGGGATTTATAGTTAATCTTTAAGTCCACCGACAATGTGTTAAATAAATACTTGTGTTAAAACTATACACAGAAAGATACTTATTTTATTACCAATAAATTCTAAATATAAATGAATTAATAAGCATCTATTTGTATTTCTCGAAATACAAATTGATGCTGACGACGATTATTATGATGATGGAGGATAATGATGATGATGACGATTAAGATTGTTGAAGATGACGTTGATGATGATGGATGGTAATGATGATGATAATAGTAATTATAAAGATAATAAAATTTAAATAGGGCTGTACCAGTAACATAAATCATCGACAAAAGTTGTTCTTTATATTTTTTCAATTATCTTGTTTCCTATGTCTTTAAAGCCAACTATTTAAAGATAAATATTATAGAACATTAAATTTTCTACAACTTTTGTCTAAAATTTTTCTTAATATATTGCATCGTTTTAGGCATAACGGGCTGAGAGTGCACAGTGTCTAACTACGTATGTAAAGTTTCATTGAAGATCACTCAGTTTCTAGTTTGATCAAAATCACACTGAATATAGTTTATAAATTATTGAGAAATATGTAATTATAGTACTTTGCATTTAAAATAAAACACTCTATTTATTAAATTTTTTGTCTCTCTTACGAAAACGACACAACGTATTAAAAAAACATTCAAGCAAAAGTTATAGGAAATTTTATATTCTATAATATTTATTTCAATATACTTATCATTAAAGTCATAGAAAACGAGATAATTGAAAAAATATAAAAAAACAGTTTTTAGATGATTTATCTTATTATGTTTGATTTATATATATTATTATCTTTATAATAAACACAAATAGCATAAAACATTAAAACGTTGTAGTAGATATCTCTAGTAAGAGCTCACACTCAAAATGAAGTTTGTATAAATTGATAGTGGTATATCTTCCAATTTCGATATGAAACCCCTTATATGACTGGACTACTAGGTAGGTAAGTGGTAAGTGAATATTCATGTTGAAAGTATTATTCTTTAAAGGAGGCAACCCTAACGTAATTAGAAAAAGTAAGAATAAGCGATAGAAAGAGATAAACGTTGCATGAGAATAAAACAGAGTGCACTTTAATTCCGTGCAAACTAAAATGCACTTTATGAAGTTGTTACTAGTGTTGATATTTTCTAAATATATTTGCAGAGTGAATCTTCTGTATTTGTACTATTATCTATTCTGTGGTATCGATCGGTTCGAGTCGAGAGTTCGAGAGTTTCCACCCTACTATGATCTGTGTATATTTTTGTGATTTTTGTCAAGCTGTACCTATGATACCGCGAATAGTATTCTTTAATTCAACAAATTATATTCTTATTGTGTGATACATTATTTCAGTTGTGATTATTTACGTTAACTTGAGGATTTTTACCCATGCAGCGCGTATAAATAACTTTATGAAATGGCGGACTCCGTGCCCGTGTCTGATGTTTTATGCGAAGCAATAGAATATTTATCAAAATTTGGATCGAATTTAAAAGTACGTTCTGATAATTTAAAGGAAAAGAGAATACGCAAAGAGAAGTTGCGAAACACCCATGCAGTACAAAAAGCAGCTAGTAAATTACTATTAATATGCGAGTTGTCGAAAAAGTCCATTGAAAACGTCGAAACTGGTGTCAAAAAGGTATTAAAACAAGTCGATGTCAAAGACGAACCGACCACAAGTGTCGGGAGTGCCAGTTATAGATCATCTAAATTGGCAAAAAATGAGGATTACCAATACATAGTATATAAATCTCAGAGATTGCGAATACGCAAAAAAGTTAATGTTAAACATTACACATCTGTAAAAGTTTTCGTCAAAGGTATGCCGGCTTCCATGCAGAGCAGGTATCCAGTGTATTTTGATTGTAAGATGTACCGTTCGAGGAAGAAGAGTGTAAGATTCAAGGAGTCCGATGAGAACAGCTCTGATGATGAAGCAGAAAGCAGCTCCGAAACCATCACTGACCCGGCCCAAGCTAGTAAGAAAAGTAGTAAAGATGGACCTGTTAAAAAGGAAAGTGATGCATCACGAGACCGCCTTACTGAAAGTGATAACACAGTACACGAAAGCTCTAAAGAAAAATCTGAAAATGAGAATTCAACTGCCCAAGCGCCTCCTGCTGAAAAGGAAAAAGGTGCACCCTCAACAGTTCAAAAGGATGAGACTAACCCTTATGCCGAACATTACCGTAATGGCATAGTCAGTGTGGAATTTTACAATACTACAAATGATCTAAATGTACTATATTCACAGAACCCATATCACATTGTAGAAGGAAGACCACTTGCATATTATAATGAACATATAACATATATACAAAACAAGCCCTCTACAAAGTCTGGGAGGTATAGGCAAATATATGATAGCGGAGCCACTGACAGCAGTGACTATGAAGATATACCTGTGGTAAAGCGTAATACCAAAAAGGATGACCAAGACAAAAAAGATGACGAAGATAAAAAGGATGACCAAGACAAAAAGGATGACCAAGACAAAAAAGGGGACCAAGATAAAAAAGACAACCAAGATAAAGATAACCAAGATAAAGACAACCAAGACAAAAAAGATGATGATAAAAAGGATGACCAAGATAAAACGGATAGCCAAGACAAAAAGGATGACCATGAGAAAAAGGATGACCAAGATAAAAAGGATAATGAAGACGAAAAGGATGATCAAGACAAAAAGGATGACCAAGACAAAAATAAAGACAAGTCTTCTTCAGTTTCTGATAGGACAAGTGAAAAAGAAAGTAGCACTTGTGATGCTGTAGAATTAAATGATTCTAAATCAGATGAAATCAACCTTTCAGATAAAGGTAATGATACTCCAAAGGGTACAGAAACAATGAGTGACAAAGGTTCACAGCCAATACAGTTCTTAAGATGTGTTAGTCTTGACAAGCTATTGAAAAAGGATGTCGAGCCTCCTAAAACAACTAATAATGTAATCCATAAAAATCAAGTCTCTTGTAAAAATGCTGAAGTACTGTCTCAAAAAAAAGTGTCTGTTACAAAACATGACAAGTCTCCAAAAAGAAGTTTTAATAAGAAAGTAAGTAAAAGCTATCAAGGAGTCAACAGTTCAAAGAAGTCATTTAAGGATAGAGAAGAAGAATATTGGATACAAAAAAGGAAAGAAGTAAAACAATTCAAACCCAAGAACTGTACTGTTTGTGTGAAAAGACTACCAAAATTTTCCAAATTTTATCTGTCTACCCTTAATCTAAAAAGAATTACTCAAAATGGTGCCATCATTTGTGAAATTACACCCAAACTAGATGAAAACTGTGACTCACCTATTGAAGTAACCAGTGCTAAAAATGCTTTGTTGATAGATTCTGATTCTGATAAAAGCAAAACAGACACACCTAGAAAGGTTAAGAGAGATCTCCTAAAAGAATCTGAGTCAGAAAATGATGAAAATACATCACCATTACAGCGAGCCAGACCTAACAACACATATAGATCAGCAAATGACAAAAAGCCGTCATCACCAGAACCAGAGAAAGATGCAGATCAAAAAATGTCTGAGTCAAATATTGATGATACTCTTTCAGTACAGAAAGGATCACCAGGATCAGTCAAAGAAGGTCTTCAGAAAGGATCAAGTACAGAAAAAAATGATGAACATCTATCAACTCCAGTACCTAACACTAAGGATAGGCAGAATAATAATTCTGATATAGAAGGTAGAAATAACAAAACACCAGAACCTTTACCTGCTAATCCTCTTTCTGAGATTATCAGCGATTTAAAGTCATCATTGCTATTTGATTCCACCGATGAGAACAATAAGACACCAAGCAAGAAAATACAGAAAGTTAGTACTCCACCATCCAAAAGGAAGCATATAATGGAGAGTATGCATGCTAAGAAAATGTTATTGACATATTCCTCAAGTTCTGATACAGAAGATGAAAAGTTGAGAAATGTATTAAAGGAAATAAGAGGTGACTTACTCAAAGAGCTTTCTAGTGATGAAGGCAATGACAAAATGAAGCATAACAATGAGAAACACTCGTCTGATTCAGATGACAGCCCTGTCAAAACTACCAAAAGGAAAAAGTATGATAGAAATAAGGAATCATCTTCCTCTTCTTTAGAAATTAAGAGAAATAAAAAGAGGAAATCTTTTTCCAAAGATGCTAAAAATTCAAGCAGCCAAGATGATGAAGAAAACTCTAATAGCAGTTCCCAAAAGGTTAGAAGTAAATGAACACTATTATTAACTGTACATATAATTTTTTCGAGATGTTTATTTTTTTTTTAATTTGTATGAAATTTTAATTAATTTAATTATTTTGTATACTGCAATCTTCTATTCAGAATTTCTCTCTTATTTATGAAATCTCGTATTTTATAAAAACATTGGAGAATATCTTACCATTTCCTATTCACAATTCTTGTATTTACTAGCATTTTTACAAAATGCAACTCTTACAAATATGGAGCTTTTACTTGTTGATTTTTAGTTATGCCTCCCTTAAACTGTGCTAAATTTTATGTTTATTATTTTATAGTTTCAGAGATCTTTGTTTGTTTTTTGATCTTTGTTTGTGATGAGTCATCTGTATTTCCCTTACTTGAATGTCTGGTTGCTATAAACTCATTTAAAGAGATATATTATGACACCTGAGGAAGGTTTTAAGTAAAATGGCTCAAATATGAAAAAACTTTTTTTCTAAAACTCAGCCTAACTCAATGGTGATATAACATAATAAAGTATAGAAGATTGTTCCTCTTTAATAAAACTACACAAATTATGGCATGTCTTTTAAAAAGAGCTTGCTATAATCATTATTTCTTAAAAATAGGGTCATGTGCAATATTTTTATTTCTTGGAAGATTGCTAAATATAAATTATCTTTCTTGAGGCAAAGTTGCGGTCTAGTATAGATATAGCTATGTGCCACATTTTGTACAAATGCATTTAAATATTCTTCTGTGAGAATGTCTAGAATTCCCACGCAAAGCATGTAGATATGTAATCTAGTACAATGATTTTGTTTTTAAATGTATTAATTTGAATGAAATGCTCTAATTGAGGGTACTTCTTTTACTGTATGTTTTTTTCAGTGACCACTAAGTAAATTGTTGCTAACTTTTTGTAAAATACATAACATTAGTTCAGATATCAATTTTAAAGTAATATCAGAGTTGAGATATTTGTGTTCTAAAATTATAATATGATAACAAAATGATATCAATGTATTCAATGACAGAACAGCAGCCAAATGTATTCCACATATGTTTTAGTCATGCTTGATCCTTATCCTTGAGAGTTAAAATGTTTAAAAAAACGATAATAATACAAAACATTGTTTTAGTTTATAACTGGTTTAGTATATTTTAGTTTAAAGCTGCAATGTTAGTGAATTAAGAAAATTTTAGTACCTAATAGGTATATAACCTTATTTATCGCCATAGTCAATAGCTGTAGGATGTCCATTGCTGTACAAGGCCATAAGACTTCTTTACGAACCTAAATGAACTGATATCATACAATTTTCACTTGAAATATTTCTGCTCTGATATTTTTCAAAAATGGAAGAAAATGAATCATTAACTGTGGTCTTTTAATTACAGACATTGAATTACTCCTTCTTACTAGTGGCCACTGTTTCAAAATATCAGCCTACTTGTACCCAAACCCTTATTCAAACAGAGCATTTCAATATTAAAATATGATATTGTTATTAATTATTAATATAAGATATTTGCATTAAATAATTATTAAAATTTTGGCTTTTCATTTAACTTCAACAAAATAAATTAGATTTTTAGTATTTGGATGTTTTGGTATCATTATTTCAAAGATTCAAACAGAAGTTACAATGATTGCAGATGGGGCCTACTAAATCAGTACATAGCAGCAGCCAAAATTCAGATACTCAAGACATTCATGAAAAAGAAGTTGAAGGGTAAATATTTCTGAATGGCTGTAGATTGTTGTGTAAATAATTGTTATTCTGATAGGTTACGTTAGGGTGCGAGTTGCAGAGACTGCACACGACAGCAGCAGACATGTCGCAGCTACACTACTGATTTCTGTGTATTTATATGAGAACGACATGTTCGCCACAAATTTCATTATTATTGTTAGTATGCTGAGGCCCGCCATAGCGGATGCACTTCGTCCCTTTTGGATCTTTTATACTCGCCCCGCCCTTGCCTCTCTTATATCAGTTAACTCCCACTCTCAAGAGTTGGATAGTTGCTTTCAGGTTTTAGGCACAGTAATCACATGTTAGTGGATATGCCACCCCCACGAGATTCGTTCGCTTTTTAGCCAGTCTGTAACATTCACAAAAAATGTTTTCCATAGACCTAGTACCATAGTGGCTTGTGTACATTATTATGGCATACTGTAGCTGTTTCCTGCTCAATTTACTTAACTTCACTAGAAAACCTGCCTTTTTTATTACCCCTTTTGAGTGCTTTAGACCTTTGTCCTATATTAATTTTGTAGAAATTCTTACAAACCACGTAACCTTACTGTAGCTGCGACACGCCGTCTGCAGTTGTCGTCCGCTGTAGACTACAGCTCTCACTTTGGGCTTATAAGGAATGCATAATCATCATCATTATCAGCCTATTAACGCCCTACTACAGGGTCAGGCCTCCCTCCCAGTAGGAGAGGGGATATGGAGCGTAGATCCATCACGCTGCTCCAATGCGGGCTAAAAAATGTGCATGATTTATCGACTATATGCATGAATTGCATCAAAAGATTATTATTTTTTTAAATGATAATTGGTGATTGTAAGATGTGATTATTATTATTATTAGATAATATGGTGCATGGTGTAAAATAAAAAACATTAGTTTAATTATTTGATGTCAAAAGTATGGTGGAGGCTGAGAATGGTGACGCAAATGTAGTAAATATAAAACAATTCTGTAAACTTGGAATAATTACTGGTTTATATTTTAGTAAAGGATGCGCGCGGTTTCACCCGCGTAGTTCTCGTTCCCATGGGAATTTTGTGATGAAGTATAGCCTATGTGTTATTCTGATATGAAAACGATATTATTGTGAAACTTCATCAAAATCCATTCAGTAGTTTTTGTGTGAATGAGTAACAAACATCCATCCATACATACGTACATACTTTCATCTTTATGATATTAATAAGGACTCTTCTTTATATTATAGGAGGTTAGACCCACCATGTTACTCCAATTAGGGGTTGGCGGGCTTAGGGTTATTAATTACTACAAATACTCTAATTTGACGTTTCAAAGGTGCTTATATATAGCCTACTTGAAATAATTGAATTTCAATGTTTGACTATGTATTAAACATTATCAGATATGACCGGAACCGACAACTTAACGTGCTCTCTTAGGTATGGGGACGGTAATGACGAGTTGATAAGTATAAATTAATGTCCGACCGAAAGTTCGGTTTCGGCCAAAAATCAAGTTTCGGCAGCAGTTTCGGTTTCGGCCTAAATTGGCCGAAACTTAGTCAGTTAATGCAGCATAATGTGTAAAATGCAGCAATTTTCAGTATTTTAAGGAATTTTATACTTGATCACATGAGTTTCGGTTTCGGTTTCGGCCGAAACTGAAGCCAGGGCCGAATTTTCGGTTTCGGCCCGAAAACCTTGTTTCGGTCGGACTCTAGTATCAATATAATGAGCATTTCTTGGGAGAAAGAAATGGTCAATATTACGTAGTCCCAGAGATGTACAAAATAGTTCCATAAAAGCATTTAATTACAAAATGCAAAATACTTTTCGGATTTACTATTTCAAATACAAAATACCAAATGCTTTTGAGTTTCAAAGGTGCTTATATATAGCCTACTTGAAATAATTGAATTTCAATGTTTGACTATGTATTAAACATTATCAGATATGACCGGAACCGACAACTTAACGTGCTCTCTTAGGTATGGGGACGGTAATGACGAGTTGATAAGTATAAATTAATGTCCGACCGAAAGTTCGGTTTCGGCCAAAAATCAAGTTTCGGCAGCAGTTTCGGTTTCGGCCTAAATTGGCCGAAACTTAGTCAGTTAATGCAGCATAATGTGTAAAATGCAGCAATTTTCAGTATTTTAAGGAATTTTATACTTGATCACATGAGTTTCGGTTTCGGTTTCGGCCGAAACTGAAGCCAGGGCCGAATTTTCGGTTTCGGCCCGAAAACCTTGTTTCGGTCGGACTCTAGTATCAATATAATGAGCATTTCTTGGGAGAAAGAAATGGTCAATATTACGTAGTCCCAGAGATGTACAAAATAGTTCCATAAAAGCATTTAATTACAAAATGCAAAATACTTTTCGGATTTACTATTTCAAATACAAAATACCAAATGCTTTTGAGTTTTGTATTTCAAATGCAAAATGCAAAATAGGTATTTTCAAAATGCTTTTTTAAAATAAAATACTTTTTGACGACCAAAACGTATGATATTTTTATTTATTTTAGAATAGTCACTTATAACATTACTAAAATAAGATTAACCTAAGTTACTTATAACATTAGTAAATAAATGTCGAAAGACTCGTCTAAATAGATCCAGCTGTTTGAGAGATTAGCCGGAGCAAATAGATTGACAAAAAATTGATTGTTGGTGTAGTATAATAAGTAGTTTTATAAAGATAATTTGACTTGAATATTTAAATCAAGAATATTTAAAAGGAATTTTACATACAAACTTTCAACCCTTATGCCTATAACCCTATACGGACGAAATTTGACGACCTCCGTGGCGCAGTGGTATGCGCGGTGGATTCATAAGACGGAGGTCCTGGGTTCGATTCCCGGTGGGGCAGATTGGGAGTTTTCTTAATTTGTCTTGGTCTGGCTAGTGGGAGGCTTTCGCCGTGGCTAGTTACCACCCTACCGACAAAGGCGTACCGCCAAGCGACTTAGCGTTCCGGTACGATGTCGTGTAGAAACCGATAGGAGTGTGGATTTCATCCCACTCCTAACAAGTTAGCCCGCTTCCATCTTAGATTGCATCATCACTTAACATCAGGTGTGATAGCAGTCAAGGGCCAACTTGTAGTCGATAAAAAAAAAAAAAAAAAAATTTGAAAATTCCTTGAATAACATATTTATTTATTCAGTAGTTCATATACAAAATTTAATTAACATAACTTCAAAAATTAAACACTTTTCATAGAAACTTTCAACCCCTTAATAAAATTTTAAATACTTTATGGTGATGCAAGCGGGACAAAATACTTTATTTTCTGCGGGCAAAGAAAGATCTACCAAAACTACGTTTGTATCCGCCTGCAGCACCATAAAGAATTTAAAATTTTATATAGATATAGTGATCCTTGTTTCTCTCTTTTCAGTTCATAACTTCTATGCAGTCGGGTTTTTTGTTTTTTTAATAATAATTTTATTTGAGACTTTTTTGTTTTAGTTTATGGTAAAGAAATGATACGGTACACTTTTTGCCATTTTTTGTTAAAACGGCAATATAAACATGATATGATATTTATAATTTTGAAATGGTCTTTTTACGACCTTTCATTTGATACCCATATTGCTAAGATAAGAGAAAGAAATACACACGTCCCCCCTTTTTTCCCCCATTTACAGCCACCATTTTGAAAAATTATGTAGCCTATGTCACTACCACAATTTTAACGAATTCACACCTCACCTGTCAAAATCCGTTTAGTCGTTTAGACTGTAGCGCGTGCCGAAGAAATGGGCATACATACATACATACATACATACATACATACGCTCGAAAAACATAACCCTCCTTCTGACGCAGTCGGGTAAAAAAAATAGGCACGCATAGCTAGCAGGCGCCACTATCGGTCAAATTCGGCAATACAAGCGTCATTTGCTCATTTCATTTCGTTTGACTGGTAATGTTGGTTAAACTTAATCACATAGTATTTTGCATTTTGAAATAATTTTCAAAATGCAAAATACGTCTCAAAAGGTATTTCAAATAAAATACGAAATGTTTTTGTTAAAAAGCATTTAATGCAAAATACAAAATAGGTATTTTGCATTTTGTATTTGCATTTTAAATAGAAGTATTTCAAATAAATCACATCTCTGCGTAGTCCAATAGGTCTCGAAGTCACGACATCAAGACTTGAAGTACTACACTAGCGTACATAACACTAGCGACTCAAAACCACTGGACTGACCAGGCACATTATAAGATTATCTAAAATTCTTGCATTTTTATTTATTGTGGTGTTGATGTAAAATGCATACTTTCCAAAAACAAAAAATACATTAGTAGCTGAAACCCTTAACAATTAGTATCCTACATATAGCATCCGGTAAGTGCAGTACAGGCGGATTTATCACACAAGTTGCAGGAAGCTGTTCATCAAAGGCGTCGAAAGAATAATTTGTGACAGAGTTTATCTAAGAAAATATCTGCTACAAGTATTTACAATAATGCGCGTGTAATTAAAATGAATAAAATTACTAATTAAAAAAAGTAGCCTAAATTACTAATAACATTAGTAATTCAGAGTTTGAAAATCTCGTCTAAATCGGTACAGCCGTTTCAGAGATTGGCCAGAATACAGAAACAGATAGAAAATTAAAAAATAAATTGTTGTGGATGTAAGTAGCTTATTTTTAAAAGATTTGAATTAAGAACATTCAATATACACTTTCAACCCCTATGTAACTCTTTAGGGGTAGAATTTCAAAAATCCTTGAATCACATTATATTCTATTTTTATCCAGCAGTCAATTTTTATAAAGATATCTTGAAAAGTAAAGAACTTTCCATACAAACTTTCAACTACTTCTATTTGAATCTTCGCAACAAAAAGTATCCTATGTAATACTTTACAACATGAACTAAACTCGTGCCAGGTTTATTTTAAAGTCATTCAGTAGTTACGGTGTGAATAGCGGCCGACAAAAATACGAACAGACTGACAGACAATCATTAAAATAATACGTTTTTTGTTTAGTCTTTATTATATAGTGCCCACCAATAAAAATTTCAAAAATATCTTCAATATACAGAATTGGAGTGATAAAATACATTAGTCCGATTTGGCTGGGAAAGATTATAAATCTGGGAATATATATCTCTGGACTAAAGCATAAACTCCCCAATTATTGATCCGATTTGAGAGAAATCTGGAACAGAGAGGTTCAGGTACTGTTCCAGATTTCTATATTCCAGATTTCTGGATATAATGGAGAGGTAGATTATATCTTGGATATAATCTACCTCTCCTCTCCTCTCCTATTTCATAGCTCTGCAATTATTGATCCGATTTGGCTGAAATCTGAAAGGAGATCGATTGTACCCCGGAATAACGCATAGCTCCGCAATTGGTCTGATTTATCTGAAATCTGAATCGCAGATAGATTATACCTTGAAGTAAAGCATAGCTCCGCAATTGGCCTGATTTATCTGAAATCTGGAACGCAGATAGATTAATTATACCTTGGAGTAAAGCATAGCTCTGCAATTGGCCTGATTTATCTAAAATCTGGAACGCAGATAGATTATACCTTGGAGTAAAGTATAGCTCCGCAATTGGCCTGATTTATCTGAAATCTGGAACGCAGATAGATTATACCTTGGAGTAAAGTATAGCTCCGCAATTGGCCTGATTTATCTGAAATCTGGAACGCAGATAGATTATACCTTGGAGTAAAGTATAGCTCCGCAATTGGCCTGATTTATCTGAAATCTGGAACGCAGATAGATTATACCTTGGAGTAAAGTATAGCTCCGCAATTGGTCTGATTTATCTGAAATCTGGAACGCAGATAGATTATATCGTGGAGTAAAGAATAGCTCCGCAATTACGTTTTACACGTACATTTCACCCCAAAGTCCTGGCAGGAACGAGCACTATGCGAATGAAACAAAGCATACTCTAGTCCTTCTATATAATGAAATTTGTCTTTTGCAGGCTAACCAATTTACGATCGCTCAAGAAGAGGTCCCGGCGGCAGCCTTCCTCGTCCTCCGACCGCACTCAAGACACAACCCGATCGTTGAGAAGTCGGATACCCAAGGCGCCGCAGATCAGTGAGGAGGTCATGTTGAAGGCTGAAGACAGTTCCGATGAGAAAGCCTCTTTGGCTGACAGCGATGTTGGAGAAGGTATATGCACTTTTTGTAAAGACAGTTTTTTAATAGAAAATTCGACACTGTATAGTCGAGCCATCGAAACAAAAGAAAACAAATCAGTCTTGAAAATCTGACAACATTTTTGGTTACGACACATAAGGACACAGATAACACTCGTATTTTGCTTAAATCTATTGAACCAGCCATCAAATTACTTAAACGTCTATGGCCCGTATTACGTCCATTAGTTTTTCGTGTCAATCATCCTCTAAATGTGCGATACACCGAACTGCGCAAGTTCATGGGGATGCTGGTAACTATTTTGTAGTTACCGGAACCGTAGATATCGTCCTTTTTTAAGCCGGTTTAAATAAATGTGTATAGCGCGAAGTCGTACGCCTTGTTTTCAGTAAGGCTATTATGTATAAGTTTTATTGACACTTGAAGTGTACGTTGCCTCAATCTCATTCTATCTATGGTATCTAATTAGATAGAGAGAAGTAGAAACAATTTTGAACCGTACACCGACGAGCGTCAATAAAGCTTATATGTACATTATTACAATCCCTACTGAGTGGACATAATAATGTATACGAACTAAACAATTGTTGTATTATTAAGACTAGTATTTTATTACAGACACGGAGTTGCCCGCGGTGACTTTGCCGGTAATTAACACCAATGGTTTCGGTCATATAGCTAAAGACGACTTGCTGAATGAAAGCGACTCCTCCAGCTCTGAAGAGCAAAATTCACAGGTAACCTACTAATCATACTATTATATAGACGAAAGGGTGTGAGTGTGTATGTTTGTTACTTCTTAACGTCTGAATCAGAATTATTTATTTGCATGTAACAGGAATGCAAATATTGAAGTACATGTAATAATTAAAACAATAAGAAACTACTAAAATGTCAAAGAGAATTTAAGAAGACAAAAAAATATATATTAAATAGTAAATGTCAAAACATCTGACGCGATTTTAATAAATTTTGGTATGGAGTTAGTTACTGATTAACTAAAATGTTTATGGGAACGGTAAATATACGGGTGATATCGCGAGCGTTCTCTACAATTATAAATCTGAAAGTACGTATTCAAGGTCTCGTATCTAAAAGGCCAAAATTGAATACTTTTACTAAGATTTCGTCATCTGTTTGTTTGTCACTAGGCTGTATCTCATGAACCGTCATAGCTAGACAATTGAAATTTTTACACATATTGTATTTAATTGCCGCTATAACAGAAACTGTTAAAACACGTTACGTTTTTTTTAGGATATCAAAAAAGATGATGGCAGCGATGAAGAAGTGTAAGTCCACTAATTATGCTAGAAATTTTTAAATAAAATCAAATTCATTTATGTTAAGTAGGTTGTTATACAAGCACTTTTGAAAGTCAAGTCTGTCAGTGCGTAGTGACTCTAGCACCGGTTCGGAAGGCCTGCTGAGAACAGCCGACGAGAAACTCAGTAGTTCCTTTATTAAAAATTGTAACAATTTGTGTTTTTAATTTACAACCTTAGTTATCCTATCTTGTGTGTAGTAGAAAGCATAGCTGATTGTGTTAGTTTGTCGTTGAATGATTTTTGACACACACACACACAAAGAATATAAACAAAATTTTTTGCATGGTCCTTTACATGTAAATTACATAAATAAATAAATGTAAATGACTTTTTAATACAGATAAGAGAAATGACAGTAAAGTATTTTAATTATCAAAATCATTAAATTAATTTTCATTAATTTTAAAATTCTGTGTTTGTATTAACATGTTATAATTTTGACTACTATATTCAATGTGTTTCTTAATTTGTTTGTACCTATGGCATGCCTGTAGGTTTTCACTTTTAAATTCCTTAAGGATTCTATATATCGTAAGCCTATTAATAGGTAAACTGTTCTCAATGTCACTGCTTGTTAAAATACTATCTACACATGTAAAATATCAGTTAATATTTGAATAAATGATTAAATGTTTGTTTTCATGTCAGTTTCAAGTCGCGTCGTCGCAAAGGCAACGCGATATCGTCGGACACCGAGGGCGAGTCGCGCAAGAAGGACGCGGACGTCAACTTCAGCGACAGCGAAGGCTCCGAGGATAGTTCGGAAGACAACAAGAAGCCAAGGAGAAACAAGAAGAAAAACGAGAGCGACGCGTCCGGCTCCTCAGCGAACGAAGGGTGAGAGTATATCTACTTTTTTCTTGTCATCATCATCATTATCAGCTTATTAACGGGCCACTACAGGGCCAGGCCTCCCTCCTTATAGGAGAGGGGATATGGAGCTTACACCCATTACGCTGCTCCAATGCGGGTTGGCGGGCTTTGGGTGATAGTGTTTCATTTATTAACGATCACTATCAGATGTTGATGATAGTGACTGGGACCGACGACATAACGTGCTCCCCGAGGCACGGGGATGTGACACCGTCAACTTCCAGACTCCGGGCTTGGAATGTACTGAACATTTCATAGAAGTCAATGCTCAGAATTATTCCGTGAATAATAACAAAAGGTTCTGATATTATTCTACTCCTAACAAGTTAGTTCGCTTCTATCTTAGATTGCATCATCACTTAACATCGCGCGTGATTACAGTGTAGCAGCAAAAACTTGTGTCTTATTGACAAAGCAGTAGGCTTTATAAATTTATTTATTTAGAGTATAATATACGAATCATTGTTCACAGGAAAAAGAAACGACGTCGTATAAAAAATGTCGACAACAGCGACGGCTCCGGTTCGGGATCTGAAAACGAGGGCAAAAACAAACATGGCAGAAAGAATATACGAAAGGTACGAGGATTCCTGTATAAATAATATAATGCTTAAAAAAAATTACAAGAGGAAAGGTCATTACAAATTGGCAAAATAGCATTCACTTGTTGGAAAACTAAAAGTTTAATTTGCTAGTTAGTTCGTTAGTTACTAGCTGAAAAGTGCATTTCGAAAACGAAAATAAAATAATCTAAATTGATAAATTCAGATAGAATATGGAACAATGAAATATATTAACAATAAAGGCACGAAAATTATATATATAAAAAAAAACAGAATAATTATAATAACTAACTAATTAACTTAACTATAAGCATAATTCTAAATTTTGCCCTTTTGGTAGGGTGCCCATCACGCAGGCAGCATTTCCGCGCTGAATTGCGATAGATATTCGTTGCGCGAGAAAGCTGCCTGCCCGAGGGTCGCCCGTTGCCTCCCTGTGGCGCCTACTTAATTCCTTATGAAGCACCTGAGCGCTTCTGCCCCATGGACCCAGTGTCTCGACTCCAAATGGAAAGAACTCATACTGAGTGCCGAGACAACTGTATTTTAATGTTTTTTGATGCTCTCGGGCGTCCGCCGTCGCTCCAGCACGTCCAGAGGTCGAATTAACATAGGACGCCGCTAAGGTATCGGCACATGTCGCGTCCCATACCAGCGCACGCCCCATACTCCAGGGAATTAATGACATCCCGTCAGGGCGCTTGCCATCGTCACGCACTATCTGGGGTTCCAGAACCGCGGGAACATTAGCACTGACGAGTGCCCTTCTCAGGATGTCATTAAGTGCGGAATGGCGGGAAAAGCGGCCGGCGCCCGATGAGCAGGTGAGTCCGTGGTGGCCGAAGCGGTCTACGCGGGCACCGCAAGAGTAACAGTCGTGCTCAATGCACAGCGCAGTTCCGAGCCGGAGAGCAGCGGCAATACGTAGGGACTCCGGGTCTATCAGGGTACCAGTGTTGGGTGTGGGATAGGCGTGGAGCCAGTGACCTGACTCTGGCCTAGAGGATGCCAGGAGTCTCGCCCGGTCTCTACCTGTCGCACTGTCTATAAGAGACTTAAGGGTAGACTCTGACATAATGGTGTCCCAAGCCTTTTGTAGCTTTGGTTGGGTCGGGAAATTTTGAATCGGTCCAGCTAACCTAAGCAAGGCATTCTTGGCCTCATCCAAGCATGCAATCTAAAATGATAAATTGTAACATTATTTATTTATTTTATGTATAGATGATGGGTAAAGACCAACTGGAAGAAGCTACGAAGAAAGCCGCGCGGCAAGAGAAGGAGAGAATAGCGCGCATAGCTGAACGACAGAAATTGGTAATTTACAATATACAAATACACTACACTGAATAAAACATAAATCAATATTTAAAGTAATATTTTTGTCATTCAATTCGCCGAGTATAAGATTTTTACTCAGTTGCTGCGTAAAAACGTAAAGTCGATATAAGAAGAATTGTAGGGAATGAGTAAACGTTTATTTCATCTTAACTAATATTATCTCAGAAAGTATTGGTTCTAAATTCATTTTGTGATGGATAGTTTATTTATTGAGAAAGGCTTTAGGCTATAGAACATCACGCTGCCACCAATGGGAGCGAAGCATCAGTGGAGAATGTGGAAAAAAACGGAAAAAATAATTTTCTTTATTTAAATTATCTTTCATGGCTAATATAATATGTATAATAAGTTATAAAAAGTAACTTAGGCTATTCTTATTTTCGTAATCTCTATTACTTTAATTCCACGTGGACGTCGCTGGCATCCACTAGTTTCATATAAATTGACGTTACGTGGGGTACTTTATTTAGGGAATCGGTAAAAAAATCTCACACCAGATTTAAAGGAAATAAACTTAACATAAGTCTTAATAATTCAAGTCTTAGTTTCATTGAATATTTGATTTTGAATAATATATCTTTTTGTGTTTTCAGTACAACAATTTCCTATTCAACGAATCTGGTAAACCCGATGAAGTGGTACTGGACAAAGTAGTTCTAGATTTCGATCCCGACACCAAGGAGCCACTGATCGAGGTGGACAAGGGACTTGTTAAGAAGTTAAAACCACATCAGGTAATTGTTTAAAATAACATTTTTTCGCATTGGAATTTTGACGTTTTTGCTTAATTTTTTTTCTCAAAAACATTATTAAAGGTTTATTCCAAAAAAAACAAGGTGTCATAAATAAAACAAATCTAAATAGTAATAAGATTTGTTATACGTTTTCGACAGACGTGACACAATAGAATCTTGCGCGTAGACATACAGGTATTACATCTAGGGACAATCAGTAACCGGATGTTTCGAGGTCTAAAAGAAGAAGTATTGATGGAAAACTTGATAATAACGAAGGACACTCTAGTCTTCCTTTCAATATTGCTCGAAGCAGCAACAAATCGCACAAGTTCCTTTGCGATTCTTAGCTCTTTTTTTCACAACATGTTTTCACAGCGAGTTGTTTTGTCTACCTGGTCAGGCTATAAATTTTTTTTACAATTTCAGGCCAACGGTATAAAGTTCATGTGGGACGCGTGCTTCGAAAGCGTGAAACGTATAAAGAAGCACAAAGGCTCTGGATGTATTCTAGCACATTGTATGGGTCTGGGCAAGACATTACAGGTATATACTGATGCAAATACTAAGGAATTGTCATTAATCAAGTGAAAACGCTGCTTAAACATTTTGAGATAGTACAAAACAATGTACAGTAGGATTATTTCTCTTTATTAGGATCACAAAAAAGTACGCGATGGCATAGTCCTTTTAAAGATAGCTTACTATACTCATTTTTTTCTTACAAAATTTTCTCTTTTTTTTGTATTTTTGTATGTTTGCAATACTATTTTGCTCGGGGCAAAGTTGCGGACGTCTGCTAGTGGTTCTATAAAACTACACATTTTTTATGGCTCTTTTAGGTGGTTTCCAAATATGTTGGTAATATTATAAAGATTTATATAAGTAAACTAGCTGACCTGGCAAACGTTTTTTTGCTATATATATTATATCAATTATTTCTAATAAAAAATAAGGGTTGATTCGACAGGGGTGAAAATTTTGGGTTGTGTGTATTTTTGTATCATAACAAAAATAAAAACAAATTTGTCTAAAAATAAAAAAAAATTAGGGGGGTGAAAAATATATGTCCGGTTTGCTAACCGATATGTACACAAAATTTCACGAAGAGTTTAATCACAAACACCGTGACGCGAGAATTTTATATATTAGATGTTCAACATTATTATGAGAAATATAATATTCCAGGTGGTATCACTCACTCACACATTGCTGGTCCACAACGACTTGACACGAGTGAACCGAGTGTTGGTCGTGTGCCCTTTGTCCACTGTGCTCAACTGGGTCAACGAGTTCAAGATGTGGCTCAAACATGCCGAATCCAATATTGAGGTTGACGTTTACGAAGTCTCCAAGTGAGTTACCTATTTAGTGATTTGATGCAAGTAATAACAATTTCTTTATGTAGTTTTAGAGAGAGACGAAAATCTTAGCATTGAATGGATTCACCGTGCGGGTGCCGGGTCCCAGTGATGCCATATCTACCAACTTTTTGGTAGATATGGCATCTACCAATTTTCGCTTCAGTCTACCTGTCTACCACCCTAGACCTAAAATCTACCTATTTTTAAAAATAATTTTACCATATCACCACTTTGAATTATTTTATTAGACCCGGCGGGTCCATCGTGTGGCAGAGAGAAAAACGTGAGTCCGAGACTTGCGAAACGGATGTTTTGCTTTGTCTCTCTGTCCAAAGGCCCCAAGGTCTTTTGGGGCAGGTTGAAGAGAAATTTTGCTGACTTCAACTGCAGTAAATCCTTTTACTAAAACGATTGTCCAAAGTTGCTCCAGCAGGATCCTACCAGATCTGATTGGGCAGGGAGAATAATTCGGACAGAGAAGGCGAGCGTTAACTAGTCACAAAGGACACCCTTAAGCCTATCCGCAAGTCTCAGACTCTGTTCGGCGTTCTTTTCTCTGCCACACGATGGACCCTGCACCCGGACGGTCAATCCATGGATTGTTAAGATACTCGTCTCTTGCCACAGCATTATATCTATTACTAGACCCGGATTATTTAAGAAAATCTTATTCGAACCCTAAATCTCGTTTTTTATAAATCCACTGCGCATACCGGTGCACTATGGACGGCGTTAGAAATTTTGTCCGTTGCAATAGGCTAATACTGAAGATGACTATTCCCAGGTACAAACAGAACACGGAGCGCGCGTCCCAACTGCAGGAATGGTTTAAACATGGCGGCGTGTGCGTGCTAGGCTACGAGATGTTTCGCAACCTGTCCGCAGCCAGCAACAAGAAGTTCAGGAAGAAGGTACTCCAGAGCTTCCAGGAGAGCCTCGTTGACCCAGGTACTGTCAGTTATACCAAATCATATAAGCAGATGTTATTGAGGGATATCTATGTCTGTTACTGATTAGATTATCCTTCTTATCAATTTGTTGAAATAACTAATCAAATAAAAAATTTAAAAACCCCTGATTAAAATGTAATTTGGCAGTTTTACGTTAAGAACTTTTCATACATTGTACTACATCACAAGCCCGATTATTTGATACCTATATTGGAGGAGTTGCGAGAAAAATACGCAGTCCAGTTTGTACCAGCGACCATTTTAGACAGAACATCGAATCATCCAAATCAGTCCATCCGTTTGAGCTCTACGATGGCACAGACACACACCCACGCCCAAACCAACACGCACACACGCTCACGCACGCACACACACACGTACGCATATACCCATGCTTCGGGGATTAAAATGAGACAGGACAATTAACTAACATAACACATGTAATATTTGTGGAGGGTTGTTTATTCAAAGCACATATGCCGTTATAATGTATTTACATCCTTCTAACGTTTGTATCGCAGGACCCGACTTAGTGGTGTGCGACGAGGGTCACTTGCTGAAGAACGAGAAGACGAGCCTGTCGCAGGCCATGAACAGAGTGAAGACGCTGCGCCGCATCGTGCTCACCGGCACGCCGCTGCAGAACAACCTCAAGGAGTGTGAGTGACTCGCTTGTGACAATTACCTTTGACTGTTAATGTTCCGCTTATTATATGTATCTTGTGTCCAGATTACTGCATGGTGCAGTTCGTGAAGCCGAACCTGCTGGGCAAGTACAACGAGTACCTGAACCGCTTCGTGAACCCCATCACCAACGGGCAGTACACGGACTCCACGGAGCACGACATTCGCATCATGAAGAGACGCTCGCACGTGCTGCACAAGATGCTCGACGGCTCCGTGCAGGTCATTACTACTAACATTTATTTAAAACTAAATAACCACCACCAACGGGCAGTACACGGACTCCACGGAGCACGACATTCGCATCATGAAGAGACGCTCGCACGTGCTGCACAAGATGCTCGACGGCTCCGTGCAGGTCATTACTACTAACATTTATTTAAAACTAAATAACCACCACCAACGGGCAGTACACGGACTCCACGGAGCACGACATTCGCATCATGAAGAGACGCTCGCACGTGCTGCACAAGATGCTCGACGGCTCCGTGCAGGTCATTACTACTAACATTTATTTAAAACTTAATAACCACCACCAACGGGCAGTACACGGACTCCACGGAGCACGACATTCGCATCATGAAGAGACGCTCGCACGTGCTGCACAAGATGCTCGACGGCTCCGTGCAGGTCATTACTACTAACATTTATTTAAAACTAAATAACCACCACCAACGGGCAGTACACGGACTCCACGGAGCACGACATTCGCATTAATAATTAATTTTTAATAACTAATAAATGATTACAAATCAATTTATTTTTTAACAGAGACGAGACTACGGAGTGTTGGCGCCCTTCCTGCCGCCCAAGTTGGAGTTTGTGCTGTTCATCACCCTCTCAGAAGTGCAAATCAAACTCTACCAGCACTACTTGGATAACTATTCTAGAAGGTTCGTATTGACTTACTCTGCAGCGCAGATGCTATGAAACTGTTACACTAAACAGTAACAATTAATCAACAAGAGAACTGCAGTAAATCGTTCAGTAATGCCCTTATCTGTATTTTGACTCCATCATCAGATAGACTCCAGACCTTTATTAAATTGTAGTGATTTAAAATATTTAACGGCAAAAATTAACAAACTAACTAGTTGATCTTACAATTTTTGAAAGTTGCCCTCGATTTCTCCGCGCTTCCGTCATCAGATCCTAGTTTCCTTGTCATGTTACCACCCCCGAACTATCTTACTTTTACAACAAAAAAACATCAAAATATATATATAAATATTTTGTTTTGTTTCAGACCTCAGCAGGGCGGCAAGTCGTTCCTGTTCTCAGACTACCAGGCGCTGCAAAGGATATGGACACACCCGCTCGTTCTCAAATACAACTCGGACAGATACGAGATCATGCAACAGAAAAAGGTGAAATGAAATGAAATGAAATTCCGGGCTGGGCCTATAAATTTTCTCAGTTGGTCCAGCCCCTTTCCCCCGTAGGCTGCTAACTTCGCCTACCATCGTGATTGCAGTCAAGCACTAGCTAATAACACAAAAAAAAGCTTTGGGTTAGTAGTTAACACCCTGCGGGCAAAGAGGTACCGGCAAGTGCTTACCTTAAAGGAATATCTACAACTTTATCATAATTTCTTACTTCAATACTCACCATATGTTGATTACATAGGTCGTTGAGTAACACAACGATCAAATATTTTAGTTGCTAAGTGTGTTAAGTGCCTGAGATATAGAATTTAACAATTTTAGTTAGCAACTAATAAAATAAATAATCTTTAAATAATCAAACATTATCACTCTAAACGCAACCCCCTTTGGAGCGTAGTAGGTAACAGCTCCATAGCCGTTAATACACTGATAATGATAATGATTGATTGCTGTTTCTCTTGCAGAGAGATAAAGAAGAACTGGAAGAGTCTGAAGGCTCACTAGTTGATTTCATTAACGATGATTCCACACCTGAAGTAAGTTCACATTTTAAATGATCACGTAATCCTCAGATAAAAACTGCAAACACAAACTGTACAATTATTGTATATCTATAGACTTTAAATTAAGCATATTTTATTGTTGTTATTATCAAATAGCCAATGACATTTTTGCGATACATTTACGAGTATCTAAATCTTCTCTAGTAGTATCTTTCCAAATTTGGCTAGTCAGGGAGAATAACAAGAACAGAGGAGGTGACTGTTGACTCACGTCACTAAAAGATCCTTTTTAAACCTATACTCGTGTCACAAGTCTCGGGCTCCGTTCGGAGATTTTCTCTTAGCCACGCGATGGACCCGGCACCCGCACGGTGAATCCATGGAATGCTAAGATATATAGTCTTTGGATCATATTCCTAGACCCGAACGCATTATGCAACGCCACATATTGGGCTCTCTTGTAAATATTAACCGTACAATATCATAACTAACACATACCAGTCAATTGTGATCGAACCAGAAATGAGTAGATCCGCACAAGAGCCAAAGTAACCGGCATAGGGACCGTTCAAATATTACGTAAGCAGATTTATTACAATTATTTACCCCCCAACCCCCCTTGTCAGCAAAAGTAAGGAAAGTTCCTACCCCCTCCCCCTATGCTTACGTAAACATTTTTCAATTATAAATTACATATTTTATTTAATAATTGTCATAATTATAATTTTAAAAATTAGAAAATTATTTTAGTGTAGAGATTGGATTTTACTGATACAGTATTCAACATAGAGAATTCACGAGTTTTTGCTATTCGTGTAAAAAAATAAATAACTATCGATGACGTAATCATCATCTAGACCCCCCCACCTCCCATGTCATCAAAAATAAGCAATACACAGACCCCCCACCCCTCTATAGTGCTTACGTAATACTTGAACGGTCCCATAGCTCAGCGAGTCGCAGAAATGAAGGCAATGGGCGGCGCACGTGATTCAAACAGCTGTTGGACGCTGGGGCCCAAAGGTGCTAGAATGGCGACCCCGCACCGGAAAGCGCAGTGCTGGTCGACCTCCTACCAGGTGGACTGACGACATTAAACGTGTCGCAGGGATCCGCTGGCTTAGGCTCGTTGTGTTTGAAAGTGTCCAAAAGGCCTATCTCCAGCAGTGGACGTCCATCGGCTGTAAATGATGATGATGAATAGAGATTTCTGTATCTAATATAATGCCATCAGGAAAGTTCGTCGGATGAATCATCAGACAGTTCGTCGGGGAAGAGTGATGATAGTCGAAAGAAAGAAAAAAGAGAGAAAAAAGATGAAAAAGATAATGTGTCCTCAAGGCGGCGGGGGACAAGATCTAATCCCGGTAATATTTTATTTATTACACCTCTTGCTTACTCTTCTACACAACACAGTAGCGGCACTAATTCTTTTAGACAATTATTTTAAATCATGCGAAAATTTACTTATTTCAAAAGTAAAATCCGTTATATTCAAATTAATATTGAATTAGATAATATAAAAATCTTTTATTCCAATTTAAAAAATAATAGAAAAAGTAAAAAATCCGGTATTCATTTTTAATATGGATATTTTCTAAATTAACGCTTTTAAGCAATGAATTTCTGACACCATTGTTTAACTTGTTAATTTTTTGTTGTATACATTTAACTTGTGAAATATTAAAGTACCTAATTAAATTATTTTTAGTTGAAGGTGAAGAAGACCCACAGGCGGTAGAAAACGACGGTCAGCCAAAGGAAGAGAATCCGACGGAATGGTGGATGTCACTTATCAGTGAGGACGAGTTGGACGACATGCGACATTCGCACAAGCTGGTGTTGCTGTTCGACATACTGCGCCAGTGCGAAGCTATTGGCGATAAACTGTGAGTATCCACAATGCTAGAGAACGACGGTCAGCCGAAGGCGGAGAACCCGACCGAATGGTGGATGTCGCTCGTCAGTGAGGACGAGTTGGACGACATGCGACATTCGCACAAGCTGGTGTTGCTGTTCGACATACTGCGCCAGTGCGAAGCTATTGGCGATAAACTGTGAGTATCCACAATGCTAGAGAACGACGGTCAGCCGAAGGCGGAGAACCCGACCGAATGGTGGATGTCGCTCGTCAGTGAGGACGAGTTGGACGACATGCGACATTCGCACAAGCTGGTGTTGCTGTTCGACATACTGCGCCAGTGCGAAGCTATTGGCGATAAACTGTGAGTATCCACAATGCTAGAGAACGACGGTCAGCCGAAGGCGGAGAACCCGACCGAATGGTGGATGTCGCTCGTCAGTGAGGACGAGTTGGACGACATGCGACATTCGCACAAGCTGGTGTTGCTGTTCGACATACTGCGCCAGTGCGAAGCTATTGGCGATAAACTGTGAGTATCCACAATGCTAGAGAACGACGGTCAGCCGAAGGCGGAGAACCCGACCGAATGGTGGATGTCGCTCGTCAGTGAGGACGAGTTGGACGACATGCGACATTCGCACAAGCTGGTGTTGCTGTTCGACATACTGCGCCAGTGCGAAGCTATTGGCGATAAACTGTGAGTATCCACAATGCTAGAGAACGACGGTCAGCCGAAGGCGGAGAACCCGACCGAATGGTGGATGTCGCTCGTCAGTGAGGACGAGTTGGACGACATGCGACATTCGCACAAGCTGGTGTTGCTGTTCGACATACTGCGCCAGTGCGAAGCTATTGGCGATAAACTGTGAGTATCCACAATGCTAGAGAACGACGGTCAGCCGAAGGCGGAGAACCCGACCGAATGGTGGATGTCGCTCGTCAGTGAGGACGAGTTGGACGACATGCGACATTCGCACAAGCTGGTGTTGCTGTTCGACATACTGCGCCAGTGCGAAGCTATTGGCGATAAACTGTGAGTATCCACAATGCTAGAGAACGACGGTCAGCCGAAGGCGGAGAACCCGACCGAATGGTGGATGTCGCTCGTCAGTGAGGACGAGTTGGACGACATGCGACATTCGCACAAGCTGGTGTTGCTGTTCGACATACTGCGCCAGTGCGAAGCTATTGGCGATAAACTGTGAGTATCCACAATGCTAGAGAACGACGGTCAGCCGAAGGCGGAGAACCCGACCGAATGGTGGATGTCGCTCGTCAGTGAGGACGAGTTGGACGACATGCGACATTCGCACAAGCTGGTGTTGCTGTTCGACATACTGCGCCAGTGCGAAGCTATTGGCGATAAACTGTGAGTATCCACAATGCTAGAGAACGACGGTCAGCCGAAGGCGGAGAACCCGACCGAATGGTGGATGTCGCTCGTCAGTGAGGACGAGTTGGACGACATGCGACATTCGCACAAGCTGGTGTTGCTGTTCGACATACTGCGCCAGTGCGAAGCTATTGGCGATAAACTGTGAGTATCCACAATGCTAGAGAACGACGGTCAGCCGAAGGTGTAAGTGTTATAAGACCAACGGGACAGCTAGAATTATAACATTAATTTTAAAGGCAATCAATCGTTTATTTAGAGATTGATATCAAATTGTTTCAAGAAAATACACACTCCAGGGTAAGGATAAATTTTAAATATTAGTATTTCGTTACAGGCTGGTGTTCTCACAATCCCTGTACTCATTAGACCTAATAGAACATTTCCTGGGCAAAGTGGACGAAGCGACGCAGGACGGGCGAGTCGACGAAAAGTTAAATGGGCATATAGGTGAGTAGCATTTTCTAGATATTATTGTTGTTATATGAGTAAAACAAATGGTAATAAAACTTATTTTTGTTAGGTTCATGGTCACCAGGAATAGACTACTTCAGATTGGACGGTTCAACATCCTGTGAAAACAGATCCATTTGGTGCAAGAACTTTAATGAAGAAGATAATCCACGCGCCAGGTTAGTTAACTATTTTTGTGTGTTACACTAAATGAGAGTCTGTGGACCCACAGACAGAAAGGAGATGGTCCAAAATTGTATGGAGGACAGACTCACTTTCTGTACATAAATTGAAAAAAACTACATGTATTAATAATCTAGTTTTGATTACCCAAATCTGTGAATTCACTTTTATTTGGGCGAAATATTATTTATTCTCTCCAAAACAATGCAACACTATACGTATAATCATGGCGGATCTTAGATAAGTTATATTATCTATGGTAGACATTCTCCAGGTGGCGGATTGATGTTGTTTTGACTTTTGCTGTCAGTGTTTATTGACGTATGGTCCATTTGATTTGATGGTTATTGGTTAGATATATGTACCTAAAGTATGGAGGGTAGAGGAAAGGAGGATCATCTGTGTATATGAAAAAGTGTCCGTCAAAATGTATTAAATTAGGATGGCGCCACAGTTGCATCAAAGTAACTCTCAAAAGAAGCGCCAAATATTGTTAGAGTATATTTTTTTTGTTTTGAGATTTACGTCCACTTGGACAACTTTTCACAACACAAATTTTACCCATAACTGTTCTGTTATTCACTCACTTTTTCATAAAATTAAATGTTTATATATCAATAACCGTACTATTTACTGTTTACGAACTAAAATCACTCTAAACGCACGTTTGGTTATAATTCTGTAAGGTTATATTTACCACAATATTTTCTACAACGTAAGTTGTTGAAGTTCTCAATAATTAACTACTTTAGTCGATAAAGACATTAAATTTTTTAACTCGGCATACTTCAATTCATCTACGATTGCTACATTCATACCATACCCTGTGCATCCACCAGCGCGATTTTGGAGGATTTTTGAACTGTTATTTAACGCATACAACTGGACACTTTTTCAACTTCTCCCATATAAGATGACTCTCCTTTCCTCTACCCTCCATAACCTAAAGGATTACTGAATAATCAGATTAAAATATTGAGTTTTGTTCTTATTATAGCTAAGATGTCTGTCTAAAATGTATTATAGCTAAAAACAAAGCCCGGAACACGGAAGAAAAGACTTTATTTTGAGTTTGACAAATCAATGTCACCGCATCTTTATCACCTACAGACTAATATTAGAAAGACGCCATCTTTTAATACTTCAAAAACTAGGAATTTCATTTTTAACCAACGTTTTATATAGTTCGTTTCGTTCACTTATTTTATTTTTGATAAAACCCTTGTATTTTTTCCATTTTAATGGTATGTGGTACAAGAGTGATGCGGAAATGGGCCATCTCCTTTATTATCCCAGTCGCACACTCTCCCTGTGCCCTCGAAAGGTTGCCCACCTGGAACTCGAGAAAAGAGTCAGAAAACGTCTTATTACATTTTTCTCGCTCTAGCTCTTATCGGCTCGAAGATCGTAATGCTCGATAAGGAACTTCGTTCCTCGTCGTTTAAAATAGTTACTAAATGAAATTATTCCTTATTTCTATTTAAATGAGTTTTGTACTTTTTTTAGTTTTATCAGAAAATATTAATAAAAAATTTCAGGACTTGTTTACTACGGTAAACAGTAAGGTATTCGTACCAACAACTCTACTGTATATCTAATTTTTCTTAAGATGTTTTGGCGGGTAGTCAATAATGGCGGACTCGTAACCAGAGACAATTGTAAGGGTGGGAGTTATATCGAGGTGATCGTAACGCTGTCAACGTTATACCGTTTGCATATATTATTATACATAGAATACAGTTATTCATTTATAAGATTAATACCAATATTTCGTGATTTAGCTTTGAGGTATCGCAATAACATTAATGGTATTGGTAACGTTAAAAAGTTGTTAAATATATAAAAAACAAAAATATCATAAATAATATAGAAGATCATGTTTATATAATGAAATCAATAAAGAGATCTAGACATTTATTACTAAATTAAAACGAGTTATTTCTTTAAAAAATGTGATATTCGTGACAAGACATTTATAGAAAAAATCCGAGTTAATCCCTAAGTGTATATGACCCCCACATCTGAGGTAAAGCCATGGACAAATACGATGAAGTGATTACCGCTTCAATTGGTGGCTGTTAAGACTTGACCGGATATGGCATGAGAGCCTTTTAAGCAAGCTTCCTTCCTATGCCTATGGAATTTCCTCTAGCCTTTGTCATTAGATATAGAATTTTCTGAGTGAACGATCATAGAGAGAACCCTTTTTAAGGTGACTGACTGGGGAGACGGCGTATTTATTCCTTTTGAGAGTCCGTTCCATTTAACTCTTACTTCTTTTGATATATCTGTACCGATTGATGACAGTTTAGAGCTTTTAGGTTAAATCGTTAGGTTCGGACAGAAGAAGCCCTGCTACATCTACAGGTTTCTGGCGATAGGTTTGAGTTGCCATTTCTACTTGATTGTAGTGATCATCTTCTACGTATCGTGGAACCCGTCGCACGACGTGCAGAGCATATTCCGCGTCTACCGGTTCGGACAGAAGAAGCCCTGCTACAGCAAAAGCTGCTGCCGATGATTGACATCCTCAATAAAATGAGGCAATACTTTACACCAGAACAATTTATTACTTCATACCAAGCTCAGATTCGATTATGCATGGAGTACTTATCTCAATTATGGGATGACTCTGCTGAACACCAGCTGGCTGCATTGGTTAGATCACCGGGCTAGAAGACGCAATGGCAATGATGCGTCAACTCCAAAGTTTGGAGTTATAATTTATACTATTTCAGATTGTTGAACCCGTCGCACGACGTGCAGAGCAATTCCGCGTCTGGCGGGCTGCTACATCTACAGGTTTCTGGGTGGTGAGTTGCCATTTCCTACTGTTGTCGCGTGATCATCTTCGACGTGTCGTGGAACCCGTCACACGACGTGCAGAGCATATTCCGCGTCTACCGGTTCGGACAGAAGAAGCCCTGCTACATCTACAGGTTTCTGGCGATGGTGAGTTGCCATTTCCTACTTGTTGTAGTAGTGATCATCTTCGACGTGTCGTGGAACCCGTCGCACGACGTGCAGAGCATATTCCGCGTCTACCGGTTCGGACAGAAGAAGCCCTGCTACATCTACAGGTTTCTGGCGATGGTGAGTTGCCATTTCCTACTTGTAGTAGTGATTTTCAAAGCATTTTTGTTTCTGTGAAGGGCACGATGGAAGAGAAGATCTACGAGCGCCAAGTGACGAAGCAGGCCATATCGAAGCGCGTGATCGACGAGCAGCAAATAGACCGGCACTACGCCGAGAACGACCTCGCCGAGCTGTACAAGTTCGAGCCGCACCCGCCCACGCCGCGGGAGCTACCGCCGCTGCCCAAGGACCGGCTGTTCGCCGAGATGCTGAAGGAGTACGAAGCACAGGTGAGTGAGTGTGTGGGTGAGTGAGTGCGTGCAAGTGGGCAGATGTTACATGTAACAATGTTTTGTTGTCAGATCTACAAGTACCACGAGCACGACTCGCTACTCGAGAACAAGGAGGAGGAGACGCTGACAGAGGAGGAGCGGAAGGCCGCATGGGAGGACTTCGAGAACGAGAAGACGCGCCCGCCACCAGTGCCATACAACGCGTACAACGGCATGAGTATGTTTCAGCTTATAATAATAATAATGAAATTCTTTATTACACCAAAGAACATAAAACAATTGAACAAAAATAAATAAGAAAAGAACAAACAAAAATAACAATAGTTATTGATGTAACGGCGGCCTTATCACTAGTAGATAACACAATAACAGATACAAGCAATACTAGCAATTGCCTTAGCTTATATACTTGATAAGCCGTGGTTAACCAGTCGCAATGTTCCCCGAGCCAGGAACAAATTTTGTCGGTCATTTCTTTTGGGCCCCAAACTTGTACGCTGCATTTCGATGTTGGGTTATAGATTCTGTTGGTTTGGCGAAATCTATTGGCCCTTTCTTTGCGTTTGGGGGGAAGTGACAGCTATATTTCTATTTAGTTGACTAGATTAAGGGCGCCACTAGTACTTTTTAACCTTAGATAAAGTATCGTATAGAGATGCTACTAGGAGTCCCCAGTAAGCGGCTGCAACAAAGTAATACGACTAAATAGTGCATAAAAAGTAGCCATCTTGAATTATTTAACATACCTTCTCAATTTTGATGGTTAATACCGTTAACGTTAATGTAAGGTTATGTTTTCGCGAGCCTAAAATATAGCAATGTCATGTCTAGAACTGCTAGAAATACTTTAGCATGATTACTAGCTACCGCACAACACAGTTTTCACTGCGAAATTCTAATTTCTTCACAGTTACAAGAATCTTATAAAGTTTGTTTGAGATCTCTCTCTCACTCTGATAAGAAAAAATCTTTCATTGTGCTCTGTCACTTTCTCAAGTTAGCCTTTGAAAACAATCACACCTGGCAAGTGATGATGCAGTCTAAGATGCACGCGATTTATCTATACTAAAGCCAAACTCGATGGAGAATGCTTATCAACAAACAAATTTAAAATGAAGTTAGAAAATGAAACACGTTTTATGCCTAATAAATTTAAAATTATGTTTTGTTTTTTTATAAAATCTTATTTTAAAGATATTGAATATATTATTAAGTTTTAAACTTACTATTCTAATTTATTGTCATGAATTCGTCATTAACAAGTTAATAAAAAAATTAGGTGTTAAATAACTAGTGATTTCTACCTTGTGTGTTGATAAGCATTCTCCATCGAGTTTGGCTTTAGTATAGTTAGGATTAGGATGAAATTCACAGACAGCCCTTTCGGTTTCTACATGACATCGTACCGTAACGCTAAATTGCTTGGTGGTACGTCGCAGTCAGGGCCAAAGCCTGCCACCAGACAGACGACTAATTTAGAAAACCTTAATCGGCCCAGCCGGGATTAGAATCCAGGACCTTCGTCTTATAAATCCACGCCACGGAGGCCATCAATATTGCAGTTAATGGTCTACTTGTCTGAAAAAAGTCTTTAGAATATTTATATTTATTTATTTTATATATATAGTTGTTTATAAATGTTCTTAGCACGCTAACCCCCATTGGAGCGGCGTGGTGGGATTTCGCCCCATATCCCCTCTCCTATAAGCGGGAAGCCTGGCCTTGTAGTGGGTTAATAGATTAATAATGATGATAAACTCGGTACAACAGTCGCCGCTCTCCAGCCGCATCAGCAGCAAATGGCGTTCGCTGCTCTCGCGAAGATACTACGACAGAACATGCCTGAGAAAACTGACGACGAAATTAAAAAAATGGCGCCCATGATATCACAGATGAATCCTGGGGTATGTATCGCTACCTGTGTGCCGCGCTTATACCTGTCTAGATTCTGTTTTTTCTCTCTTCTTTTTTTCGGACTCCGCCCAGCGCTAGTCATCGTAAATGACTTAATTTTGATGTGGAATCCGTTAATGCACCGACCTTGGCTTTGAAAGTCTCCACCCTACTTGAGAGGTTTGCTCTCTTTTGTTTTGGATTACGTCCTTTGCTAGACAACTGTGATGCCCCAATGCTTCTCTCAATTTAAATGTAGAGTAAGTAAATCCCCGAAATTTTGCGCCCGACTTTCAATTGCGCCAGCCACCTCCAGCCACAGGTATTTTCATCTTTCTTTCAGACCCCGCCCTACGTAAGAGCTCTATGAAGCCCCTGTGCCAAACTCATTTTTGATGTGTAATCCGTTTATCGCCCTGTAAAGACCTTCACCCTGTTACCAGGGGTTTGTTCTTCTCTCCTTTCTTTTTGATTACTTCCTGCGCCAGACAACAGTGATGCCTCCTTGGCTCTCGAATTTAATGTAGAACCAGTGAATCTCCGAATTTTTGCGGGTGACCTTCGCCACCCACCAGCCTCCTGACTCCAGTTGCAGGCTTTTTCATTTTTCTTTCGGACCCCGCCCTGCTCTCCGATGCCCTCGTGCCCAACTCATTTTTGATGTGGAATCCGATTTTAGCGCGTGGTGGGGAGGTTTGCTTTCGTTCAAACCTATTTGTGTGCTGGAGCTCTGCAATGCTCCCGTGCCCGTCTTAATGTGGAATCCGTTAAAAACATTGCTGTTACTGGTATACGAATAAAATTACAGTGTCACTGCTTATAAAACCAAAAATCAAATCGAGGGCACAGTTACTGAGTTATGACTCGACCATGACTATGTTAACCCCCTAAATTGAAAGCTGAATCCGCCGGTGGTTAAAGTATAGATTAGTAATAGTTAAAGTATAGATTGTCTACTCTTTGAAGTAATAGTAATGTACAGACAGACATTAGAGAGACATGTATGTGTAGGAAACTGAAAGATTTGCAAGTTAAATTTCTTCAGAAAACTAATAAATCTATCTGTCTAATACCGCGTGTAATGGGCATGATAACAAAAACTTCGTGAAGAGGCTGCAATTTATTATTTAAAACAACATAATGAAGACTACTTATGTAAATGATGGGTTACCGATTTTGACATTTTTGAGCGCGCAGTGTATTGCGGACATGCAATAACAATGTTACGCAATCTATATATCTCCGCGCGCGCGCCTTTGTTTAACTCTGAACAACTGTTGACGATTTAGTTTACTTATTTGTTACTTTTTAATTTAAAGTCGTAATGAGATAGAATACATAAGTGATTCACTGTTGTTATTAGTTAAAAAAGCTGCTGATTTTTTTAGTATATTTAAATTAAGCTATTTATCAAATCTTGTGTATACGAGTATATGTTTTAGACGATAATATGTTTTGTAATCTCGAGAACGAGTGAACGGATTTAAACGAAATTTTGTATTTAGATAACTTTTTGTTCTTGAATTTATATACATAGATAGTATTTTCAGAGACTGATGAAAAAATAAAGAGATTTTTTCAAAAGTAACTATTAATTAGCGCCATTTTTTCAATGTCACTGTCTCGTATGATATAGGTTTTGAAAAATGTGTTAATATAACAAAATTTTTATTTAGCTTACTGATACCTCAAAAACCTCCAAGATGGCGTTGCAAGTAAGTAAAAAGTAAATCTTAATTTTTACTTTTTACGTAAAAAATTCTAAAAAAAACACCGTCTCAGTCTATGTGTTAAAGTGAATAACTATACGACTAAAAAACTGAAATTTTCATTGTTCGTTTACTTTTCGCAGTTGATGCAGAAGATATATCAAAATGTATTCTATCTCAATCAACCTGGCTTAGTGAACCCAGCTATGATCAATCAACCAATTATGAATCAACCGATTATGAATCAACCGATGATGTACCGACCAATGATGAAACAACCAATGATGAAACAACCAATGATGAATCAACCGATGATGAAGCCCGTCGCAACACCGGGTGCGTTTTTCATTTACATATTCGTTTTTTTTTCATATATTTTTTTAAAGTAAGCAACGTAATATGGAATGAGCTTTCATCCTCAGTGTCCCCACATTCTTTGGGATTTTCGAGGGGACAGTAAATAAACATCTCAAAGGCCGGCAACGCATCAGTGGCACCTCTGGTGTCGCATTTGTTCATGGGCGGCGGTAATCGCTTAACATCTTGTGATCCGCTTGCTCGTTTGCTCGCTTATTTTATAAAAAAAAAACACGGAGTTGATGACACTTCTGACGTTAAAAATGTTCATGGGTGGCAGTAATTACTTAACAATAATATTAACGACATTTTCGTCGTTGACAGCGAACGGCAATATAATGACTGGCGGCAGAATGCCGTCGTGGCAGCAGCAGCAGCGTGCGCAGCAACAGATTCAGCTCAATCGTCTCATGCAACAGCAAAAGGTTAGAACAGTGTCGTACTTTTTTTTTTCGCCAAAAATATCTTCTTTAGAGGATAGGAGTGTATTCCTGTGTTACGTTTATGGTGTTCGGTGATTTGGAATCAGAATACCTGTGTGGCTAGTGTAAGATTTTACCGCGTCGATGTCGGACAACACAACAGTAAAGGCAAATTTACATAGAATTGAAGCAGCGCTTTATGCATTGCAGCAACAACAACGCGCCGCTATGGTCGGGATGCTCCCGGGTGCCGTCGCGCCGCAGCCGCGCCGCCCCATCCCCACCGAGGGCGTCGTCGAGCTCGACTCCGACTAAAGATAGCTCAGACTAAACCAACGGTTGGTATTCTTGGTATTATTCTGATTCAGGTCCTGGGTTTGAATCTCGGCTCTATGGAATTGTACTGATAAACTGCTCTCAGTGCCAGCACATGACTAACAAAGTTTTATTTCCCAGTAGAGGATAAGTAAAATGAGATCGGCAGAGCAGCGAAGGCCAATATGCGCAAAGCTTCATTTGCATCGTGATTTAATAAAAACACTATGTTATATTATTGGAAGATTGATTACTATTACATACAAGAGGACGCCCGCGGTTTCACCCGCGTATTGCTCGTTTCCAGTGGAATTTCAAGATAAAAAGCCTTAAATATTTTAAAGTTTCATCAAAATCCATTCAGCAGTGTTAGGGTGAAACATCCATGCATCCGTACATACAAACATACATTGTTACAGATCCTGGTGAGCGTCAGTCGGAGGCGTGTCGCAGCACGTATCTATTATTCAACTCTAGATCATAGTCAAGTTTATCGGTGTCTATGTTAAACGCATAATATCATTAGATGTAGCAACCCCATCGATATCCTATCATATGTTCCAAGTAGCACAAAACTGTTTTAAAAGATTACATTATCGACGAAACATGAGTTATATTATCGCACGCTTAAAAAGTGACCTAATTTACAATTTTATGTTTTTGACCTTTTTTAATAAAACATACCCAAATTCAACATTTACCTGTCGAGTACCATTTCATGTCATCTAAACGAAAATCACGCCATTTAATTTCATACGATGCAAATGTTGAATTTAGGTCGTTTTATTAGTAAAAGTAAAAAACACTTAATTTTGAATTAGGTCACTATATTTCTTAGCGTGCGTTATGTATTAGTGTACACTTTAACTGCTAAAACTGAAAACGTCGCTCTCGCTGGTATTATTATTCTATCTGATGCCAGAACATTAAAATGTCACTTAAATATAAGGAATCTCTTATATAACTGAGCATCTGCGAAACAAACTTCATATCTCAAATATCAATTATGAGCTGTAATTAAATTTAGGAGAGCTTCAAGTGAGTGACGTTTCAGTATTTCGATATAAGTCCCGCAAAGGCAACGTGTTAAGATCATTAATGCAGTGCAATACAACATCTTTGTAAAACTTTTTGAAAAATTATTTACTCTATTTCACCAGAGAATATGTGACCGAATTCCACATTCTGTTCCATGAATTCAATTAACAAGGATATAGCGCGAGATGCTGTACATAGTCCTGGGTTCGATTCCCGATTGGGACGATTGAGATTTTCTTAATTGATCCAGATTTTGATGGACTCGGCAGCGCAGTGGTATGTGCGATGGATTTATAATACGGAGTTCCTGGGTTCGATTTCCGGTTGGACCGATCGAGATTTTCTTAATTAGTTCAAGTTTGGCTAGTTACCACCGTGCAGCAAAGACGTGAAGAATGAAGGTGTTTAGAAACCGAAAAGGGTGTAGATTTTATCCTATTCCTAACAAGTTAGCTCGCTTCCATCTAAGATTGCATCATCACTTACAATCAGGTGTGATTGCAGTCAAGGGCTAACTTATAAATAAGAAATATTTTTGAACCAAAATTAAAAATATTTTTGTGTAAGGGCCGTTAACGCTCTTACTCAGTAAGTTTTTGCTGAAATTATTCCCAGTGCAGTGAATACCTAAAGTATTCAATGCATTCTGCAATTCAGCTTTTATACCGCAGTTTTGTGCTACTTAGGGTATAGTTAATCTATTTTTGGAAGACGGTTTGGTATTGGATGTAGCAAAAAGTAACAGCGCAGTTAATGTGATGACGATGATGATTATTATCATCCGTTTATTTGTCACGTGCTACACCGGGTGTAAGGGACATGGTGACGAAAGCTTCGTGAACAGACTAACATTAATGTCTACAACAATATAATGAATACCAGCGGTTCCCTGCGACACGTTTGATGTCGTCAGTCCACCTGGTGGGGGTCGACCAACACTGCGCATTCGGGTGCGGGGTTGCCACCAACATCTTGGGTCCCCTACGTCCATCAGCTGTTCGAACCACGTGCCCCGCCCATTGCCACTTCAGTTCTGCGACTCGCTGAGTTATGTCGGTTACTTTGGTTCTGCGGATCTCCTTATTTCTGATTCGATCACGCAGAGATACTTCGAGTATTATTCTTTTCATCCGCTGATCTTAATTCTAAATCTGAGCCTTTTTATGAGGTTAGCGTCCAAGTCTTATGATCCAACTTTTAGTAACCTAACAATAGCTCGTACAAACAAAGCCAAACCGACTTCCGAAAGTGGATTTTCCATAATTATTTTTACCTGGCACTCTTCAATACATGCACACACTGTTTGTATAGTATGTATGAAGCGCTATATAACGTACTTGTACTGAAACGTGACTAACAGCCAGTTCATACATATCTGCGTTTTATCGTATATATTTTTTTTAATGACTATATACAAAATACTGAATACATGACTGAAGTCGCTCAAACAACTCCATACGTAATCAAAAGGAGACTGTGTGATCAGGCAGTAAAGATGTCTTTATTTATTTATTTATTCATACGGTAACAATGGGACTGGATAACATTATTCAATAAGTTAAAAAAAATAACAAATTAATACCAAAAACAGTGCCAAAATAAATTTAAATAATATATTATTGCATTAATTCGAAGAAAAAATCCTCGCCATGTTGCGGATGAAAAAGGAACTAATTTCTTCAATACCATGCAGACTGCTTAGAAAACCCTTTAATTAGGTTTTTTAATTTTCTGGTCAGGCTATAATTTTGTTTGGTATTTAAAGTAATAGTCCGAAGTAGTTTATATTTAATAAAATATAGTAAAAGCTTTTTTGACGTAATGGCACAGATAATTTATAGACCTGTCAGCCATAAGACAGCGTTTACGCTTAAATTATCAAGAGCATAATTTAAAATTGAAAATGGGTTAAAAACTTTGTGTAATTATTTTACGATAATGAAAATTTAAACTCTTTAAGATGTCAACGAGCCCTTTACACAGTGTGTGAATGTGTTAAGGTAAAAATAATTTAGATATAGTTGCGATTATACTTTGAATGTTTCTAGGATATTAAATGTTTATTATAAGATCATAATGGCGAAAATATATTTGTGAATAGGGAATCGGACAACTTTTCAGTATTTGTTTTAAATTAATAATCTTAATATATAAAACTCTTCCGTTACTGAGTGATGTACTGACTGACAGACAACGCACAGCCGAAACTACTGGCCGTAGAGAGCTGAAATTTGGTACGTATGTTTGTAAGGGGGCGTAGGCAACCACTAAGAGAGGATTTTTGAAATTCCCCCCTAGGGGAAGAAAATGGGGGTAAATTAAAAATTTTGATTGCTTAATGGATTCACTTGAAACTTTGTATGTAGGTTCCACCAGTTACGCAAATGACCACCGAAAGAGAATTTTTGGAAATTTTTCCCCCAGGGGGAAAAGGGGGTGAAGATTTTAATTTCTTGATGGATTCACTTGAAACTTTGTATGTAGGTTCCACCAGTGAAGCAAGTGAGCATTGTGAGAGGAATTTTGGAAAATTTTCCCCTAGGGGGAGAAAAGGGGGGTAAACTGAAAATTTTAATTTCTTAAGCGATTTACTTGAAACTTTGTATACAGGTTCCACCAGTGAAACAAGTGAGCACCGAGTCAGGATTTTTAGGAATTCCTCCCCCCTAGGGGCAGAAAAGGGTGGTAAATTGAAACCTTTTCTTTCTTAATTGATTTACTTAAAACTTTGTAGGTACCTACCTACAAAGTTTTAAGTAAATCACCACCAGTGAAGCAAGTGAGCACTGAGACATGATTTTAGTCCACCGATTATAGCGCGTGACCTGCGGTCGCGTTAAGGCCGCCCTGCTATCAGGGAATCGTTCTGAATTACGTCCTGCGCCAAACAACTATGATGCCCCCATGCCTATTTCAATTTCAATGTAGAATCAGCAAATCCCCAAATTGTCGCCAGATTTATTTATGGGAAATCCGTTAGTCCACCGATCATAGCACGCAACCGTAGGTCGCCTTAAAGCCGCTCTGCCATCAGGAAATTGTTGTTGATAACGTCCTGCGTCAGACGACTATGATGCGCTCATGCCTCTTTCAATTTTAATGTAGAATCTGTAAATCCCCAAATTGTCGCAGGCGTCTAGCCGCGGGATTTTGGCCGCGGTTTTAGTTAAATAAATTATTTAATAATCACAAGGATATTATAGAGATAAGATTTGCCTGCCTTACAGTGTGTTAATTAGTTTCGGAGATATTACAAAATTTCTAAAAAATATAACACTGCCGCTATATCGTCCAAATTATGTTGACCTCCTCCGTGTTATGTTATACGTACTGGATAGGGGTCAACATTTTGGTACTGATATTCTCTGAGAATTCGTTCTTTGATCTTTACAATTTATTGATGGCATGGCAGACCATATTTATATAATATACGAAAAAGTTTGTTCGTTTGTTTAAACGGGCTGATCTCTAGATCTGCATGTCGGATTGTAAATTATTTTGTTTATTATGAAAGCTAGACTCAAAAGTTAAATAGACTATTTAATACAAGCTATACACATCAGCTTGCTATAAATATATATTGTTAATTTTAATGTACTGTAATATCGCACAATGTTTAACAAAAATGTAGATCTTTAGTACACGGGACGGGATGAGATATTGCTCCACGGGAAACTATAAAAAATTAAATCGAGAGGGGAAGCGGGGAAAGAGCACACTTTATATGAAAGTCTGTCTTTAAAATTAAAAGGGTACCTAAGAGATTTTCACGCGGACGAAGTCGCGGGCGACTGCTAGTATTACATAAATAGATAGCCAACTTTCGAGTCCGCTCGGAACACGAGGCTTCTGCCTACCCACTATACAAATTGATTTTGTTGTAGTAAATGGTCTAGGCAGGCAGACGAGTTAAACGTCTAAACCCTTTAACCAATTATGATAACACAGGGTTAATGGAGGCCTACACCAAAATGGTCGAAAATGGCTGTACTACTGTATTTTATACATTATTTTAAATTTTTAAATCAAAAACTGTCTTAAAAATATTGTTGTTGTGTTGTTTGCTGCGTAAATGGTCCATTATCCACCCGCTGACGTCATCTATATCTGAGTATGTGACATACGTGTGGGTATGTCCTAGTATTTTATAATATCCTTTATGGAATATACACACAACTGATGTCACGACCTGTCAAAGCGTTTCGAAACGACGACGAACGAAACGAATGAAAGTTTCATTTCATTAACGATTAACGGCAAAAAATTAATTTCACGATAATTTTTATGTTTTATTTAATTAATATAACAGTTTATATGTATTTCATAATTTCGAATAATCATTTTTCTTCATTATTACTGCCCGATTGCCTATTCAGAAACATATTCGTAGTAGATGTTCTTCTTTCTTCTTCCCTTGAACGACTGTTTTCTATCTTCAAAGATTGTCTTCGAACATCTTTGATCTATTGACTGAAATTGTACCCCATCTGCTATACAGGGTTATTTTTCGACCACTTTCAATACTTTCAAAAATAGTACATAATTTATAACACATATATATCCAAAGACCTCCTTCATTTTATCTTTTTTAAAGCGTCATTAATTAAGCTTAATTTTATCTTTTTTACAAAGTACGCTACGAATGAATTCATAATATCGCTGCATAATTCAAGGACTGTAACGAGTGTGTGCATAGTATGTTCTGCGGGAGCAACGACCGCGACACGACGCGAAGCTGCAAACGCAAAGTTGCGAAGGGAGTTGCCTACTTGCGTCCTATGTAGCAACTGCAGCGGGACGTAATGAGCACCTGTCTCGTGTCGCCGGTGTCGCGTAGCATCATGTCGCGTTTGTCGCTTAAACAAAAAAGTGTATCAACAAAAGTGTGTATCCTTGCGTTTGGTAGGAATCTCTAGTCAAATGTAGTACAAATAAGCCGCGCGGGTGGCATTTGTTTATTGGAATCGCAAACGGTACTCGCAAGGTGGCAAAGCAGTTAGCGTTCTTGAATTCATTATTGCGCGTCCTAGTTTTGACGTAGATAGGTCGTGTATTTATAAAATGGAGGAACTGTGTTCGATTTGCGGCATGGCCGATTAAAATTCTCTAAATTGGTATTTTGAGAATAAAAAATTTATAAAAGACTATAAATATTTATAAAATGATATTGAAAACGTATACAGGTACTTACTCATCTTAAATTCAAAATATGTATTGCAAGTGATCGAAAATTAACCTTGTATTTAGTAGGTCCTTACATATGAAATTGGCGACATTTGGACATGATGTCGATTTCTTTTCATATGATATATTTATTTAATTAATTAAAGTATGTACCATTGCTATTTATGCACTTATAGGTAGGTCATTGATCCCTTTACTAAAAATTTTCACAAATACGGAATTCTGATGCCAGTGGCGTAACTAGGGCAGTGCCAGCGGTGGCCAGGCACAGGACGCAGAAATGACCAGACCATATACACATTACAAGTCTGTGGGGCACAGTTACGCACGCTGGTACAGGGCGCAAAAATTACTAGTTACGCCTCTGCCTGATGCTAGCTTGGTTTGCGATGAAATTTTTGATAAAAATGCACTGTGTTTTCTTTTGTGGCACCGCCGCCGTATACACGGTATACATCATAAATCCTTCGAGCCGTTACTGCAGCCATCATGCCACGATGAAACCCGTTCTCGTAAATATTTCAAGATTTTGTAAACTGAGTAACGCAAAGAAAACAATCAAATGGATTTGGGTTTTCAAAACACAAACGTGTAAGTATTTAGCTAAATAAATTTTAAATTGGAATTCATAGCCAAAGAGGAGATATTTGAGATCAATGCCAGTACCACAAAAAGGCATTTAATTTTCTGTTTTCTTTCCCGCAGGGAAAAGGCCGATTTCACGTGTGAGGACCTAATATGATATGAAACTTTTAGATACACTTAGTAACAATGTCATCATGACATTTAGTAGCTATATGATAAGTATTTGGAAGCTTATGTGTATATCAGGTGAATTTGCGCAATAAGGAAAGTTGTTATTTCTAAAAACTATTAGATTATTAATAAGAATTTTCCTCTTAACGCAAATCCATATAGACTATAGTTATTCAATGTTATATATGTGTACTTATACTGTAAAAGACATGCTCTTTTTTGTATCAAAATTTGACTTAACTTTAACGGAGTGCTAGAAAGCGTCTATGTATAATAGGGTTGACTGACTTTAAACAGCTTGAAGCTGAAGTCTCCTTTTATGACATAGAGATTTGCTAAGTAAGGATTTTTCGAAAGGAGACGGTCAATTTCGGATTAAATCCGTGTATCGTTATAATAAAAATGTTTTTTTTTAATAAACAATAAATGCATAAATTAAACCAAAATAACTTTTATTTTATTTTAATTTATTTATTTCGGTAGCCAACGTTGCACACAATAGAAAAATTACAATAAATATATAAAAATTAATACTTGTTCAAAATGTAAAGTTTTTTTTAAAACGTTTATTTTTTTAAACATGATCAATATGCAATAGCGTTAATTTAGGCGTATACACTGTGCTAGGTGTGTGTACGACAGTAGTTGAACGGTCGGGTTTCGAACCTATGACCTGTCTGTGTTGAGTCAGGTTTTTACGGTAGAGCCTTTGGAAACTAAGAATATTACATTTCTAGGAGAGATATAGTAAATTTCAAAAAAAGTGCGTGCATTGATATTTGAATTTTCAAAAATACTTCAAATATGTTTTGGTATTTTATTTATTAGATGAGACTTCAATTTACGATCATCTCCTTTGGAAAGGTTCCTTTTGTGATGTGGAGACTAACTAAGAAGGGATTTTTAAAAATTTAACCTTAAAGAGGGAAATCGAAGGGAAAAGTTTGTATACAAATGAATTTCGTCGAGGAATGATCAGGGTTTTCTACGCGGTCAAAGTTCGCAGTGAAGACTTATCTTTAATAACAACGGGCAGATGAGGTGAAATTCACTTGCATTTCTTTGCCGCTATCGAAACGCGCTAGCGAAACCCGGTGCGGGTCGCTAGTACTAAGAAATATTATGTTAAATTACATTTACTTTAAGTTTGAATCTCTATAAATAAAATGAACGCTCAAATGATATGCATAAGAGATTCTTAATTTTTTTAAGTACTTGCCTAATGTTTTGTTGCTTTGTAATCAACTCCCGATAAAACAAATCAATATTTAAAAATTTTAAATTAAATGTATCTCTCTAATAAATATGCTCACTTTTTCGGCGCAGATTGTTATAATCCAAGTACTTACTTTGCTCTGTAGTGAAAGTGTATAAAACTTTGCACCTCAGCAGGCCTTGCAAAGTAAAACAAAGCACGGTAACAAATGAGTGAAATTTCGAAAAAAGCCGATTTAATGAAAATTAGTCATTTGGTAGGTGAGAGTTAAAACGGGAACTTTTATAGACAGGAGAGAGTAAAAAATATAACCCAAAGTGAAAAAAAGAGAGCTACATATTCTCACTACACGAAAGGAGAGCAATGGAGAGCTCAGACAAGTTATAAAAATGATACAGAATTGCGTATACGCGCTATCTCTTTCGTGTCATTGCATGAACAGCTGATTGCATATGTTAGATATTAATGGTTATGTTGCAATTATTTAAGTTTTTATTCTGTAATTGTTTGAAAATTATTATTAATTATGTATATTAATATTATTAATTAAATTTATGTATAAAATGTTATTTTTGTAAGACTTTTAAAGTGTAAAAAGCTTGCATTCTGCAGGAACACTTAGTGTGTTGAGGTGTATTTTTTGTTATTGCAATTCCTTCTATCACATTTTGCGGGCGTACTTGCCACTGCGCGATTTGTTTCTCATAGCAAGATTATTTGCAATGATTGTCTGTTATAACTTGTGATATTATATTGTATTACTGTAAACTAAGGTAGGAATGAAACGAGTGATTGTGGCGCCCTCAGATAAGGTTTTTTGTGTTACTTGTCAGGCTTTACACAATAAAAGTATGTTTAAGTTTTGACACTTGTAACAACAGTTATTTTTGATTATCTGATTGTAACTCTTATCTAATTTCTGTAATATCAATAAAATAAATAATTCTGAATGTGTCATCTGTAGTTTAATTCTCATATTTCATGGATACATATCACTTAAAATATTTTTTTCTGATTAGCAGGCTAACAACACTATGTGAATTGAAAATTCTAGCAATGAAAAACAGAAATTATCCCAAATTAATTAGAATTATATATTACTAGAAGACGCCCGCGGACCCACCCTCGTAGTTTTCGTTCTCGGGATTTTCGGGATAAAATGTGACCTATGTGTTATTCTAATATGTAAGCTATATTGGTAAGTGATCAAAATCCATTCAGTAGTAAAAGTAGCAAATTTCCATCCATACAACATACAACCTTCGTATAAATATTAGTAAGGATACGTGTTCGTGAATATTCTTATTCCAATTATTCTCGATAATTTTAATCTAGATAGATAGATTGCAGTGCGTCGAACATGTTCGCCAACGCTAGAATTCCGGATTTCTTTGCGGTAATACGTGCAAGAATCGCCTCTTTTTGGGAGCGCTTACGTAAGAGTTCCAACGAAATCCTCAGAGCAATGCATGCGCACCTGGATGTCGATATCTTCCGGCACTGGTTAAAGCAGCATTGCAGTAGTATTGGGCGATATAAATCGATATTTCAAAAAATATCGATACATGTTCGTGATATATCGCTTCAATCCGATATTATCGAATCATCTAGTATCGAATGTAATATCGATATATTTCATCCGATATATCAAATATCGTGTCACATTCTATTATTTTTTTATATTATCTACTTATTCCTTTAAATCCATTTTAAATCTGCAACTTGAGTAAAAATAAAACATAAAACCCAGACACTCTCCACGAAGGCAGCACTTTTAACAAAACTTTTATAATCTGTGGTATCTATGGTCACTTGTCTAACGTTTTGGTCATTGGTTTCGCTTTCAGTGCAATATAACCTATTAAAAGTTTTCTGTTTTGTTTAATACAGTTTACGAAATCCAAGTACCGTTAAGTGTGTAAATATGTAAAAAAAGATATTGTATAAAAGAAGCAAGTCGTGATAATTGTTGTCCGTTTTGTTTACTACAGGTTTACGATTCATATAGTAAGTATAACGTATTTAAATAAAAGTTCTATCAATTATTACTATTTAATAGTATAGAACAATAAATAATGGAATGCCTTAATATGTATGATTGTGAACCTAGCCGACACTAATTATTTTATACAATATAAATAACGTTCTAGTTCAATAAAATAAATACATACTATAATAATAAAATGTACAGTTATAAATACAATATCATGTTGGCCAAACTGTACTTTTAGTTAACTTGTCAATGGCCATTTTTTTGGTTTTTAAGAGAGTTAGGGATGGGAAATGGTCGATTAAATTTATTTCGATGGATTTGTTTTTATTTCATAAGTTTTAGGACTTATAATTTTTCTCACGCAGCTGTTTTTTTTTTCAGAAATTAGGAATTCTTTCAATATGGCACCTACTAAAAAAAGCATTGTTTGGAAATATTACGAAAAAAATGATGAAAAAACTGCCAGGTGCAAGTTATGCCAAAAAAATGTTAAAACAGCTGGCAATACATCTAATGCGATGGCACATATAAAAAATATTCATAAGGCTGTCTACTTGGAAGTTTTTAAAAGTAACAGTAGTGTTGCTGCTGTTACAAAAGATTTAATTTCAGATTTGTCAAACCCAATCCCTAGTACTTCGAAACAAGAGAGTATCGCGATATCGGAATTTACAGTAAACGAACATCAACTGTTGCCTTCAACTTCTACGTCGTCGCAAATGGATAGTAGCGATATAAGTACGAACAATTCTCAAATTGATCAAAACATAGATCATGATAGGGAATTGCCTTTTAAACGTCAGAGATCTATTGAAAGTAGTTTTGGAGAAATGTATGCATATACCTCCACAGGTAAGAAAACAAAAAGAATTAACAATGCCATAATGTTTATGATCTGTAAAGACTATCAACCTTTTTCATTAGTTGAAAATGAAGGTTTCAATCATCTTCTGAAAGTTACAGCACCTCATTATAAGATTCCTAGCAGAACTTCTGTGACACGCTGGTTAGATGAAAAGTATGATGCATTATCAACAGTTATGAAAAATAAATTACGGTGTGTAGAAGATCTTACTCTAACAAGTGACATTTGGTCTGATCTACAAATGAGAAGTTATCTAGGTTTAACTGCTCATTTTGGCATCGGAATTGAATTTCATTCTGTAACTTTAGGTGTGTACCACTTAGATGAAAGGCACACTTCCGAATACATTGCACAAATGCTCACTAAAACATGTGAAGAGTGGGGATTTAATACTGATAAAGTCACAGCAGTAGTAACGGATAATGCTGCAAATATGGTAAAGGCCGTTGAAATTGCATTTGGGAAAAAAAAGCATATCCCTTGCTTTGCGCATACTCTAAATTTAGTAGCTCAACATATTTTAGGTATTCCAGAATCACAACAAATATTAACGAAGGTAAAAAATGTTGTTACTTTTTTTAAACAAAGTTGTGTAGCAAGTGACGAATTGCGTAAATCAGTTAAAGCTGACACAAAATTAATACAGGATGTCCCTACACGTTGGAACAGCACGTACTATATGATTTCACGTTTCCTTGATTTACGAAATGCTGTAAGCAAAATTTTAATTCGTCATAAAACGGCACCGCCAATGTTAAGTGGTATGGAGTTGACTATATTAACATCGCTTCTTAACATACTACGCCCACTAGAAGCAGCGACTAAGGAAATATCTGGCGATAAATATTGCTCAAGCAGTAAAGTTATTCCATTAGTGCACTGCATGATATCAAAACTCAAAAACCTAGTTATTGAAGAATCTTTAATCAAGGAGGTACAAAAACGCATTCTTGCCGAAATTAATAAGCGAATGGGCGCCATAGAACAGGTATCATCATTAGCTATTGCCACAATATTGGACCCAAGATTTAAAAAACTTCATTTTGAGGATTCTTTGGCTTGCGCAAATGCCGTCAGTAAAATTAAAGAGATGATTAAAAAAAATCAGCAAGATGAATCTACTGTGGAATCTGACTCTGACAATTCAGACAAAATTAGTTTATCATCGGATCTCTGGAGTGATCACCATAAACTGGTCCAACGGAATTGGAAAACAAATAAATCTAATGAAAGCCTTTCAGATGAGTTATCGCTGTATTTGAGGGCTCCAGTTAGTAGATTTAACGAAAATCCATTAGAAGTGTGGGCAGACTATAAAATACAGTTCCCAACGTTATACAATGTGGCATTTAAATATTTAACTATGGTGGCTAGCTCAGTTCCGTCTGAACGACTATTTTCAAAAGCTGCACAGGTTCTTACACAGCAGAGAAGCAGATTGCAAGCCAAAAGAGTAAATAAAATTTTGTTTTTGCAAGGCTTAGAAAAAAAGTACTGGGATTTATAAATCTTTAGGCGTAGAAGCTAAACATGTTTTTTAGGTCGTATGGCCATAGATTTTTTTGTATGATCATTTATAAATAAAGTTGATTTGGTTTTTCTCTCTAAAGATTTTTTACTTATAATTAATCTGATCCCTATTTAATATTATAGACTAGTAAGTAAATACAAGTAATTACTTACGATATTTTAAAAATATCGATATATTTATTCGATATATCGCAAAGTATCGATATAACACTACGATATATTATATCGAAAAAAATATCGATATTTTTTTTACATGAACACCCCTACATTGCAGTGCGAATCGGAAGTAAATGTAATTTAAGTTTTGCTTTTAAATGTTTTAATTACCTAGTTTTACATTTTAAAATTTTAATAGATTTAATGATTTTATATTACAATGAATTTATTATTATTATTATTATCTTATTAATTATTATTGCTATTTTAATTGTATCTTTTGTAATAGTTTTTAAATTAAAATTTTTTGTATATGGGTTATTACAATGCCTGAAATAAAGATTATTATTATTATTATTATTATTACCTCTACCTCTGATCGAGGAAGGTCCACTACCTCTGATCTGAGTAAAATCAGAAATTCAGATGGTAGTGATGATGAGACAGGATGGTATTATAATAAAAGGTGAAGAATGCATGCTGAAGAGATGGAAGGAACATTTCGAAAGTTTATTTGAAAGAGATGAAGCAGGGACTGATATATTCCCTGCGGAAAATAATGAAAGTGAGATTAGTATGGAAAAGATTATGAAAGCGTTGAAATGTATGAAATCAGGTAAGGCTGCTGGGTATGACAGAGTGTCAGTCGAAATACTGAAGGCTGGACGCGGTATTGTTGCAAGTCAGTTGTCTTTTCAACTTATGTTGGACGAAAGGGTAAGTTCCGGAAGACTGGACTAAGCCAGTAATTGTTCCAATATATAAGGGAAAAGGGTCACAGCAAGATTGCAAAAATTACCGCGGGATCAGCCTTCTTAGTGTTGTCGGGAAACTGTATGCAAAGGTGTTGACTGAAAGGTTGATAAATGAAACTGATGGGACAACCCGTTCGCTGGTTAAGGACGTAATCTTGGTGCACACAGGCCTTAATGATGTTTCGTTTCTTCGTAGATTCGTTTCTATATTCAACAGAGAGCCGCCATACCGATTTGATATGGTAGGTATTTTGAAGCTTCGATGTTAAAAATTGTTAACGTTAAAAATATTTATAATAGTCTTTATTTCCCAAAAGTACGCCTAAAATAAACTGAATATGTTAATACCAATAAGGAACTTAAATCAACTTATCCTGACAACTACACAAATCATGCCCAAGTGGATTGGTGGCAAGAATAGTTACTGGTTGCATTTCCGCGTTGGATAGTTAGGCAAATCCTTTGCGTAAAAAACGAGTCTGCCCTTCTGTCACCAATTGAGGCAAGTAAGCACGGTGAAATATTACGGAAATTTTTTGGCACTACGACTTCAAGCCCTAAAGTATGTAACTCTCGGTCAGAGAGGCGTACTTGTAGAAGTATAGTGTTCTGTGCCTAAATGACATTGACAGATAATTTATTAGCTGTTCGTGTCAAGTCAACTATATTTTTATTTTGGCGGGAATGTAAAGAATGGCATATGTCATATTCATACGAGTCACGAGTTTGATTGTGTTATTGTTTACTTTCTAAAATAATCCTAATAGTCTGTGTTAATGCATTTTTGATTCATGTTTTAGTAAAAAATATTTTGTAAACATGCGTAACAGAGATGACAAATTTCCTGATAATGGCTTTGAAGCGTGGGGTGGATATATGCAAGCTAAAATTACGAAACTTGAAGAGCAGTTTTCTTCAGGAATTGGAAAAGCAGATAATCGTTTAACAAATATTTTTAACGGAATAAGTATATACGTAAACGGTTTCACAATACCGTCAGCGGACGAGTTGAAGGAGTTAATGGCAAAGCATGGTGGTGTTTACCACACGTATCAAAGGAGCGATGATTTTGTTATAGCTTCGAATTTACCTGACACCAAGGTAAAAAATATGTCTCTCGCTAGAGTAGTTAAGCCGGAATGGATAACGGCGAGCATAGCTGCCAATCGTTTGTTAGATTTTAAGGATTACTTACTTTATAGGAATTCTAAAACACAACCAAAGTTAAACTTTATTCCTACAAAAAGAACAGACTCAATTAGTGACTATAATTCAGGCAATGACTGCGAGAGAAAGAAAAGCTTTAGGTTAAAAGTAACCAGCCCTATTGCTGCTTGTAAAAAAAATATTCCAGAGGATCAATCCCATATAACAAATGCAACAGAATGTAAGAATAACCAGCCACTTACTAAAACGGCCGCTGATCCAAATTTCATTTCAGAATTTTACAATAACTCAAGATTGCACCATATTTCACAGCTTGGTGCATGTTTCAAGCAGTATGTCAATGATCTTAGAGAGGAAAGCAATTTTGAATTTCCTACTCGCCATGATTTGAAATCAAGAATATTGGCAGCAAGCAGTAGTATGAACTATTCTGGTACCTTATGCCAACATCTGAAGACAATTATGCATATAGACATGGACTGTTTCTTTGTCTCTGTTGGATTACGTAATAGACCTGAACTTAGAGGAAAACCTATCGCTGTTACACATTCTAGGGGTGGACAACCACGGCCTAAGAGACCAGGAGTAGATAGAGCAACGGAATTCAATTTATATAAACAAAAACAAATTGAAAAAAGAAGTAAAGCAACAGGAATAGCTGAAGATGTAGAAATTAAAACGAGGCTTGACAATATCACAGATGAAGATGATAAATTTGGATCAATGAGTGAAATTGCTTCATGCTCATATGAGGCGAGAGCCAAAGGAGTCAAAAATGGAATGTTTATGGGAGAAGCTTTAAAGCTTTGTCCTGATTTGGTGACAATTCCATATGACTTTGAGGGCTACAAGGAAGTTGCATACACATTATACAACACAATATCTCAATATACACTTGACATAGAAGCTGTTTCCTGTGATGAAATGTATGTTGATTGCACAGAACTTTTGAGAACATTAAATGTAAGTGTGCATGATTTCGCTTTTGCCTTAAGGGAAGAAATTAAAAATAAAACAGGATGTCCATGTTCAACTGGGTTTGGTGGCAATCGATTGCAAGCAAGACTAGCCACAAAGCAAGCAAAACCAGATGGACAGTTCTATCTAACATCTGATCTTGTTGAAGAGTTTATGTTTAACATTAATCTCAGAGATTTACCTGGAGTTGGAAGGCAGATATCACAGAAACTGGAGTCTTTAGGACATGTTACTTGTGGATCGCTACAAATTTTGTCACTCTCTTCTCTTCAACAGCATTTAGGCAACAAAACCGGAGCACAGTTGTATGACCAATGTCGAGGATGTGATAATCATCCACTAACATTTCATACAGTTAGAAAATCTGTATCTGCTGAAGTAAATTATGGTATCCGTTTTGAAAATAATGAGCAATGTGAAGAATTTTTAAAACAACTCTCTGAAGAGGTTCATTCTAGGATGCAACAATTCAAAGTAGTAGGTAAATGTATAACTCTGAAACTAATGGTAAGAGCTAAAGATGCCCCCATAGAAACTGCGAAGTTTATGGGGCATGGATTTTGTGATACTATCAATAAATCTTCAACATTACAAAATGCAACTAATGATATAAACATAATAACTAAAGAAGTTATTTCTATCTGTAAGAAACAAAATGTCGACCCAAAAGAACTGAGAGGTATTGGAATTCAAATTACAAAATTGGAATCAACAAACAATAAACAAGTCTCTGGACCTATTAGTAAATTTTTCAAAACCAATACTTCCGTTAAATCTGAACCACAACAAAGGAATTCAGAAACATTGAATAACTGTGACAGAAATGTTTTAAAAACAGATCATAGAGCAATTATAAAAGATCCATCAACACCAAAGAAAAATAAAATCATATCTGAACCTAAATCTCCAATTCTAGGGTCAATCAAATCTAATATGCCAAAGAAAAGAGGTAGACCAAGTAAGTCTGTAAAGGCTGAAATATCCACATCAAAAAATGTAATGACTAAATTTCTTCAAGGAGAAAGTCTTTCAAATGAAATTTATATTAAAAAAGAGATAGTTAAAGAACAAGTGTCAAAAGAAACATGTAATAAAATAGAACAAAAACCAGGTCTGCTCAGTTTGCCGTGGGAAAAAGTGAGAGAATTACTGAGAGCATGGTTTGATAGCGGCCAGACACCAAAACCTTGTGATGTAGATTTGATTGTGGAGTATCTCAGGGAAATGGTTACCAGTAAAAACATTGATAAAGTATATATTTTGGTCAATTTTATTAGACGGAAAATAACTGAAATGAAAAACGACAGCTGGAATCTGGTTGTAAATTGTGTTGTGGAAGAAGTACAAAATGCTATGCTTGCTGTTTATGGTAAAAAATTATACATCAATGATTGTGAATAATTTAAAATTCTTTAAATAATAAAATAATACTATGTGATATTTTGTTTATAATTTTTTTATAATAACCGGTCAGAAAGGGTACCTACGCTTAAGCCTACACTTGTGTGGCAAGTTTCAGACTCAGTTTGGTGTTTTTCTCTGCGCCACACAATGGACTCAGCATCCACATGGTGAATCCTTGGAAAATTAAGATTTTAGACTCTTTTTTTTTATGGAGAAAGGAAAATAAAACATATTAATCAGTTTCATGTATTTATTTTAATTTGATTCTATCAAGACAAAGACATTATTGTTAAAGTTTCATCATAATATTCTAATGGTGTCAGAATAGCCATTTGTATTGACAATGGCAAGACAAAATTAACCAAGTACCTTTCTTGAAACTACCTCAGAGAAGAACACCAGTCAATTCAAAGATGTTACAGTCACAGTTACGAGTCTTGCAATTTATCACCTCTTAATTGTATAGACTATTGAATATTTTGTGATAGTAAAACAATAAGACTATACTATAAATAACTCAAATAGGTTGGTTAATTATGTCTTACCACTGCCATTATGTCAAACAGTTTTCTTTAACAAAGTCGAATATTTTTCGCAGTCCAGATTCATTTTGAATCAAGAATAATTAGGAAAATCTACAAACAAGAAAGAAACTGTGCCCATCATTATAAAAAAAATATTTCTCTATGTCACATTGATTTGTGGATTACTTAACTTTAATTAGGTCAGTATGGATCAATTACAAAATTTTGCAAAATGGCAGTTAGTATCACTTTTATATTTTGTTATAATAAGCATGATTAATACATTTAAATGGCCAATGATATTTTCACAGTAAATTACACGATACATTTAAAAATACATGAAAATAATCACATACACCATCACTGTTAATCCAATCATGGCTTTTGTCATTCGTTTATCTAAAATTTATTATCACAGATGTTTATTGCATAATAAAAAAACAAAATATCCGTTTTTATGTTCTTTTTTTTTAATTTAACGGCCTGGAATCAAGTCCTTAATGGCATTTTTGTGTTCAACTGTTTTAATGCACAGAAAAAAAATGTGCAGAAACAATAATAAAAGCGTACCTAAAGCTTAAAATACTTTCGTAACTTAAAACTATTTATGATTTGTGACAAGAATTCATTTATTTCATATTAAACAATAGAGTTAAACCTTAAACACTCCCTTTAAATAAAAAATATACCTACAAATACTAGTAGGTTAGTATGTTGAATATTTTCAATATGTTAATACATAGTCTTTAGATAATAACCTAAAGTTAAATATATTTTGATGACCAGTGAACTACCGTCATTTTGCTGTAATTCAATTTAAAATGTTTACATTATCTTTACTTGAACCGATGTTACTTGTAAGTGGCAACTAAAAAATCTTGTTATGATCTGATCATAATAATAAATGATTTTTAAAAACTACTTGTTATGCAAATGCTAAATCTTTTTTAGGTTATATCTAATACATAAAGAATATTGACACAAGATTATTGGCACAAAATAAAAAGTTATGCTAATTTTTAACCTTACAAATCTTATTGAACTCACCAAAGTGTACATGTAAACTGTATACCTATTAGTTTGAAATTTTCAAAATCAAGTCAAATGACGGTAGTCGTTGAAAATTGTACGATAATTTTTCACGCCCCTGAATTAGCGGAAATAGAGTGTTTAAGTTTTGACTCTATTATGATTTCGTCTCCAGAGCGAATGTTGTAGGAATACAGTTGTTTCGTCGGGTACCTCATCTCCTCTGGACCCTATAAATAAAAAAATAATATTTTATTTATTGGTTACCCCTATTTTAATATAAATGTCGCAAAAAGCCTCATAAATTATACTTAACGATATTATATATTCCTAATGGTAAAGTTCTTGAGCTCACTTCACTCTCCATCCTGTGTAGCGAATTATTTTATTACATTTTTTTATTCAATGTGTTTCCCTAAATAAATATTTTTCTTTATTTCTTTCTTTCTATAATTATGACTACACACCTGTGGCGCGTCTCTCAGGTCCTGATCAACGTAGAAAAGGCGCATTTTGGAAGCGGGGAATCCCGCCAGCCGCTCCAGCCGCGTCTTGAGATCTGATACGGTTCTGTAACAAGAATATTGCAATCAATTATTTGTTTCAAATTTATGTAATTTTCTAGGTATAGACTCTAGATTGCGCTTGACACCCCTTTAGACCCCAACTAACATAGGTTTTTTAACATAAGATCCGAAGACATACCAGACATAACCAGCGATGAAATAAAAATGCCTTAAGAAAAGTTGAAAAAAAAAGGATACAATACTTTGGACCATCTACTACCATGAGAGTGGTAATAGAAAAATCAACTGAATACAAAATACCTCTATGGTTAGCTTTCGTCGACTTCAGGAAGGCCTTTGACTGCTTGGAAACCTGGTCAGTTCAGCATGCGTTAATAAATGCGAGGATAGATCATAGATTTAATAGCATTATTGCTAGCATCTACAAAAACGCGAGTCTTAAGGTAGCAATCCCACAACATACGCGTCCAGTCAGTATACAAAGAGTTTTATTACTGGAGGATGTATTTAAACAACTTAGGTGGGAAAATAAAGGCTTACAAATATCCGGAGAGAGATTGACTAATCTGAGATTTGCCGATGACATAGTTTTGTTTGCTAATGATCCTTAAGAACTGGAAGAAATGATGCAGGAGCTACACATAACGCATGCTCAAAAGTTGGTCTGCAAATGAACCTAGAGAAAACCAAGATCATGACTACAGAATTAACAGCATCAAATAGGATTGTGGTAAAAAATGAAATCATCGAAAGGGTGGGCAAATACATCTACCTAGGCCAAGAAATTATGATGGGCAAGGGGAACCAGGCCAACGAAATCCGAAGACGCATTCATCTAAGTTGGACAGCCTTCCTCAAATTAGAGTTTGCCTTCAAAAAAAAGCTCACTGCTCGTTAAAAGGCACGAATATACTACCAGTGCATCTTGCCAGTACTTACCTATGGAGCTGAAACTTGGGTGACTACTAAAGATATCCTCCACAAACTTAGTGTAGCCCAAAGAGCGATGGAAAGGAAGCTAGTAGCACTCAAGGACAAAAAGAGCGTTTAGGAATGGCGACCGTGGGACCGAAAAAGACGAGTGGGAAAACCATAAATGAGGTGGAAGGATGATATCATCATGGTATCAAGGCAGGCAACAACTGGATTCTGGCAGCCTCAAATAGAAGAAATTGTAAGAGGTTAAAGGAGGCCTACAGCATTATGGTAGAAAAGGGCTACTGAAAAAGAGAAGAAGAGACTAGATTAATATTTCGATTCGTCGACCAAGATCGAGCAAAATTCTAGTTGATTATGATGAAATTGATAAATTTATCGGCTGCTTTTTGGGTTACGAAATATTCGGTTTTTCTTTCTTTCAAGTGATAGCTTGGAATTGACAGTATATAGAGCTTAGACCCACCACGCTGTTCCAATGCAGGTTGGCGGATTTAGGATCAAAATATTTAATTCATTAACAATTACTATCAGATGATGATAGCAACCGGAGTCGTGGGTTTAACGTACTCTCCGAGGCACGGGATGTAACACCACCAACTTTCCGACTCCTTTCGATTTCTTACAAGAAAGAAAAATTCAGATTTAATCTAAACTCAACTCAGGATACGAACCCAGGATTTCATGATCATCATCTAGCTAGGGCTAGTCAGTGCAAGGACACTGCTTACCTGTAAACATCGACGGTCCTCACTTCGCTGGTGTCCCCGCAGGTGAAGGTGATCTGCACTCGCTTCTCGGGCCGCAGGTCCACCGACACCAGCGGGTCCAGCTTCCCGTGAACACCTACCAGCTCCCAGTACCTGGAAAGAGAACAATTTCAATTCAGTATTAATCCTGGGAAATAAATAATAAATGGTAAAGAAACAGCAGGAAATACTATTTACAAACAGCAGGACAGACTATGAGTCAGTCTAGGCAGAAGTGGGAAGATCGTTTAGTTAAATCCTACTTAAGTGTCTACTATACTAGACAGACAGAAAGACAAATATTTTTAAGCTGGCACCAACTTCATAGATATGCTTAAGTAAATTAAAGCAACTAAATGGCACAGTTATTTTTTACTAAAAATTTTTTGACTTTGGCTTGTGGTAGGCTTCGGCTAGTTTCCGATAAACCACCTTTCCGATAAAGACGTTGCGTCAAGCGATTGTGCGTTCCGGGACAATGTCATGTAGAAACCGAAACGGGTGTGGACTTCATTCTACTCCCAACAAGTTAGGACGATTCCATCTTAAATTGCATCATCACTTACCGTCAGATGAGATTGCAGTCAAAGGCTAACTTGTAATTGTTAAAAGAAAATCATATGGGTACAGATCCCGTTTAATATTCTCAATGTAAAATATAATTAAGCTTCGATGGTATTATATAGTTAGCCCTAAAAATAAGTCACTTTGTCAGCAAAGTCATTAAATTATGAAACTTAAACCATAAAGTAACGTAATTTATTATACAATGTACGAAATACCTACCCACTCTAGAGCTCATATACGTTGAGCGAATTAGAAGTGTGTTAACTATTACGAATTCAAAGTCTTCATACAATGCGGATTTTCTCATTAGCATTTCGCCGGTCAAGAATTGAGGTTAATTCGTTGTTTGCAACTTTTAGCATTAGTACACCTACGATTTATTCCTTATAAATGAGACCTTCGTTCCACTTTCCTATTGAAGATGTTAGATGTGTCCTTTAAAAATATATTGGCTCTTGAGTAACTTTTATACGATTTGTTGACATACCTACCATTACATGTAAATCTAATGCCTGAATACTGAAAAGTCACTCAAATCATCTCTTTTATCACTGAGCATTTCCTGAACTCTAAATTTACATATTCAATTACGACTCGACCAACAATTTTCAGCAGTAGATAGGTACTAAAATTCGGGAGAGCTTCAAATGAGTGAAGTTTTAGTAATAGGCAATAGCTGTGATGGTTAAACCTTTGTCATTTTATAAAAGCTAAAATTTCATTAGCCCATGCTCGTGCCATTATTTAATTTGATAGACTATTATGAAGTTTGGCTCATGGTGGTGATGGAAGGGAGCAGATAACAAACGTTTAGAACGTTCAGAACCGGAAACCTCCAAGTGGGAAATCACGTTCTAAGACGCCAGATACTGCCTGTCTGCAACGGCAATCGCGTCACCAGCAGGAGCCACCTCGTGCTACTCGCTCACCTGTCAGGGCGATCCGACTCCGGCTTCTCCATGTAGTAGCGGATGAAAGCACGTTCAGCCGCGTCGCGTTCTTCAGGCGGCACGGCGCCACCGCCGTTCAGCGTGCGCACGTGTGGCAACCGTGCTACCAGTAAAAGTCGCCTCTCGTGCTCCGTGGACTCGAAGCGGTCCCATAGCGGCCAGCCCTGGAGACAACAGTAACATTTTTTATAACTATAGTTCTAGTAGCAAATGCATTATCTGATTTTATGTGGGAAACCATCACCTATAAGTAATAGCATGACTTCAGTGTCCAGGATAACACCTACAATGCTCAGCGCCCGTCAACCACAGATGAGGAAAGTATATATGTATTCTTTGCTAGCATAGACGAGCTCCCTGGTTTACTAACATTACCCGGATGTAGATAACAGCCGAGTCAGGATTGTTTCCAAAAACCTTCAAGCCCCATGAATCACAATGTCCATTAAATTAAGCCTAATTTCGAGTCCCACATTTTCAGACATACGTTATTCAACCCTGCGCTATTCTAGGCTTCGATTCTGGTAATTTTTTTACGATGATGCAGTCATCAAGAAGCAAATATACAATCCGAATGAGTGTCAACTTGAATTTTGCAATTTAAATAAACAGTCAGTCACCCGGAAAGTAACTAAAGGGTTCAAAGCTTAAGTAAACACAGACTGGGTAACAAAATACGTACTGAATTGAGCAGTCACGATTTCTTAGTTCAATTGCCGGTACTTACTACGTTAATGATTTGCATAAAAAGTGGCAGATGCCCTATTGTAAGTATGAGTTTTTGTTCACCTCAAGGCTTCGGTGATACTAGTTTCCATATTGAGCAGGAATACATTTCGATATTTAAGTAGGTACTTGTTTTTTACGGATACGTTTATTGAAATCTATATTCCCATGCATATTATGGTCAATCTACATTACAGCCTTAACAGCTTCCAGTTTTATCGGCTGCGCTTAAATCGATGAGGTGTTATGTTCAATTTTTGGCGCAGTGGCATGCCCCATTTGCGTGGTGAATTTATAACGGAGGTCCTAGGTTCGATTCCCGTCTAGGTCGATTGAGATTTTATAAATTGGTCCAGGTCTGGCTGGTGGGAGACTTCGGCCGTGGCTAGATACCACCCTACTGTCACAGACATACCTACTGCCAAGCGACCCAGTACGATGTCGTGTAGAAACCGAAAGGGGTGTGGGTTTCATACTACTCCTAATAAGTTAGCCCGCTTCCATATTAGATTGCATTATCACTTGCCATTAGGTGTGTTTGCAGTTAAGGACTAATTTGTAATGAATAAAAAAAATTATAACTTGCCACCCGCATTACTATTTTCGTAACCACTTCTTTGGTATTTTTTTTTGGAAGCGAGTTCTCGTTCCCCTCGGAATTTTGGAATAAAATAATAGCCTATGTATTATTCTGACGTTATTGTAAAGTTTCATCAAATTCCATTAAGTACTTTTTAGTTGAAAGAATGACAAACATCCATCCATCCATACTTCCAACTTTCGCGTTTATAATATTAATAGGATTATTCCATAGATATGTAATAACACATTTGATAGATGCACAATAAAACAATAAATACGAACGCTTTATAAGCAATAAAACCTCTTTGTTATTTGATAGTGCGTTCAACCTTGCGAGCTGAAAGCCTGTTATGCTCAAAACGGATCGCGGAAGAGCGGCCGAGGATACACGCATGTATTAGATTCCGCGCTGTACTACCGCATTATAAATTAAATTAGATTTATATGTACATACGTTATAGAGATACTTGGATATAATTTACTGCCTTGTTGAATCAGTGGTTAGACTCCCCTGTCAATAATTCAGCATAAAACAAAGTTTATATAATACACAACTCCACAGTTTTTGTATTCGCGCAATAAAATGCAATATTAAAAACAAAAGGTACGCTCGGAGAAAAGGTTTCGAGTGGGCAGCTACTGGTACATTTTATGTAAAACAATTTTAAAATGCAAAAAGGCTATCCGAGCTCGTAAATCTAGCCGGCGCTGCGCTGTGGGGATATTTAGGGTATGAAATGGCGCAAACGGAATAGTTTAAAGGGTATGAAATGAGGCAAACGGGAAGAGTGATTACAAATAGTTTGACATAAGTTGTTTGAATATAAACAACATTTTCTTATCTATTCATAGCGTAATACAGCCTACTGACCACAAGTGGATTTCAAGCTTGGACTCTCAAAGTATTTCCACTGTTGGACAATGGTTTGTGTTTGACACTGTGATGAACCTATGGTTTTTTAATATTACCAACATCATCTGCGAACTTCATGAAGTACGTCCCAGGTATACTTCGCCCGAACACTGCATATAAAGGATAGTTTACAAAATATAAAGCGCGCACGCATCTCAAGCCCAATTTACGAGCACTCCATGGAATGTCCGCAAACGATGGCGCTGACGTCCAACAGACTACCAAATAATTCAGCACAAAAGAAACTTAAGAAAACACGAAACTACATTTTCAGCTCTTGCAATAAAAATGCAATATTAAAACAAAAGACACGCTCAAAGAAAAGGTTTCAATCGGACAGCAAATAATTTATATAAAACATTATCCTCTTCCTGACGCATTCGGGTAAAAACAATACTTAAAGGGTCTCGGTGGAATAGCCCACAGACGACGCATGGCACTCGCGACCAACCGACCGTCAAATTCAGCTGTCCGTTGTACCGCGCGGTAATGGGCACCAATATGAATCACTAGAGGACGCCCGCAGTTTCACCCGCGTAGTTCTCATTCCCGTGAGAATTTCAGAATAAATGTGGCTAATGTGTTATTCTGATATGTAAGCTATATCATTGTAAAGTTTCATTAAAAACCATTGCCCCACAGTTTTACCCGCACAGATAGGGATCTGCATAAGCATGGGATGAGAATGGGTTCCCATTCCATGCTTATGACCTGTACCAGGTCCTGTATTCTGTGACATATATTTTAGTTCACATCCATTCACTCGTTCAGCCGAGATTAAGTAACATAGTATAGTCAAGTTTTTTTTATTTTCTAATTTTCCGACGAACATGCTCAGAACAACAAATATAGCAAAAAAAAGAATTAGCGAAATCGTTCAAGCCGTCCACGAATCCACCAAGGAAATAGAGATTCATTTTTACATATACATATGATTAACTGTATCGATTGCACACTTCGTTTATCATTGTGTAACATAACTAAAGAAGTATAATATTTAATTGCCTGTAGATTAACCGCCTCGTTGGTCCAGTGGTTATAATATGTGGCTTCGAATCATGAGCTCAAGGAGACATGGAGCACGTCCCGCTCATAATTCGCCATGTACTGCACAGGATATAAAGCGCGCACGCATCGCAACCCAAATTTACGATCGCTCCGTGGACTTGCCCGCAAACGATGCATGGCACTCTCGTCCAACCGACCGCCAAATTATTCAGCAGCAGCAGTGTTACTAAGTTCATATCATATAAAATACTAGCTGATATTATAAAAATAAAAACGGCCTCATTTACTTCTTACAACTCATTATAATAGCCCTCAAAGTTGAATAATTTTCTCCGTGTGTTCCACATTGTCCACTGATTCTTTGCTCCTATTGGCTACAGCGTGTTATTATATAGCCTAAAGCCTTCTTCGAAAAACACAATTTTTTAAATTAGAACCAGTAGTTCCTGAGATTAGCACGTTCAAACAAACAAACAAACTTTTCACTTTTATAATAATACTATACTCGTAGATAACTCCACAGTATTCTCGCAATAAAAATGCAATATTAAAAAAGAGGTACGCTCAGAGAAACGGTTTTAAGTGGTAAATTTTATGCAAAACAATTTTCACGGGTTGCCCATGGAATAGTACCACAGACGATAGATATGCCAGTGACCAACCGACCGCCAAATTCATTCAGCTGTTCGTTGTACCGCGCGGTAATGTGCACCGACATGAATCATTAACTATTGTATCGATTGCGTACTGCGTTTGACATTGTGTAACATTTTGTACAATTAGGGATGTATAGATACAATTATTAGCTTAACTGCTTATGTACCTAATATGATCTAGAAAAGAACCTGTAATAGCCAGAACTTCTTAATTTTCTTATTTTTTTATTAATTACAGCCACACCTGATGGTAAGCAGGTAATGATGCAATCTAAGATGGAAGCGGATTAACTTGTTAGGAGTAGGATGAAATCTCACCGCTTTGGTTTCTACACCATCGTACCGGAAAGCTAAATCGCTTGGGGGTACGAATTTGTCGGTAGGGTGGTAACTAGCGACGGCCGAAGCTTAACACCAGTCAGACATGGACCAATTTAAAAAATCTTAATCGGCACAGCCGGGAATCAAACGGACCTCATTTTTATAAATCCAATGCGCCACTTTATTAAAGCTGAAAGTTTGTCAACCCATGGCGGCTTTTACAAGTACCTACACTTAAATACTACTGTAGTAACCTTGCCATACAAAAAGTATTGAGATCTCAGTAGCAAGATAATTTGTTTAGTGAAAGCCTTCGCTAGACACCGTACTTAAAATCTATGGACAGGGTGATGACATATTTTCAAGCTATCATAAAATTACTAAGGTCTAGCCATCTCTATATCTTAAGAATTAAACAATAGACACAATTATTTTTTACTTTTTAGTGCGTTTAATTTTTTGTTAAAAATCACTTTTAGGATTAAGCCACGTAACGTACTGTACTATACTGTCAAGTATATTATACGGCACTAGTAGCCAAAAACCCAAAACGAGACAAAAATTGAAATGCTGTAAGGTCAATAAAAAATTAAAAAGTTGGAGGTAAAATCACTAGATTCATTTTACACCTAATTTTTTTATTAAAAACTTGATAATGACAAATTCATGTAAAAAGTTATGCGTGGTCATATAAAAAAAAAAAACAATAAATTAGAGTAGTAAGAACCTCCTTCGTTTTAAAACTAATAAAAAATATATTCAATATTAATTTTTTAGTGAAAGCTTTTATAGACAACTTAAAATCCATGGACAGGGTATGACAAATTTTAAGCTACATAAAATGTAGGTTGCCATTTCTATTCGTTTTACATTTGACAAATTCGTGATAAGCATTATAAACTCAATCGAATTTGACACGTGTACGAATAAAGTGCTATCTAGGTTAGTGAACCCACTCGTGCTATTATGCTAATGCATACAACAGGTCAACGGGGTACTGCAGATACCTATAATGTAGACAAGTGGAACACTACGCGATATCTAGATTACTTTGTAGAACAAATGCACTTCAAGAAATTGTTAGAGTCGCCAACGAGACTAGGTTACCTTTTTGTTCCTAGAATACAAACTTTCTGTGAATTCAGTTCGGTACTAACAATCGTATTTTTTGATAAAAACGTGTTTTAATATGACTATTTACTTATTGTTTAGTTGATAGGAACTTATTTATTTTATAATATAAAAGTTAAAGGATTCAAGGAGACTAGGTTACCTGATTGCTAGTTCCTAGAATACAAACTTCCGGAGAATTAAGTTAATAAACATAAAATCACTTTTTTTTTACTAAATTATGTTTTTCTGACTACTATTAAATAAGCACTTATTGAGATTGAAAACTCAATATTATTTGTAGTGTTTTAGCTACTGAATGAGCTTTGAACTAAGAAATCGTGACTGCATAATTCAGGAGGTAGTTTGTTAAGCCACGAGAAATAGTGTTTACGTATGCCAATTAAGGGTTCTGTGCTTATACGTAGTAGTAGATATATAAATAATTTACGATTTTTATTCAAGTTTCAAAATTAATTTAATTTCAGGTTTTATCTTATTCGCATGTTTCCTGTGGGCTTCGTGATAAGTGTATGCGAGCATGTAAACTAATTTAACGGAAAGTTAAATCTATGATCGTTTTTCTTCGGAGTATTCATTGCGCAAACTTATTTTCCAAAAAAAAATGTTATTTAATTGCATAATTACGAAGTGCAAACTTCTAGTTTCAATGCGGCTTTAATAACAGTGTTGATGTTAAATGCGTTTACATCGTAAACAGTGGGTCGGTTAACCAGGGTTTAGTCAAGCGGTAAATGTAAACATACCACGAACTTACTACAGACTATAGGTACGCAAAACTCTAAGGTTCTGGTCACGGGAATAAGTGGGAAAAATTGCGACACGGCAGACAGAACTTACCGAGTTACGATGGTTAGTGGCTGCCATTTAAAATTTAAAAATATGTCGCTGTCTGAGTTCTATCTAAATAAATAGTTCAATTAAATATTTAAAAAATATTATATTAGGACATATTATCGAATAGACCCCGAAATAGGATTTATTAAACGACTTCAAAAAAAAAGGCGTTTCTCAATTCGACCGTATATATATATATATATATATATATATTTTTTTTTTTTTTTTATGTGTGTTCGCGCATAACTTCGTCGTTTATGAACCGATTTTGATAATTCTTTTTTTGTTGGAAAGAAGATAATCCGGTGGTGGTACCATGACAAGGAAACCAGGATCTGATGATGGGATCCTGGAGAAAACGAGGGGAACTTTCAAAAATTGTAGGGACAACAAGTACGTTTGTTAATTTTTGCGGTAAGTATTTAAAAGCACTACAATTTGATGAAGGTCTGGAGTCGATCTGATGCTGGAGCCGATCTATATATAAGAGAACTCCGTAACGTTTTACAGTAGCTACCTTGTGTTTGGGCTCGATTAATTTGTCTCAATGAGAACTTTACATCTAGATGGGCTGTGACTGTCATTGAGGGTCTGGTGATGAAGACGACGTACAGTTAAGGGAGCTCCGTAACGTTTTACAGTAGCTACCTTGTGTTTGGGCTCGATTAATTTGTATCAATGAGAACTTTACATTTAGATGGGCTGTGACTGTCATTAAGGGTCTGGCGATGAAGACGAGGGACAGCTGAGGGAGCTCTTTAACGGTTTACAGTAGCTACCTTGTGTTTGGGCTCGATTAATTTGTCTCAATGAGAACTTTACATTTAGATGGGCTGTGACTGTCATTGAGGGTCTGGTGATGAAGACGACGTACAGTTAAGGGAGCTCCGTAACGTTTTACAGTAGCTACCTTGTGTTTGGGCTCGATTAATTTGTTTCAATGAGAACTTTACATTTAGATGGGCTGTGACTGTCATTGAGGGTCTGGCGATGAAGAAAAAGGACAGTTGAGGGAGGTATTTAACGGTTTACAGTAGCTACTTTGTGATTGGGCTCGATTAATTTATATCTCAATAAGAAGTTTGAAAGGTTATAGTTTCCAGTTAGTTTAATGTTTACTAAGTCATGATCCAATGATCTACGAAAACTCGAGGAAACTCTTTAAACTTTATATTCACTTTTGCAGGGGCGTCAGAATGTTATAAGTAGGTAGTGAATATTGGTACTTATGGTTTAGTTCGAGTAGGTTTATTAGTATGTTCGTTGTTGATAAAGCACTAAAAAGTATGAAATAAAAAAATTTTAACAAAAAATAAAAACGCCTTCAAAACGCACTAAAAAGTAAAAAATAACTACGTCATTTACTTACTTTAATTTACTTAATCACGTCTATGAAGTCGGTGCCACCCGAGCTTTCTACTTTAAAGTCTTTACCTAAACTTGGATGGCACCGACTTCATAGATGTTATTAAGTAAATTAAAGTAAGTAAATGACGTAGTTATTTTTTACTTTTTAGTGCGTTTTGAAGGCGTTTTTATTTTTTGTTAAAATTTTTTTATTTTAATTTGAAGATACGACAGAATTATCTTGTCTCGACAGATAAAAAAACAAAATTTGGCTGTTTATAGACCCTCGTTATGATTTAGAATAATCCTCAAACCCGTATTTTTTATGTGAGTTAAACCTAATACTTTTTAATATATTACAAAAAATATTCAACAGACTGCAGCATTTTCGAAAAATATTACGATGCTAATCATAGGCCACTGCCCATACAAAAATTTCCGAATCCCTTTCACTATGGCAAATTGTCCACGGCCATCTTTGTAAAATGCCATAGTGACTACAACATTATAGTATAGGAACAGACTACAAACAAAGGACGCGGGTGCAATGTGTCGGGTCTTGTATGTATTATTTCCTTTCAACTGGCAACCGACTTAATACGAGGGGGCTTTCTGGGTCAAACCACTCCTACATACCCGTATCAAAGCTACGGTTATTCGATTTGATTCCAAGAATAAGATATTAGTCTTTGTTTATTTTCGTTAGTCTGATTTGACTCTAGATATTCAAACTTTGTTTCAAGGACATATCTTTAACTGCAAAAACTTTCTTAAAACATTTGAGTTGTTTTGATCAGATACTAAAGACTTTTATATTTACGACTGATTATATAATGTTTGTTTAATTACCCTTTTGTTTATTATAAACGGTTATTACGCGTTGGATTATAATTATTACAATTGCACAATGAAAGTCATTTTCTTGTTTATTTCTTCCAGTAGACATGTAATTGAGCTGGCATTAAATTTGCTCACTCGTAACAGAGCAGATTTGTAAAGCGACTTATTTGCATATAACATGACTTCTTAACAATCACTGTATAAAGATTATATCTATATTAATACTACAAAGCTGAAGAGTTTGTTTGTTATATTTTATTACGCGTATATGAGGAACTACTGGTTCTAATTGAAAAATTATTAATCTGTTAGATAGTCCATTTATCGAGGAAGGCTTTAGGCTATATAAATCATACTAAACTGATAGGAGGATAGGACACTCCTGAAACTAATATGAGCGAAGAATCAGTGGAAAATGTGTCAAAGACTGGGAAATCGATTCATTTTTAACGGCTCATATAATATAATAAGTTGTAAGGATAATTTATTATTTTAATTCCATCCAATCCAATCCATTCCGAGTAATTTAACTATTATAATTCCATCCAATCCAATCCATTCCGAGTAATTTAAATATTTTAATTCCATCCAATCCAATCCATTTCGAGTAATTTAACTATTTTAATTCCATCCAATCCAATCCATTCTGAGTAATTTAACTATTTTAATTCCATCCAACCCAATCCATTCCGAGTAATTTAACTATTTTAATTCCATCCAATCCAATCCATTCCAAGTAATTTAAATATTTTAATTCCATCCAATCCAATCCCTTTCGAGTAATTTAACTATTTTAATTCCATCCAATCCAATCCATTCTGAGTAATTTAACTATTTTAATTCCATCCAATCCAATCCATTCCGAGTAATTTAACTATTTTAATTCCATCCAACCCAATCCATTCCGAGTAATTTAACTATTTTAATTCCATCCAATCCAATCCATTCCGGGTAATTTAACTATTTAAATTCCATCCAATGCAATCCATTTCGAGTAATTTAACTATTTTAATTCCATCCAATCCAATCCATTCCGAGTAATTTAACTATTTTAATTCCATCCAATCCAATCCATTTCGAATAATTTAACTATTTTAATTGCACTTGGACATAGTTGTTCGCATCTGCTAGTTAAATAATATAATCAATTCAAATATTGAGAAAGTTGAATTTGAATCAACAAATTTTCTCATCATGCATAAAAAAGCAACAAATTACAGTAAAGTGACCTGAATAAAGTCAACATAAAATAAGGTACTGTTCAAATTCCTTGTTTATCATGAGGTGATGAGTGTGGGTGGAATCAAATCAAGCCGACCGTTGATCGGACGACGTGAATCACAGAACACAATGTTCCTAACTGGTTTGGTTTGAACTCTGGTAATCTTTACATTTTGTTATGATGCAGTTTCTGTTTAAGACGATATTGTGGATACTTAGTCATCTTTTAAGAAGAGATGAGGAGACGTGTAAGATGTTTACGTATAATCTAAAGGCGAAAGTATGTATGTATGTATGTATGTATGTATGTATGTATGTATGTATGTATGTATGTATGTATGTATGTATGTATGTACGTATGTATGTATGGATGGATGGACGGATTTTTCTCTTTCATATACTACTGAATGGACTTGATGAAACTTCACAATACTATAGCTTTATCGACTACAAGATGGCCCTTGACTGCTATCACACCTAATGTTATGTAATGATGCAGTCTAAGATGGAAGCGAGCTTACTTGTTAGGAGTAGGATGAAATCGAATAGAAATCCACACCCCTGTCGGTTTCTACACGACATCGTACCGGAACGCTAAATCGCTTGGCGGTACGCCTTTGTCGGTAGGGTGGTAACTAGCCACGGCGAAAGCCTCCTACTAGCCAGACCAAGACAAATTAAGAAAAATCTCAATCTGCCCCGCCGGGAATCGAACCCAGGACCTTCGTCTTATAAATCCACCGCGCATACCAGTGCGCCACGGAGGTCGTCAAAATATCATGAATGCCAAATAGACCACATTTTGTCCCGAAATTCTCACGGTAACAAGAACTTCGCGGGTGAAAATGCGTCCTCTTGTCATTTACCTACTGATTTAAGCGAGAACGTACAATGTTCGTATTTGAATCCTTTGGCTAATGAAAATTTTTTATAGCAGTTACCTAAATCTCTACAATTTTTTTTGATTTCCTTTTCCTTCTTTTTCGAAAGAGCTTCTTTTATTTGTATTACAAATCTTATACACTAGTAGATTATTTTGCTCTGGTTCTGTAGTGTACCTAGTTTCTTTAAGTCTCTATCTGGTTCTATAAATCGCGTTATAAATTGCGATACAATTACTCATAAAATGCTATATTGTCACAGAAATCCCAAGATAGAAAGGAATTTCAAACAGAAACTTCTATAGAAGTTCAATTTATTGTTTCAGTTTTACCTTACCAACCAAACAAATCATTAACTTGTCACCCAAACGATGATATATTAGTATATAATTGTGTAGGCGAAATTCCTTTGTGTTCAATTGCCCTCAATTCCTGCCAGAGATATGTCAATGACTGCAGTGAGAGGTCAAGGGTAGCGGCGTTACGTCATCCGGCAAATGCCGACCTTTCATACTACATAGCCAAATGCCAACTAAATCTAAAATTATTGCTGAAATCTCGGACATTAAGCTACAATTTCTCGACGTTAAGCCGTAGTCGTAAAGGCTATAAAATAAAGGGCGAGAACAAAACTTTACCTACTTTCTTTTCGGAGAAAATTAAAGATTTCAAAACATTTTCTCCTAATATTTCTAAAATCACTTGGTCAAAAATGAAAATCCAAGATGCAAAGTTTAAAATTTTAGTGTTGAATTTTCTAACTTGAAATTAATTTGAAATTGTATTGTCACCCGAGGAATCCGAGAACTGAGTAAAGTTCTCGGATTCCTTAACATTATAAAAATATTAAGTTTAAAAGTTGTAACCCGACTACGTAATAAAAATTTCTAACAATAAAAAAAACCGACTCAAAACGCACTAAAAAGTAAAAAATAACTGTGTCATCTAGTTGCTTTAATTTACTTAAGCATATCTATGAAGTCAGTGCCAGCAAGTGTAAGGAACATTTATTTTACGTAGTAAAGCAGTTTGTGGGTTCTAGGTAACGTCCTTAAAGTAGAAACCTTGTCTGGCACCGACTCCTAAATATGCTTAAGTAAATTAAAGCAACTAAATGAAACAGTTATTTTTTACACGCTTTATATTAGCTTCACTTGTATGTCAGTATGTAACTTGTATGTGTGTTCGCGCATAACTTCGTCGTTTATGAACCGATTTTGATAATTCTTTTTTTGTTGGAAAGTAGATAGTCCAGTGGTGGTACCATGACAAGGAAACCAGGATCTGATGATGGGATCCTGGAGAAACCGAGGGGAACTTTCAAAAATTGTAGGGACAACAAGTACGTTTGTTAGTTTTTCCGATAAGTATTTAAAAGCACTACAATTCTATGAAGGTTTGGAGTCGATCTGATGATGGAGCCGATCTACATATAAGAGAATTCCTTGACGATTTACTGTATTTACCTTGTGTTTGGGCTCGATTAATTTGTTTTGATAAGAACTTTACATTTAGATGGACTGTGACTGTCATTGAGGGTCTGGTGATGAAGACGAAGTACAGTTAAGGGAGCTCCGTAACAGCTTACAGTAGCTACCGTGTGTTTGGGCTTGATTAATTTGTCTCGATGAGAAATTTACATTTAGATGGACTGTGACTGTCATTGAAGGTCTGCAGATGAAAACGAAGGACAGTTAAGGAAGCTCTTTAACGGTTTACAGTAGCTACCTTGTGTTTGGGCTCAATTAATTTGTCTCAATGAGAACTTTACATTTAGATGGGCTATGACTGTCATCAAGAGTCTGGCGATGAAGACGAAGGACAGCTGAGGGAGCTCTTTAACGGTTTACAGTAACTACCTTGTGTTTGGCGATTAATTTGTCTCAATGAGAACTTTACATCTAGATGGGCTGTGACTATCATTGAGGGTCTGGCGATGAAGAAGAAGGACAGCTGAGGGAGCTCTTTAACGGTTTACAGTAGCTACCTTGTGATTGGGCTCGATTAATGTCTCAATGAGAAGTTTGAAAGATTCCAGTTGGTTTAATGTTAACTAAGTCATGATCTGATGATGAGATCTACGAAAACTCGAGGAAACTCTTCAAACTTTATTACACGCTTTTTATTAGCTTCACTTGTATGTCAGTATGTCAGTATGTAACTCTCCGTGGGTAATCTGCGCGCCTGCGAAGGCTCCCTCTCCGAAATTGAACTCTGATTCCCCGTATTTATAATATTTATAAATAATTATTTTATTCTCACTAATAAATAAATTACTAGCGACTGTGTGGCCGAGCGGTTTAAGTGCTAAACTGCCCGTACAACAGTCGCTCAGGCGTGGGTTCGAGCCCTGGCAGTCGCAGTTTTTCTGCGACTTCCAAGGCTCGCTCCCGTGCCGACTGTACTCTGGCCAGGTTTCTGTGGTTTCCTTGGTCACTGTGCTAAGGGTGGGGCACAGGCAAATGCGGGTACAGATTGTAAGTCGGCCTCAGCTGCTATAGAGGTAATGAGAGTGTAAATAGTCAAAATAAGGAGGGATTCAATAATCCGACGTGTCTAGGCCAAAATAGGCTGATGCGTAAGTTCCAAAAAAAAAAAAAAATTACTTACTGAAAATTTAATTTAATTTACGCTTTTATAAATAAACCAAACTAAAAAGTCAAAAATAAATAATAGTTTAAAAAAAACTAAAAAACACGCTTTTTATAGAAACTCAAACTAAAAAAATAGAAAATAAATTTTAATAAATTTAAATTAAGAATAGTGTTAAAAATTTCATTTACTATAAATTAATAATAGTGTAAATAAAAAAAAATTATTTTATTTTAAAAAAAGCGTGGGGTGCTTTTTAAGATATTATCAAAATGATAATCACTCTACTCATATCTGTCAATAAAATATTTATAACTATATTGACACCATGCACCCCACGCTTTTTTTAAAATAAAATATTTTTTTATTATTTACACTATTATTAATTTATAGTTAATGAAATTTTTAACACTATTCTTAATTTAAATTTATTAAAATTTATTTTCTATTTTTTTAGTTTGAGTTTCTATAAAAAGCGTGTTTTTTAGTTTTTTTTAAACTATTATTTATTACTTTTTTGTGCGTTTTGAGTCGATTCTATTTTTTGTTAAAAATTTTTATTTCTTACTTTTTAGTGATTTATCGCCACGTAACGTACTCGTACTATACTGTCATAGTATATTATACGGCAATAGTAGCCTAAAAGCTACCGATACCTACTAGTAGGTACTTTAACAACATAAAAATATGTCACTTTTGCATTGTATATCAATATTGCCAATTAACCAACAATATAGTTAATTGATCAAAGGACAACATAAATTTTATATCTAGCAATAAACGTGGCTGTAGTACAAACAAATGGGTCAAGTGCGTTAATAAATTGACAGCAGGAAATGTCGATCTTGTTCGAAAGTTGATTTCATATTGTATTTCAATTTAATTAATAACTCTATGACCTTTTGTTATTACACTAATGCATTCCCTTGAACATTTAATTGGTCTATTGACAAATTATTGAAATGGAACGTAAATATAAACAGAACAAAATTACAGGTTACACTTTGAGTTGAGTCTTAATTCAAAGGAATCTTTCCTATAAATTATTGCATTTGCCCCCTACTAGGTGGACTGACGTCATCAAACGTGTCACAGGGAGCGGTTGGTCGCAGGCGGCTCAGGATCTTAGGCTCAAACTCAAAATATCCTTATTCAATGAAATCTTTATGACTATTTTGAAACGTCAATTTTCAGATTATGAAAAGTAATGGTGATATTTAAAGTCGGAAACTTAAAATTAAAGCTACGAGGGTTCCAAACGCGCCCTGGTCCGGGTATAGTGTGTGGAAGTCTCTTAAAATGGCGTATGTCCAGCTGTAGACGTCCACCGGCTGTTAATGATGATGATATTTTTGATTATGTAGAAAACAGTAATATTTAATCATCTTTGCTAATCTTCACCCGATAAAGCTATTATCTAGTTCATTCTTGTATATTTACATTATTTTTTTACGGTTTTGTGGTCTGTCATTAATAATTAGTTAATTTTAAAGGCCGGCAACGCAAATGTTTATGGGCGGTGGTAATCGCTTAACATCAGGCAAAACACATGCTCGTTTGCCCGGTATTAAAATCAATAAAAAAAGATAAAATTCAATTTTATTAACAAGAATTGCTCGTTTTTGCAACGAAAAGTGCAATATTCCCATTTTCATTAATTCACGTAAAAGCTTTGCCGAACAAATCAATAATGGAAGTTCATCCGCGGCTATTCTCATTAGTGCAGAATAATTAATGGATACGAGAACATCCAATTCTACTTTCCACATCTAAAACATTATACGATGTCGTGAAGGTACAATTTTATTTAAGATTCTGATAAAAGATTAAAACTTAAAATGAATTGAATTTATTTAAAGCTTGCAAGCTTCTTGTATCAAAAGGCAAAAAGATGTTATCGAAAAATTTGTAGAGTGTAAATGTATTTTGCTAACAAACTTGAGTAACTCAGGCAAGAGCTGTATACGCAATACCGGCACCTACTTTGCTGTGCAATTTCTGAAATGGCCTCCATTGGATTTGAAATGATTTAATGCGAATTTTAAATCTTTTACAGATATGAACGCCATCCGACAATAAGTCATTACATAACAAGAGCGTGGAAACTAAATAACAGTAGGTACTTTGAATAAATTTACAGAAAAAAAAATAGGGTCCATAAAAGAAGAGCAAAAAATCAATTTTCAAAATTACTTTCTGTCTCTTCCCGAATCTAGTTTGGGACTACTTGACGGGTCTTTATTCCGTTTTCACAGAAAGATGCGAAACCTTCGGAAACGGGAAATTTGTTTAGGCATTACTTTATTAAGATGCGCGAATTCGTTAAAATGTGTATGATAACCCAAACATCTACAATAAACATCGAATGTTTGAATTTAAAAACAAGATATTCATTTGCTTCTTAAAAATTGGCTCTACAATAAAGCACAAAAACAAATAGCCATTGTATAAAGATCAGAATCATAATTTCTATGATGATACTATAACAGAACTATTGAATGAATATGCACAGTACGTGGCGTTCAGATAGGTTTTTTTTTATTAATTCGATATTAATACGGAATATGGCGGACACAATACGGCTCAAGGTTTCCCTTTAATAATGCCATCGATTTTATAATTGCTTTTGGTTTTTATGAATCAAGCTTCCTTCTCCAGATGAAATGTGAAAGGAAAGGTAGATTGAAAATTCGTAAGGTCGACTAGTATGAATAAGTTGCAAATGTGAACGAACCATATAAATACTTACAAACGAGCAATAAATATAGCAACTTGCTGTAAGTATTGCCGACAAATAATAGCTATTAATGCGATATAAAAGTGAAAGTAAGATAATAAAATAGTAATAATGCTGAATAAAATAATAAAAATAACGCTAAATAAAATAGTAATAATGCTAAAACCTAGCCAGTATAAGAATACGAGGTTTAAAATTAATGAGATAAAAAATAGGTAAAGCAAATAATATAATTACGATTACTAGAAATGAGTAGTAGAAAAACATATAGCGCTGGTTTTGGATACCGCAGTACAATTTTAAGAAGTTAGGTTTTTACGAAGGAACGAACTTAGGTTCTTATATTTTTAAGCTTGACTAATATTATTCTTTCCCTGCACAATTTGAAAAGACCGTGTCAAAACTAAGCACTCAGTCAGATATGATTTGAACTGAAATATAGGACTTCTCGAATTAGAGTACAATATATTATTTACCTAATGGTTATTAGGGTTTGTCTAAGGACTAAGATTTTAGGAAAAGGCCTTGAAACCAAGAAACTTTCAGGAAGTCGGTATACGCACGATAATCCTAATGTTGTAACGCATGAAAACGAAAATTGCATGCGTTACAACATTAGGATATACCAATCGTGCCTCTGTATCGCTTGTTCTGCACTCTAGCCTGCACGTGACAATGAGTCATACTCGTGCAGCCGGCATTCATCAATTTATAAGACTAGTAAAATTTGCAGCAAAAATAGCCAGTTTACGAGTCTTGTGCACGTGAGGCATTATTCCATTCAGCATGATTCACCCGTCACCGGTCCAACCCCAAGTATTGTTTGTTGTGTTTTATTTTTGTTTCCCACTGCAACTATAGTATCTGCTACTTTTACTGAAAAGGAAGCAGTTATAAATACTTTTGAGGTTTTTGTTTTGTTAATAGTTGTTGTTTATGTGAAATTCCTATTTTTAATTCTTATTTGAGTACGTACCAAATGAAATACCAATCTGATCTTTTTCTCAATATATTTTTCAAAGATTTATACAATCGCAATTCCTGAAAAAGGCACCGAGCTTAGCGTCATGATACTATTTGACCACTATAGAGTAAATTTGACTTTAACCATTGGGAGATGATTGGGAATTAAATAAACCTAATTCGTATCTTGTGAACTCAATAGTTTTGGGTCATTATTGTTACAGATCTTGGCATCAAACCAACTAATGAAGTAAGAATTTTGTTGCACGAATATTATTTTTCTGTTGCTGTATTGCGGTTGTGGTTTGTTTTACTAAGGGATTTGGACCTTAGTGGTGAAAGCAAGTTTTAAAGGTCCCTCCCTCATCAAAGTAGGTATTGATTGATTGAATTATATTTCCTTTGGGACTGTATGAGAAATCATTCCTCAGTCTCCAGATTCTTGACGTGGCAACCCTTCGAAAAACAAAACTATACTAAACTTCAAGGGTCTCTGGTCTATGAAGCTTAGATTCTGGTGATTAGTGACATTTCTTTTAAGGTCTCGAAGAAAATGAATTTTTTGCCGACTATTCTCAACAGGAATCTGCCTTCCGAGTCATTACAAACAGTCGAACTTGACCTAAGTGCTTGTAAACAAAGCTTATTTCAAATAAACTAATTTTGATTTAATTTGATTGAAAGAAATCTCACTCGCTTTATGCTTAGGCGATTGAGTCTTGAACTTTGTTATTTGCTACTTTTCCAAGGCACCATAGTCTCCAGGTTGCCTACCATATTTAGGTAACTATGGTAGGAGGTACGGTATACAGGAGGAGGTATGGTATATTGGCTTTAATTTTTTCGTCAACCACAGGTTCTTGCTCTATAAAGCTGCAGAACGAATGAGTTCTACATCAATTCGAAACAATATGACCCGAATTCGCGACGGTAACGTATAGGCTCGTTATTTCGTAATGTTACATCAATGGTTGACGCTGCATGGTCTGGTACCTCTACGCATGTCATTCAGAGCGAATTATGATCAACAGAGTACATCACTGGCAACACTTTCACGTCATTTGTAGCGTGACGGTCACGGCCTTGCTATAGGAAATTCTACTTTGAAAATTTGGCGTTAGAGTTGTGAATTATGTGGTTGAAATGTTTTTGACGCTTGGGATGGATGGCTTTTACGACCTTTACGGTGTGTAATGAAAGCAAGTGTTGGTAAACACCTGTGGCCTATATATGCTAAAATTGGTACCCGTACATTACCTACCAAATTATTTAAAAGGTTTCCACCAAGCAAAAGTTTTTGCTAATGAGTATCTACATGATTTGCAGAACTGTTTTCAAGAAAATAAAAAACGCTTAATGCGAAATAAAGATGTAAAATAAAATATAGGTTACATCTTTGTAACATCTGTTTGCCTGTCGCAGGCTCTTAGTCCTTAAAAGACTTAAAAATTAATGAAGAAGGCATTTGTATTAACGGATATTTTTCATATGAAGTTGAACACCTGGTTAGTACTTAGCACCAGTACCAGTAGAGTTTCTTTACTACTTAAAACTTTGTATTGTCTTTTCATTCATTAGTGAGAGTTTCTAACGAATGATATTGCGGGCACCTGCTATATTTACAAACACACACAGACCTGCACCAGAGTGATCGTAAAATCGTAATTGCCGATACCACCATCAAACACAGTAGGCACATCTGCTACACATTTATTTACTGCTAAGCATTGGGTAGTGGAGTGATGGCCATGTTGCGCAAGCGCAACGCTATGTGTCGGCGCTATAGCGCTATAAGCAGCGGACCTTCACCCACTTGCCGCCGGTTCCCGAGGGACGCCACGGTTTACGCGCTACGTCTGATCTTTTAGGGTTTTTTCACATCTGACGGAAGATACGCCGCATATTATCGGCGAATATCAGAACAGTCACAATTTAATAAAAAAAATATATTCAATGACGCATTTAGTTTAGTACTTTACAAACCTCCTTTAACGCTAAGAAGGTTTCAAGATCCTGTCTGGCAAGATATAAGATAAAATGAATATTTAAATTCAAATAAATAATCGAACAGAAATTTTTACTGGGAATGAAATGTCAGGACTTTCAGACCCGCTGCCGACCGTGCATCCTATTAATGTATATATTATGAGGATCCACTGTATATTACTTATTTTATTGATTTAATATAGTTTTATTTACCGTATATTTCTATTATTCGGGCTCACTCATCTCTAAAATGTGACCGTTATTACGCTCGTCGTATCATCTGTCAGATGTAAAGAGATTTTTAACGCGCATATGTACGCTCACTGACAAAAGAGATATAGTTCTGTAAAGATTTAATTGAAAATAAAAATAGATATGTGTCCACACAATGTTGCGCAAACGCCGCAGCTATGTGTGCTAGAGCTATAACCGGCGGACCTTCACCTACTTGCGGCCGGTTCCCGAGGGACGTCACGATGTTACGCGCTATGTCCGATGTTTTCACGCGCTCATGTCGTACACTCGCTGATAAATATGATTATTTTTTTATAAAGATTTATTAAAGTAAAACTATTTTCCAATAGCCTTTATTCGTCCATCTGCCCTAAGGAACAAAAAAAGTTGCGCCACACTACAGCCGGCCGTGGAGTAGCGGAAAACTGTAAGTCGATTCTTGAAAAATTTCAGTTTTGAAGCCATTGTCATCGGTTGCAATACGGATGTAACGGAAATCGGTTTTCTTCGATGACATTATTGCCATATTGGACTGACAGTCGAACTAAAGGTGGGATCATCGACAAAAGATGAGATTTTCGTACATCAATCGAATTTTTGCAAGAATCGATATACTAAAAGGCGTTCGGGGTCGGACTCATTTAAAAAATCTAAGCGTACCTACAAAATACGGAAAGCGACATGGGTCTATCTTACGCGTATAAACTATCTATAATATCAAGCTCGTAGTTCGCGACAGTACTAATCTGCCTACATCACATGTTCTAAACTCGGAAGGGTACAGATGATGTAATGATTGGCGCGGGTAATCAAGTATGCAGTTGCAGTAACACAACATTATATAGTCTATTTCTAAGAGCTGTAATAACGATAATATTGATCATTTTGCTTTGAAGTAGACATTTCATGATAGACTGACTGTTGATGTCATGTTAAGTACATGACATCTAGTCAGGTACCTACTTAACATGACTTGGTGGTGATTTTAGGTTTATTAGTGTAAAATAGACTGTCTATAGTCTGTTTTACACTAATAAACCTAAAATCACCTACAGATTAGAAGGTAAAAACTCAATAGATAAATTGTACTAGCACCTTTTAAAATTCTTATGGGAGTGTAAACCGCATCGTAACGTAACGCGTTATGTCGCCAGTCTGTCTGGCTTCCCTTTCACACTTACGGTAGGCAGGTCCCTCCTCTTTCACCCTTACCCACAGCGCTAACCGTATTTAAGTTATCATTTTTGACAGGCGCCCGAGACGCACACGATTTTTATTAAATGCATGTTTTCTTTTAACGAGGAATTGCGTTGAAGTCAAAATAGCAGGTAAAATATCCCAGTGACGAATTAAAAAGAAGCAAAGTATACAATTGTCGTGAATAAGCATGACGTAAGTAGGTACGGTATGGACACATTAAAATCAATGATTCTGCAAAGAAACGATAAAGAAAATATCATGTAGTTAATTTGTTTATTATAACATTCAAGCTATAATGCTATTACGGAAGGATAGTCATGATAAAAGAAATAACAATGGAAAAGAATATTGTTCATACACAATAAAAAAAATTAAAAAAAAATTGGAATACGGTCTGCCTTAATTGTGTTGTCATTTGACAACATTTATGTATCGAAACTAAAATCGTATCGACCGCAGGAACGAGATAATAAGGCCACATTATACAAGTTAAGTTTGAGTTAACGATAGTTCAAATACAAAAGTATGGAAGCCAGCACAAATATTACAATAAAGCAATGCAGGGCAAACCGCAGTATGCCACATCTGGTTGCAGTTATGAAAACATATACACTAAATCTAAACTTGCGGTTTAAAGTTGGCTTCATATTTCATTTCCTACGTTTAATTTGGCGGCAAAGTGTAGAAACTTCGGCTTAAAGTTGCTAGCTAGCTAAAAATATGTACCTACTGTAGACTTTAATACGCGATAAAAACCGCAAGGTTTACACTGGGCAAACATCGTTTAGAATTTCGTACTGTTTAAAACGTAGGTAGTCTCAGTTATTTTAGAAACTAGAAAGCCTCCTTTGGGAATTTCTCTGTCTCTATATTCAACCATTGCAGTTAAGAAATGTTTCGCAGATCAGTGAGATAGTGAAAAAACTTCTATTCTCTCAATTGAAATATTTTGAATTGTAATTGAATTTTTTAATGAGTAAGGTTCTTGACTAATATCAGTAATAGCAGTACTATTAATAACTATGTATATACATAGTTATTAGTAGTACAGTTTCTTTATTGGCAATATTATTCCCGACACGCGATCGGACATATCAACAAATATTTTTTTCCTTCACAATTGCTCGATATCATTTATTTACAAATTTGGGGTAACTAAAGACACAAAGGCAAACTTCAAGACCGCAAACTGTCTACAACGTAGCTAACTAAAATTTGTAAAAATGCTACGAGAAACACGTCAAACATGTATCAATAGAAATCAATGTACCTGAACTCGTAAACTTTTGAGGGCAGGAAATCTGGCTAGCCTGTCGACTTCGTCCCACGTCGCCAGTCCAGTGTTGTTTAAGTTGAGGAACCGCAGGTGTCTGCGGAGATCAACGGAACTGCGTTTAATGCGTAGTTGGAAACACAGGTTCACTGGGTCAATGCTAATTACGAAACATTTGACACGCGCTGATAAATATGACATTGACAATTTGTCTGATAAAACACGCAGAGTAGAAAAAAATGCTTGGTAACACCATGTTGTAACTATAAATTAATTATCCAAACTTAATTGAAATACGAAAAACTAAAATTGGTTGATCGTATACAAAACAAAGATCTTTTTCTGACAGTCTTTATTAGTAGGATTGAGTGAAATGCAAACATAATTAATATGGTAACTATTTAATTAAGAAAATGATATTTTTTCTACTAAATGTTATACTAATAACTGCAAAATAAAGCATATTCAAATTATTCATAAAAAGATTACAGTTTAAGAGATGAGAGGTATTCTTTATTCCAACTCAAAGTTTTGAGATTACATAATGTAATGTCAACGGAAATTTCAATACTACGCAATTGATAACATGTTAGGGATGCAATAGAGAATAGAATAGCTAATTAACAATTTAACAAAGACTTCAATGTCATGTCCATATATTTTGGTCTAATGGCTGGTGCCATTTGATGCTATTACCAATTATATCAAATATTAATACTCACGGAAATGCGTCGTGACTCTTCTTGTTCCCATTGCTGTCATCACATTTATCACACGGGTCTGGTGCTAGCGTCGTTAAGGTGCAGTCGTTGACCAAAAGGGTTTCTAGGTTCGGGAAAGCGTAACCCAATTTAGAAATCTCCCACCAATTGCTAATAGGGTTCCCAGAAAAATGGAGTTGCCTCAACTGCTCGTGAACCGGTTCGGTTTCCTCTGTGTTAAGGCGAGAGCATCCTTCGCAGATGTCCTTCTCATTAACTTCCTTCCCGGTTAAATTAACGTAGGAATACTCGTTGAGACTCAGGTGCAACTCTTCGAGAGCTGGCAGAGCCTTGAGTAAGCCGAGCACACTCGGCCATCCGACGTAAGTTGAATTTAACACGAGATGACTTAAACTATCCCAACGTGGATGGAGTGCTTGTGCTGCCTGAATTTGTGCAGACAGTCTGTTGAAGCTCAGGTTTAAAAATCTGACCCGCGGCGTTTGCTCCAGTACTGCAAATATCTGAAGACAATGGATTGTTTTTTTATCTAGATGCATGCGGCAAGAATTCTATCGCGGAAATCTTTAGCTGACAATAAAATTACATAATTGGATGGGAGTGTTAATATTATGTATGTATAATTAAAATGATAATATTTTTGTTATTTATGTGGATTTCACAATACCATATATTTTGTTACCAAGAAAAATAATACAAAAAAAATCTTAGTTTTTTTTATAATATATTGTCTTGGTCTTATAAAAGCCACAATGAGTATATTTGCGCTTATGAGGTGATTCGCAAAAGAACTGTTAACGACATAGCTCCACGAGTAGCAAATGTGGCAAAAAGAGGAACATAAAGGTTGAAGAGCCAATAGACGTAAAACCTCAACGTCTATAGGATGGTGGAAGGACAACCTGCCCCAGAAAGCGTTGTTGAAACGAGTGCCCCATGAAACGAGTGGTTAAGTTAAACATACCTCCTTCCAATCACTTAGTTTATTGTTGGCAAGATCCAATTCTACTACATCGGCACATTTATCAGCTAAAGTATTTGCGTCCCCTGCACAGTCAATATCACAATCGTTCAGCACCAACAGTGTAGGCACGCTGAGTCTCGGCGACCTCTTGGGAACAAAGATCGCCACTGGTATATCATCTATAGCAGGGTTAACTTCCCCTTTCGCGCCGTACTTCCGTTCTAACGCTTCTAGGAGCGACGGCATGTTTACCTGTTGACAAAGAAGAATGTAATTTAATATATCATTATCTCTTTTTATCAATCATACACTTAAGCTAACTTAACCTAATACAAATCATGCCCACGTGGAATAGTGGCTTTGCGCAAAATATGAGCCAGCCCTTATGTTGTGGCAATTAGCCGCGGCGGTACTATTTAAAATAAATTTAAATATTGGTAGTTTTATAACATGTGCAGAAGATGGTCAATAATCGCAAAGATTTAAATCGTTATTAGTTGAAAGTGAATTTTATAGTTGGAACTGAAACTTTATTATACGTTTCAAAGAATTTGTTCTTTGTCCGAAATTATTTTACAGTAATATAGTAAAAATATCACTAATTTTATTGGCGTGTTCACTAAAGGTTATTTCTCTTTTTTATGTAAGTCTTATTTCTGTAATCTATTTATGATTTACCTAATTCTTTGGATGAACGAAATTACTTTTATAATATTATTTATTATCAATAACAAGCGGAAATATCCATCAAACGTTCTATAATTTACCAGCGCAATTACAATTTCCTTTCAGAATTATATCGAGCGTAACGAAGTAATGCAATCAGGTGGTGCATGTCGATCAAACTAAATTAAACGAAGTGTTCATAGTTGTTAAGCCGTATTGCCGGGTTAAGGTACAAGGGCATTTGACAATAGGCCAGCCCATAATATCAAGGGAGTTCCCACAGAGGTAACAGCAACATTAATAAAAAGCGCATTAGCTGACATTTGAAGACTGATGCCAAGAGTAGTATTACCTTAAAATACTATTATGTATATTAGAATGGAAGAGGGTAATGCGATTTGTAAGAGTTGCCAAGGATAAGTAATTGTGTTGGTTAAGTAATCTTATCAGTTATTACTGTTGTGTTAATGGATGATCAAAGTACAGTCGTATTAGGGTATCAAACAGTATTGAACTTTTTTCGACATCCAGAGGAATAGGAAATGATTGAATTACTTTAGATATAATAGCAAAATCAGTACACAAGCAAAGATATATTCTCATGAATTAACCAGAAGATGGTAATAAAGAGATGAAGAACTTTCTATTAATCATTTCAACTGCTAAAAGAAATAAACTGGGTATTCAGCAGGCACTTCTCCAAACCACTTTTTACTTTTTCTTTTTTACTATTTTTCGTACTTGCTATGAGATTATTCAAGAAGTACATTTTAGTTATTCTTCGTATTCTTTTCTGTTCTTCGTCTTTTAAGAAGGTCTAGAATATTGAAGAAATGAAAGAAGCTTACTCTCACGAAAACCTAACGAATAATTTTAGGATACTTGGATTCATTCGGTTACATATGTCAAAGAAAAACGCCGAAAAGAGTCCTATAATTGCGGCACGGATGTAGGCTAAAGAGTACTCTTTGTGACTAGTCAGGACTCAGCTTATCTGCTCAAATTACTCCCTGCATACAATACATACCAGATACCCGTAAATGAGAAACGTTAATAAACAGCAATCAATTAGTCAAATTAATATAACTGTATACAAAAACCGCTAATTGAGGACTGGTTACCGATGGATATTAGTTTAACGATTCGGATACGGATGCATGTCGGAATAACTGTGGAATCATACAGATCAATGTTGTTCACTTTTGTAATACGGAATTTGTCAGGTTTACTTCTTTGACATCGTTACTGATTTAGCAATGATTCTGATGGTATTTTAATGAAGGTTACATAATATTAATGTGCAGTATCCCAGTATGGTTAAAAACCGAATTAGTAACGCTACTGATTTTATATTACTGAAGGTAATACAGTAATGTTAGGTCACAATAAATTAATTAGATTTATATAATATACCGGGCCTCCATTCTTATAGGAGAGGGGATATGGACCGTAGACCCACAACGCTGCTCCAATGCGGGTTGGCGGACATACTTAATGTTTTATTAACGACCACTATCGGATAATGATGAAGATGACAATGATGATGAATAATATAGGTTTATTTCAAGTAGGCTCTGTTTACAAGCACTTTTCTAATCACTCTACCACTGGCTCGGAAAGTAGGTTTTGCTAAGAACCTTCTTTATTATTATTATTACTTTTTTATTTTTATTTATTAAAAAACTTTATCAATCACATAGTAACCATATTCTTTTTGCTGTTAACACCACAATTAGAATTGAATTATGATGAAACAAAGACATCAAGATAGGTGCAATAGGTATCTTCGTATAAGTAAAACTGGCGCACGGCCTTGAGATTTAATAGGTATTTCCCCACTAGGGCTGATCTAGATTTCTAATAGCTGTATTAGAATTTATGGATTTGCAATTTTGTCTAGCCATAATTGTTTTTTTTCTTTCCATCTCTCACTTATCTTAATCGGTATGTTAATTTAGAGATTTACAGTATGTTACAAGTTAACCTTTGACTGCAATCATTCCTGATGTTACGTGATGATGCCATCTAAGATAAAAGCGGGCTAATTTATAAGTAGTATGAAAACTTTGTCGATAGGGTGGTAACTAGCCACAGCCGAAGCGAATTCAGGACCTCCGTTTTATAAATCCACTGCGCACACCATTGCGTTACGGAGGCCGTCAAAAATGCAGGACTTTTACCCGCATACACTCCGCTCTCGCATTCGTAAGAATTTCGGAATAAATATTATATATTATGACATTTCATCCAGTTTTAGAGTTATAAATACGGTAATGTTGCTTTATATACTCTACTTTTCTATGCTCCCTTAACAAATCCATACTTATCTTATAATTAATTAATTATTCAGGTTTCCATTTGATAAATCCCAAGTACACAATAAAAATATCGTGCCTTTCTCAGTAACAAACTTATATATTACAAGAGATTCTGCTAATTTCGCATACAAAGTATTAGAAGGGTTGTTAGTTGTTACTTAAATTCACCGAAGGTCATGACTTTAGCAAGGTTAATGTTGCCGTTTTATGTTTATCCGCTTTCATATTCACTTTAAATATTTCTATTTAAAGCTATGAGGATTTATTTAGGAACTTATTAAATATGAAAAACAAAGTCAACGAGGTTACTCGAGAACCACTACACTAATTTTAATGTTCTTTGATTTTACTTTTATCCCGAAGAGCAGATTATTAAATAAAATATCGAAAAATTCTTTGAAATAGAATTATGGAGAAAAATAATTTCTTCATACATTTTGTATGTCGTTGTCGATATCTTGACACGTTTGTTACTCAAGGACTGAACAGATCTGAATGAAATTTGTCAATATACTTATCCCAATATTCTTACTGAAAAGAGATCTAAGGTGGGTAAACCGTTGGGCAAACGCAGAGTTGTATTTTATATGACGAGAACAGCGCCTCCATCTTAGGAATAATCCCAACAGCTGTGAAAGGGCCTCGTTTGGGGAACCGCCTGTATGATCACGGTATCCCCTAGGTAAGTATGATTTCGATCTTTTATTTTTCTTTTTCTGTTTTTGTAATTACCGATGACTCCTCACGCGACTTTAAAAGTTTATAAGCTAGATATTCGCGTAACAAAGACAGTTACATTTATATATCACAAAGCTCAAGTATTCAATGTAACAATTTAAGTTATTCAACAAGCACAGACAATGGCACTCTGTTCGTAGTGATAAATATCTTACAGTTAAGAAGTCTATTACTTTTAGCCTTGGATTCACAGACGAAGTTTATTGGGAAATAAGTTTAAGATTTAAAAAGCATAGTAAAATTACTGACGGATTTGAAAGAAAGTCCTAATTCAAGATTTTAAATGAATGTGGAGGATATGCAATGGATTAGACTATTAGGTTGCCTAACAAAGCTACTCCCTCAAAATTCAATTAAAATTAACTTTATCAAAAAACGGATAAGACCTGGTACACTTTCAAGGTTTTGATTCCCTTACGAGTAGTAGCGAGTTTGAAAATATGATTAAATTGTTGTTATTTAGGATTGCCTTGACATACAAGTTTGATTTTGTTACAGCTTAAAGGTATTACAGATTAGCTTGATACCTCAGTACGTTGCTGAGAAAGTCTTGACAGACAGACAGACGGGCGGACAACAAAGTGATCCTATAAATGTTCCGATTTTTTCTTTAGAGGTACGGAACCTTAAAAGTAATAAAGTCTTGGTTTACAGTGGCAAATGACAAAGTAGATTTTGTAAGATACCCATTATAGTGCATAAATCGTCTTTAAAGACGTGAAGGTCAATGTTATTGGCTGTTGTTGAAAATAATTAATACCAACTTGGCTTACTTGGCAATGACAGCACATCTTAGAAGATCTTTAACGGAAAATCCGCATTATCCAGTAACACAATGTCATTAGGTCGATATGATAGTGATGCACTTAAAATTAATGAAATGTATATTATCGGCATCGTTGCAAATGACGTAGTAGACGATAATATCCGTGTCGTTGCAAATGACATAGCTATCTAGTAGACTATATCGGATAAGATAATACGAAACTACTTTGGAAAATGAAATGTGTATCTGATTATATTTTGTTGGTTTCAGACCAAATTGTATGTTATTGCATTTCTGCGAAATGCTTTAAATTCTTGTTGTCCGTCTGTCTGTCCGCACTATTTATATGTTCCCTCACAACTCCCAACGGCTTGGCCGATCCCTGATATGATGACTTATCCTTATAGGAAAAAGTTTGAGGAGTGTTCTTAGCTACTTCCGGTTGATCTAGGTCAAATGGGTGTAAATTTCCAAAAACACCTTAACAATGCTTATTTCTGATGGTATTGTTGAAACGAAAATGTTTCTAGACATAAAATTGTTTAGAATATGCACGTCTGGTTCAAATTTTCAAAACCAAAGAAGAGAAATCAGAGTAGAGTTCAATATCGGGCGTAGCAGAAATGTAGGAGTGTGAACGGCTAGAAGCCCTTCTCCGACTCGAGCTTACACGTATTTTTATTTGTTTCTTTATATTTCATTTGATATGAAACAGGAGAGGTTTAATTGTTTTGTGTTAGTAGTGTAGTAGTTTTTGCGTAAAGAGTAACAAGCATTCATCCATACATACAAACATTCGCCGTTGTAATATATGTCAGGATATTTTATTAAGTTTACTAGCGACCTGTACGTTCCAAAATCAGTTTTCATACATACAAACTATGCTAAATGTCACTTGAATTTTCTTAGAAAAGGATACCTACATGACGTATTCGATATGTTATCAGTTTTTATAAACGATAACTGGAAAACGCTTTAAAAATAGTACAACATGAAATAAAGTAGGTACTTCTTTCTAATACAAGGTTAACTCGAAAGTCTAGAGTCTAGACTTTGAGTTTTTACATGACATCAGAGTCTAGACTAACACTTCTCATGTAATTATAACATACACACAAAGTATAGTACTAACAGCACTCTTAAGCCGTCTCTAGATATGCAGGATTCGCTAAATGCCAAATATGCGAATTCGTCTTATCTTGTGATAAGACGAATGCCAGCCAAGTTTAAGGAACATTTATTTTACGTAGTAAAGCACTTTGTAGGTTCTAGATAACGTCCTTAAAGTAGAAACCTTGGCTGGCACCGACTTTATAGATATGCTTAAGTAAATTAAAGCAACTACATGACACAGTTTTTTTTTACTTTATAGTGCGTTTTGAGTCGGTTCTATTTTTTGTTAAAAATTTTCATGTATACTGTTTACGCGGAAACTACATATCGCTAAAGTCTCAGGTATACACGCACACACATTTTATATATACACACAAGCTCGGCGAATTACGTGTACGTGGAACACGTGGAGTCGTCACGTGGACTGACGACATCAAACATGTCGCAGGAAGCTGCTGGCTACAGGTCGTTCAGGATCGATGTCTTTGAAGGCCCTAAAAAAATCTATGTCTAGCAGTGAACGTCCAACGGCTGTTAGTGATGATGATAATATAGTCGTGATTTGACGAATCTTTGGCATTTGGCAAATCCCGCAAACTTGCATATAGCTTTATCGTAGGACAAAGCAAATGTCACTCGCTAGGTCCCTACCCTATTCACTGAGCAGTGCTCTCAGAGTCGTGAACAACAAAGCTCGAATGAAAGTGAAAACTACAACAAACGACTCTGTAGGTACTCTGTTGCTTTTTGTGTGACGGAATAAAACAATGTGGCAAATCGCAATCTTCTAAAGTACAGTACTATGAAAATATTGTACAAAAAGGAAATGTAGCGCTGAATATTTTACGGTTTAATTTTTTTTATTATTTATTACACTTTAGTCCTTGACTGCAATCACATCTGATCGTAAGCATCTAAGATGTAAGCGGGCTAACTTGTTAGGAGTAGGATAACGTCCACACTCCATCGGTTTCTACACATCGTACCGGAACGCAAAATCACATGGCGGTACGTTATTGTCGGTAGGGTGGTAACCACGGCCAAAGCGTTCCACCAGCCAAACCTGGTTTGTTTGTTTGTATGTTTGTTACGATTTACCTTAAAAACGATTTAAAAATTTATTTCGTCATTAGATAGCTCATCGAGTAACACAGACTATATTATAATTCCTAGGTTATGGTTCTAACACACAAATAGGCGCGTTGAGGGATACTTGCCGATATAAAGAATGTACTGTACTAATATACTATACTATATATCTTGCTACTGTCTACCAACATTCAACTTTCAGTGTCTTCGGCTATAATAAAGAATCGGTAATACATTTAAATTTTTAACTTTTCTAGATAAAGACAATACAACCTACCTATTCCACAACCAAGACAAGAAATGCGTAGAATAGATACGACTACGTAATGGAACACGAAGCGATTAATCTGTGCTTTTCCATTTGAAACCCAAAAACATACACAATAGAGTTCATTATTGCAACTCAGTCACGTTATCTTATCTGCATGTACGAGATACTAACAAGGCTGCTCAACCGCACTCCAATTAGCCGACTGTAACAACCATCTCTCAAATGTCAGCTAAGAAACCACTCAGAGGTTATGGGTCCCAGTAACCTATGTCATTCTTATATCATAGGAACTTAGTAAGCAATGTATTTTCAATCCACTTTCAGTCAATAATTATAAATTATGTAAATCTCCCGTCATGTATTAGATGACATGTTTGGTTCCGTCTCGTAAAAAATGTCACGCAAAAATAACTGAATGTATTTCCTGAACAAAAAATAGAGAAAACGAGAAACCACCCGAAAATAAATTATCAAAGCCTATGTTTATCTATCATTGTTACTTTAAGCAGATTTAAATCAGACTTGGTAATAAATATCAGCTTATAACATTCTCCGTTATCAATAATAACGTAGAAAATTGTCCGGGTGCTTGGTTCTGTTGGTTTTTAAATAATAATGTAAGATGGTGATAATAAAAAAACAATAATAACCTGGCTGAGTTTGTTGTTGACAGTAGTTGTGTATTCGCCGGTTCTGCCCCACGAGTCACCCCAAAAAAAAAAAAAAAAAAAAAAAAAAAAAAAAAAAAAAAAAAAAAGGTTTCCCCCCCCCCCCCCCCTTTAATCTTTTCGCCGGTTCTGGCCCCAGTAGTTGCATTTTGGCCGGTTCTGCCCCCACGATTCACCCCCGGACCAAAATAAATTTACCCCCCCCCCCCCCTTTCTATCTTTTCGCCGGTTCTGCCCCAGTACTTGTGTTTTCGCTGGTTCTGCCCCCACGATTCACCCCCCGCCGCCCCCCAATCATTACTCAGTGACCATAACAAGAAAAAAAAACACTTCAAATATATGTACCAGTACATTTATTTGTGGTTCAATATTAACTTACATAACTTGAAAATAAAAATATCATTCAATATTGTATTACTACTGTCAAACAAATTTATGAAGTAACTTGCTTTGTAACCCATATACATGTAATACAAATACATCAGGCAATATTCACCACATACACTTGTCAAATCATTTTGTATTCTTTTTGTGTTGAAATACCACCTCTTTGTGTTTCTTTTCAGGAACAATTTATGATACTTAGCCGGTACACGACCATAAGAATCAAAATAGTGACCTATACCGTCGGTGTTAATATAAATCGCTATCCAATGCGATCCTGGTTGATTATCTGAGTCTAGGTTGCTTATTATGTAAGCTGGTGTTTGAACATATACTGGTAACCGATTCGCTGCATATACATTGTGTTCTAGAATTGGATCGATATTTCTCAAATATTTCTTTATCTCTAATGTATTCATGGTATTTTATTTCATGAAAACTATTGATCTTTATACTGTCGTAGATCAATGGTGAATGAGAATTATGTGCAGGTTACTTCGGATATATATTATTTAGAGGATCATACAATAAAAATCAAGTAAATGTTCTAAAAAGTTTTATTTCATATCTTACTTATATGTATCTTAATCTATTTACATTATTGAGATAACTTAACTGCTATAGTCAACTGTTACATTACGGTTTTTATCAATTTCAATAACATTATCAAACTCTGCGTAAACTATACAGTTGATGGTCTCAGGAATAGATGAATCGAAACGAACTTCTAGTCTAACACTACCATGCTTAATAAGATTCCAGTGACTAGAATGTGCGGATAAATCGGGAGTCAAATCAAAAGCTAAAAGACAATAACCTTTTGCAAATTGTTCTCTAGATATTCCATTACCTTCATTCAAAAAATGTATGCCCGTTCCTGAGAATAGCGTATGATAGACTGAAGTGAAACTATTACCATCAAATGATGGTTGTAAGGCTTTTGAAGGTATTTGTTGACCATCGATATATAAACTAAATGTATTCATTTGATAATTTTCAAAGTTGAATGGGTTCTTAGTTAAAGTTCCGTTAAACGCAGCATTATTAACAAATCCAATTATGCATCTTTTAGGGACTTGACCAAGAAAAATATTGTCAAGTGTTTTACCCTGAACTCCGGAAGGTATTGTTAATACTTTTACTTCTGCACGAGTTATAGGATATTTCGCTGTCGTAGATGCTAACACTTTTTGATGTGCAAGTAATATAGCCGGGTTGATCCGCGCACGACGAACTATAAGAGTTGCATCGGAGATAGATACTTTAAATTTTAAATCAGTTGAAGAAGCCATCAGATTGAATGATTCTCGAGAACGAATTAATTTAACGCACATTTCTACCCCATTAATCAAAAATTTTTCTTGGTTAAATATATCGCCATGTAGATGTCCTAACATTTCTATTTCTTTGCTTTCGACTGCAAGACTCTGCCTTTTAGTAAAACCTTCATTTTTTTCATCAGTCGAGTTCATATTCCCCTTAGTATCTTCATACCAAAGACCACAAGTTAGATGAGATTCTTTTGCTGCTGGTGCGTAGTTTAATAATGTTTCAATATAAGCACGGTAAGCATACGTATTGTTTGGTGGCGAAATAAGTTTTTGATTTAAATATACATCAAGCTGACTAAAGATTGAATGTAACCAATTATTGATCGGAGCCACAACTGTAGATGAACTGATTTTTGATGAGTCTTGATTTAAAATCTTAGCTTTTATATGAATCAAGGTATGAGACAAATCTATGTAATCGTCACTCGTTCCAGGTATCTGAAACTCTATTGGGCCATCATCAGCAAGAGATGAAATTGGTTTGTAATGAATCCATGACCCACTTTCTATACTTGTTTGTGTTGAAGGTAGGGCGAATAAATCTAACTCTGATTTAATACACTCACAAGAATGGCTATGCAAAAACGACATTATTAATTGGAAAATATATCTTCTAATTTATCTTGGTGAAGTCTTGATTTTTTTAAAGTTTTCACTTTAGCAGTCAATGGTTGAATGAGAGGCGACTGTCGTTTTCTTTTCATTATATAACCTGAACCTGACATATGAATTTTATCTATTTTCGCTTGAACCTTTTTTTGTAAGTTCGAACTAGCATCTTTTAGACGAGTTTTAAAAGAATCTTCCATAGGTCTTGCACTAACCATATCCGAAAGAAGACCAACACCAGCATTTAATGCTTCTTTTCCAATAGCTCGAGCACCACTAGAGAGTAATGGTAAAATAGATCTAAATAATCCTCCGAGAAAGCTCCCAATACCATGACCACGCTGATGTGGTACACCTTTATAAATGACACCAATGCCTGATCCAGCTTGATGTGAATAATATTGTTCGTATGGACATGAAATGTTATTAAAATGAGGATCCATTATATTTTTTTAAAATGTAGCTTTATACACACAGTACCAAACTGGAATGGAATATGTTTTCCTGTACTTGTCCTTATATCTATTTCGATGGTATCAAATTCACGTCGCATAACAGGTAAATAGTGTGGTGGTGAAAATATATGCATTTTATTTGCTCCATATACGTATGATGCTACATCTAATGGTACTATTCTAAGAAGAGGGGCCATTACATCTCCAACAATCTGTGGTTCTATGATATCACAATAAACGAGCATTTGAGATGGTAACCCTAGTTTTATGTTAGAAGGATATGTTCCATTTTTGTTTAAAACAAGATTTTGGTTTGGTTCAAATCCTAATTGTAAACTTAAGTTTGTTGACAACTTAAGTGACTTATATGAATCATCACTTAATGATACCGAAACTTGTTTTGATAAATCTTCGTAATGAAATGTTATACCACTTTCAGTTTTCTTATTTAAAGTTGATATAAGATGTTGAATGCTATCATAGTTCATGGGCGGAATACGGGTAGTATAGTGTACCAATGACTTGGTTGTTTCATCAGGCATTATAGTGTACTTTGAAATATAAATAATATTTTCAAGTTCTCTAACAGTAAACACAGTACATGGATATAACATTTCTACAATACCAACAAACCATTCACCGTCTAAGATAAGGGATTTAGGTAACTTTGTTGAAAATGTAGTTGTTTTATTTTCTGGAAAGTATTCCATTGAGCTGTTACTTATTAAAGATAAATAAAAGCTTTCTTTAATCATATCTGATTTAAACTAGATTCTAAAATCCAACTGTTAAATTTATCCGGATAACCTTTCCACTTCACGAGCACTTCTTTTCTGTTACCTGAGTACCGAGAACTGAGGATTTTATCTATTTTATACTCTGATGATGGGTTGTAAGACACTTTTTGTAGTTCTTTTTCATAAAAAGTGCCCACTATTGGTTCACTATGTAAATCTTTTAATGTATATACAATCCATGGAGATCTATCTATTATTGAAGATATGACAAATATTTCATCGCTCCAGTTGGATTCATAACCTTTCTGGAAAATATGTTTATATTTTGAAATACGAACATGATCACCAACGTGGAATTTGGGTTGTGAGCTAACTGCTGGAGGTTTACTTATTGAATTCTTATCATATAAATTGGTCCAGACAGACATGATATTTTTAGAACTAACATCACAAGGACGCATCTTAATACTAGAATGAAAACTATGGTTATATGAACTTATCAAGTCTTGTAAAATGTCTACATATCGATAAGTATTTTTAAAAGTAAAATAACGCCACATTTTTGACTTTAAAGTTCTTTGGAATCTTTCTACAATACTTGCTTTGATATCAGGATTATTTGTTGTATAATAATTAATGTTTTTGCTTTTAAAATACTGTTTAACATTATTTGAAACAAACTCACTACCTTTATCAGACTGTATATGTGTAGGAGTCACATTAAATTCATTGAATATACTTTTGAAACATGTTATAATTGTTTCAGAGTTTTTCTTTTTCATTGGCCTAGCATAAGCGTATTTACTAAAGACATCAATAACACACAATATATAGTTATAGCCATCATTATATTTCGAATAAGCTCTCATATCACTAAGGTCAGCCTGCCAAAGGTCATTCAAATTTGATAATATATATCTGTTACGGGGAAACTTTCTGTGAACAGGTCTATGAAGTGTATAAGTTTCTTGTGATTGCAGCCACTTTGTTATATTTGTCTTTGTCATTTTACCTTTCATGGCTTTTGACAATTTATCAATACTACTAAACCCAGCAGGATGTTTTGGATCATAATATATATCATTAATTTCTAATAAGGGGTCCATTTCTCCCAATCAATTTTTTTTCTTATTTTTGTCTTATATTTTTCTGTACTAGATGTAGGAGTTCTTTGCAACTCATTTTTCAATGTATTTGTGTTTAGTGAATTTCCATGGAGTTTTCCTAATTGAAGATCATAAATAAAATCTGCTCTCTTAGGATTTCCAATATATGCTAAAGGTACTTTAATTGCATGTAATGCTTCACCAAATTTTTTCCAACCTATAGGATCGCTTTTTTTAAGAGACCTCAATATATCATTTATTAAATCTACTATATTGCTTCCATGAATTTTTTCATCGTTTATTGAAACCGTACCATTATCATCCCAATGAATTATGTTACTCGTAGAGATCAATTTGAGTAATGACTCACCTTTCTTTATATACGATTTTGGTACAAGACTTAGTATTTCAGCTGTTGTATAACGTGGATGATCACTGACTATGATTTTTTCTTTAACTTCATTCGATGATGACTCAGGCGGAACTAACTTTTTGTTTTCTTCATCAGTAATTTTATATCCATTGTTTTGAACAAAAGGGTCAGTAACAATTGGTAATTCAATTGGTAGTCTTTCTTCTTCAGTAAAATGCAGATATCTTTGTAGGATTTGTAAGTATAGTATACATTTTTTACGATCTTCAATATTACTTTTTAAGATCTTTTGCATTTCTGCATCTAATCGAGACATCGGAGTTTCAATGTTGGAGTGCTGTTTTAATTTTTCTAGTAGGTTTGGCTCTATAAGTAACATTTTTTTAGCGTGTTCCATTTTACTTTAAGGATGATGATACTAGTGCACTTAAAATGGAACTTAAAATTATCGGTAAAAAGGCACCGCCCTTTTGAATTAATATATTTTTTCTAAGTTTATTTTTTCCTTTGCGAACTAACGAACGAAGTGTTCCTTTAAATTTTTTTAACCTTTTCTTCTGTTTGTCTTCTAAAGTGATTTTACCTTTTAATACGTTATATATGCATTCACATATGCAATTTATTTCTTCTTCACCACAAGATTTTAATAGTGCTTTTTGATACTTAGGTTTAAGTGTATGCAAAGCGTTAAGTAGCTCTTTATGAGTCTTTAGGCTTCGATGCATTATTTGTAAATGATTGGAATTTGTTGATTCTTTAAATATTTATATTCTTTCCTGGGTAGGTATATAATACAATACTCATTAAAAGGGAATATTTTTGATTTAATCCTACACAAATCATTAGTGTCCTGTTTAAGATCAATCATCAAATACCCATGAGCTTCTTTTGTAGCATCCTTATAAGCATCAACTAGGAAGTTTGAATTATCTGGTGATACTTGTCTAGATAAGTATCTAATTTGTGTTTTGTCACGTGGATTTTTAAAATAAATAATGTAGCTTGAATTCAAAGATATATCTCTTTGGCCTTTCCCCTGATGAAATAAATTTTGTGTGATATAGAATACACTTAAATTTCTATGATGGCTTCCTTTAGTGAAAATATCAACAATGCGACCATCAGATTCCCTCATGAGATCATCAATTATAACAAGTTGTGCATCTTTCCCATCAAACATTGAAAGATCAGGAATTCCTTGATGATAAATAACATCTGATAAATTATAAAGGGGCTGCATTTCATCGTAACACCAAGTTATTTGAGTAAAATCTTTATTACAAATCGTTTTAGCATGTTTAATAAAATTTGTAACAAATTTTGATTTACCACACCCGCTTGGACCAGCTACAATCGCAGTAAATGGATGAATAAAGTAATACATCACTACGTGTGTTACTTAAAAGAATATATATAAGAATAAGACATTTGTAGCATTACTCAAGATTTTATTTATCGGTTTAAATTACATGACTTCTTAGAATAATAAAATACATGTATTACATTTATAAATTAGGTACAATCTTTAAATAACAACAATTGATTAAAATAATGTACAATCTTAAATAATAAAATAAATCTAAACTATATCTAAGGATTTTTACAAACTATATTTACATAATAAAATTACTTTACAAGCTAATTTTTCCTAATTTTATAATGACCCCAAGCTAAGGTATCTACATTATTTTCTAAAATATATCTTTTTGTGTCATTATATGATAAACAAGTTTTATGTACATTTTGAGTAAAAATATTGTGTTTAATAGATCGAAATCTAAGCATGCTACAAAACTGATTTTTCTTTTGAAGCAGACATGTCCTATAATTATCCAATGTCATATTTTTGGTTATATTTTTATTTACACCCTTTGCTTTAGCTATAGTTTTATTATCTACATCTAATATATACATCTTCGATCTTAGTCCAATAAATTCTCTTAAAATTTTACCATTATTCTCATCCTTAAAAAAACCTAACTTCTTTTTATTGATTTTAGGATAATCATAAATATTATCATGAGGGTAATCAGATGTATCAAAATAGCTGTCAAGATCGGGTTTTATATCTTCATAGAAATTGTCCGTGAATATTTGATATATTAAACTATCTGTATCTGTATACAATAACTTTATAGAATTTACAAATTTTTTTAACATGTAATTGTAATGAAACTGGTACATTAAAGTTTTAGAAATATCTAATATACAAAATCCTAAATAAATTGGTTTATCATAAGTTAGTTTAGTTTTGTGTAACTGTATTGCCACCAAATTTTCATTAAAAACTGATAAACTGTGAAATTGAGGTTTTGCAATCAAGTCTTGTGCTCCTAAGACTTTACCGCGATTTTCCCAATGTGTTAACATTTTGACGTTAACCCTTTTTTCAATATTCTCCATGGTCTTACCAAAAACAGAATTGTTCATTAGTTTGTAAAAGTCTTTTTCAAAGTCTGAAGTAGCCAACGTTCGTAAATTAGTATTTAGGTCTATATATTTTTGTAGCCAAGGGCTTTGATTGAATTTTAATATTCTATGAATTTTAGTTAACTTTATACCTAAAGTAATACATTGTTTTAGATTTCTATAGTGAATTTTGTACTTAATTTTATTATTGAGATTGGGTACCAGTTTAATATCTTCCGAATTTCCAATTTTAACATTTTCAGGACATAAAGGCAAATCTGAATGTAAATCATGAAGTTCCATTGGATACTCTAAGTCAACTTCAAGAATAAAGCCAAAACTTGATGTATCGGATACATTAAAATCAGTGTCTGTACTCACCCATTCAAAATTCCCAGTTGGAAGATATTGAGACATTGCCCACCCGTAAAGATTATTAGCGTCTAAATAGATAAGATACGATTTAGGTTTATGCTTTTCATAATCTTCAATGAATTGATTATTTGCCTTTGCATGACGATTGCTACATTGAGATATACCACCTCTAATTCCAGATTTAATAAATGCTATTTTATCGTAGTCAGTGATTAATTCTAACTCTATTTTTGTATATTTTAGCATAGCATCCCAACTTAAACCTGGTGCTGTGTAATAATGCGCAGGATCTAAGTCATAAGTTTTTAGACAAATCGTTCGGAAATTTTCAAATATGTCTGTTAAAAGTAAAACGTCAGTCTTTAAATAAAGATTTGAATAATCCAACATATTTTGACAGTTAAAATGATCCCAAACGTCTTTTGCTTGCAAATATTCACTATCAGAAACATTAGAATTAGTCAGAGAACTATAAAATTGAGACTGTGATGGAAGTGAAGATATTTCTAAACAATCATAAGAAGTCATGAATTCATAAGGAAATATACCCTTTCTCCTTAATCGGGTGAAGTCATCATTTTGGGGAAAATTTCTTTTTAAAGATTCAAATTGACTATCGTTGAGGTTTTTTGCTAACTGATCAAGACTACATGGTAAAAATTTGTAAGAATCAATAAATCTTAAACTAATGTGTTGGTTATTTACAAACATTTTTTTCGTAAAAGAAATATACCTCTCCTTATTTTGTGGTAATACTTCTATTTCACCTTCCATGAAATTTAGAGAATGTACTATAAAATGTGCATCATAGTTACTTAAGTTATGCAATATTACAGGAATGTGACGGGGAGCACGATATTTTTCTGCACATGTTTTATGTGCAACACCTCTAAGTTGTCCTGTGTGCCAATCATAGTCGAGAATATATTCACTATTCAGACTTGATTCACAAATGTGACATTCGTTAGAATTTTTTATTGTATTCTCATCTTCAATTGTTAGAGGATTAGGACATTTTTGGAACGAATTCTTCTTACAAATAAGTTTTAGATCTTCATAAATTCTTTCCATGAATACTTTTGTACAATCAGGGCCGCTGTATGTTTCATATTTCGAAAGTCTATCATCATATGAACATTTTACATAATATCCGAAACTAAATACCTCATGTTTTTGAATATTTTCTGTAAACGGTTTGGACGGATCATTTGGACATGAACTAATTGGCTTTATAAAGGCTTCAAAATCAGCATAAATTACAAACGGTACATTTAATTTTTTATTATATTTATCAAATTTTATTTTATTATTTGGTGAAGGCTGCCCAAACCAATTTTTTGTACTCAGTTCACTGTTTGGTAATACTGTGATAATGTGGCTACAATCATTTTGTGTATGATTTTCTAGACGCTCTGATGATGGAAAATGTAGTAGACATGCATTACACATATGAATAGCATGTTCTTGACTCGAAATTTGTTTACTAACTAATCGTGACATATTTTTAATATAACAGTAGTGTGAATTAGAATTTTTTGAGATTAATAATAAATTTATATGGTTATTTTTACAAGATTTTGTTAAGTATAGAGGGCCTATAATACTATGTTTTTTTGAAAGAGTATTAAACTCTAGACCAAATACATTGATGCTAATATTGTTTTGTTTTTCCACTTTAGGTATATCCGTTAATTTAACAGGAAAAGACACGCCATCGAATTTTAGTTTATCAGAATGCATGATATATGACGAGACTCGGTCGGTTTTGTTATTAGCAGGAGGATATAGAGCAGAAAGCACTGCCCATTTAAAACACATATAATCATCATTTTTAACATTAATTATAGCTTTCTTTAATTTGATGTCATGAGGTAAATCAATATATGATGTACCACGTAGCGGATTAAATTTATTTATGTTCATATGTAAACATTTTATATTTGATAAACTCCAACCACTGTCCTTTTTCTCAAACGAACTAATTTTATTTGTTAGATATTCACATAATGTGGAAATAAAAATGTTTAAATGATCTCCTCTGAAAACTATATAATTTGATGTTTGAAAATCAAATGAGTTTTTTTGTTCTTTAGTTTGATGGAAAAAATTAGCTTGTAAAATAAAGTTGCCTTAAAAATACTATGTTCGTTAATAGACTGTTGGATAAGAAATAAAATTTCTTTTTTTATTGAGTTCAAAAATGTTTCGGTGTCTTAAAAAATAAATCCTTAGGTTATCATTTCTTGGATTAATTTTGTTTTAAACAAAAAGATATTATTAACTAAACTGTCCAAATGCCGAATCATTGACTGAGATATTTGAGAAAGATCGGATGTATTTTAAAATAATTATTTTTATGTAGATTGCTTTTCAAATGATTCGTGAAATACCGTTTGTTTACAAAAATTTGGCATATATTACACTTAATTTTGTTACCTTCTACAGGATCAACAGATGATGTAGTGTTGTCCTCTAGGCGTTCAGTAGTTGATGAGGAAGCTTCGATCTATTTTACCATTACTCTCTTATTAACTTGTAATCTTTTCAAAACCTTGTTTGTAGTATTTTTATTATTAGTTTGCTTAAGAGCTCCCCCGGTTTGTACTGTTTGTTCGTTTGAACTAGGTTATATAATGAAAAGAAAACGACAGTCGCCTCTCATTCAACCATTGACTGCTAAAGTGAAAACTTTAAAAAAATCAAGACTTCACCAAGATAAATTAGAAGATATATTTTCCAATTAATAATGTCGTTTTTGCATAGCCATTCTTGTGAGTGTATTAAATCAGAGTTAGATTTATTCGCCCTACCTTCAACACAAACAAGTATAGAAAGTGGGTCATGGATTCATTACAAACCAATTTCATCTCTTGCTGATGATGGCCCAATAGAGTTTCAGATACCTGGAACGAGTGACGATTACATAGATTTGTCTCATACCTTGATTCATATAAAAGCTAAGATTTTAAATCAAGACTCATCAAAAATCAGTTCATCTACAGTTGTGGCTCCGATCAATAATTGGTTACATTCAATCTTTAGTCAGCTTGATGTATATTTAAATCAAAAACTTATTTCGCCACCAAACAATACGTATGCTTACCGTGCTTATATTGAAACATTATTAAACTACGCACCAGCAGCAAAAGAATCTCATCTAACTTGTGGTCTTTGGTATGAAGATACTAAGGGGAATATGAACTCGACTGATGAAAAAAATGAAGGTTTTACTAAAAGGCAGAGTCTTGCAGTCGAAAGCAAAGAAATAGAAATGTTAGGACATCTACATGGCGATATATTTAACCAAGAAAAATTTTTGATTAATGGGGTAGAAATGTGCGTTAAATTAATTCGTTCTCGAGAATCATTCAATCTGATGGCTTCTTCAACTGATTTAAAATTTAAAGTATCTATCTCCGATGCAACTCTTATAGTTCGTCGTGCGCGGATCAACCCGGCTATATTACTTGCACATCAAAAAGTGTTAGCATCTACGACAGCGAAATATCCTATAACTCGTGCAGAAGTAAAAGTATTAACAATACCTTCCGGAGTTCAGGGTAAAACACTTGACAATATTTTTCTTGGTCAAGTCCCTAAAAGATGCATAATTGGATTTGTTAATAATGCTGCGTTTAACGGAACTTTAACTAAGAACCCATTCAACTTTGAAAATTATCAAATGAATACATTTAGTTTATATATCGATGGTCAACAAATACCTTCAAAAGCCTTACAACCATCATTTGATGGTAATAGTTTCACTTCAGTCTATCATACGCTATTCTCAGGAACGGGCATACATTTTTTGAATGAAGGTAATGGAATATCTAGAGAACAATTTGCAAAAGGTTATTGTCTTTTAGCTTTTGATTTGACTCCCGATTTATCCGCACATTCTAGTCACTGGAATCTTATTAAGCATGGTAGTGTTAGACTAGAAGTTCGTTTCGATTCATCTATTCCTGAGACCATCAACTGTATAGTTTACGCAGAGTTTGATAATGTTATTGAAATTGATAAAAACCGTAATGTAACAGTTGACTATAGCAGTTAAGTTATCTCAATAATGTAAATAGATTAAGATACATATAAGTAAGATATGAAATAAAACTTTTTAGAACTTTTACTTGATTTTTATTGTATGATCCTCTAAATAATATATATCCGAAGTAACCTGCACATAATTCTCATTCACCATTGATCTACGACAGTATAAAGATCAATAGTTTTCATGAAATAAAATACCATGAATACATTAGAGATAAAGAAATATTTGAGAAATATCGATCCAATTCTAGAACACAATGTACATGCAGCGAATCGGTTACCAGTATATGTTCAAACACCAGCTTACATAATAAGCAACCTAGACTCAGATAATCAACCAGGATCGCATTGGATAGCGATTTATATTAACACCGACGGTATAGGTCACTATTTTGATTCTTATGGTCGTGTACCGGCTAAGTATCATAAATTGTTCCTGAAAAGAAACACAAAGAGGTGGTATTTCAACACAAAAAGAATACAAAATGATTTGACAAGTGTATGTGGTGAATATTGCCTGATGTATTTGTATTACATGTATATGGGTTACAAAGCAAGTTACTTCATAAATTTGTTTGACAGTAGTAATACAATATTGAATGATATTTTTATTTTCAAGTTATGTAAGTTAATATTGAACCACAAATAAATGTACTGGTACATATATTTGAAGTGTTTTTTTTTCTTGTTATGGTCACTGAGTAATGATTGGGGGGCGGCGGGGGGTGAATCGTGGGGGCAGAACCAGCGAAAACACAAGTACTGGGGCAGAACCGGCGAAAAGATAGAAAGGGGGGGGGGGGGGGGGTAAATTTATTTTGGTCCGGGGGTGAATCGTGGGGGCAGAACCGGCCAAAATGCAACTACTGGGGCCAGAACCGGCGAAAAGATTAAAGGGGGGGGGGGGGGGAAACCTTTTTTTTTTTTTTTTTTTTTTTTTTTTTTTTTTTTTTTTTTTTTTTTTTTTTGGGGTGACTCGTGGGGCAGAACCGGCGAATACACTACTGTTGACTCTTCTCGACCAGGGCGCGTTTGGAACCCTCGTAGCTTTCATTTTAAGTTTTCGACTTTAATTATCACCACTACTTTTCATAATCGAAAAATTGACGATTCAAAATAATTATAAAGATTTCATTGAATAAAGATATTTTGAGTTTGAGTTTGAGTTTTTTTTATATGAACATATATGATGCCGCAGACAAGCGCATCAAACTTATAACAAATTTATTATACGTTGGGGATTAAAAGGTATTATCAAGATAAAGTTAATCATAATTCGCTAATTAATTATAAAAAAAACGCTAACAATCATCTTAAAGCGAGCAAGCACCTTGAATTAATAATTTTACAGCATCCTGCTGAAAGTTAATCTAGAGTTTATTCCGACCTTACAACGTTACACGCGCCCAAGGCTCCATTAAAACTTTAATGATTTGCTCCACGATAACTAACTACACGTTGCAAACGACTTCATAAATAAACAACTATTTTAATGATGTAACGTGAAGAAGGTGATTTATTGCTAGCTCTTAATGTAATGTAACCTTACCTACGTAACCACATGTTAAGAGGCTCAATGGGGAATTGGAGCAGATAGGTGACGGACTGGTACCCTAGATATGGCAGCAGGAATCAGGGCAAATAGTTCCTCAGATGGGAGGATAACTTAAAACTCTCAGCGGGACCAAACTGGAGAAGAGTCGCAAATTACAGAGAGCAGTGGAAGTCGCTGGAGGAGCCTATGCTGAAAGCCACACTGTGCTAAGAGATAGTTTATGAAAAAATACAATGTATATAAAAAAAAACTTATTGCAGGATAGAGGGTTTCTTTTCATTAAAACCTACATTCCTGCCTCGCAGATTCTTCAGTGTAGCTCCAAATTTTGTAAAAATATAACTCTAAAAAGATAAAATTCGGTATCAAAATTGCACTTACGTACAAAAACGTTCATATCTATGCAAGTTAAAGTTGAAAGCGGCTCTACCTTAAAACGACACCTACTTCTATCCTCTCCCTACGCCATGTACAGAGAATCTTGCACTAAAATGTATTAAATCATAATAATCAATACAAAGATCGTGGATTAAAATATTAATTTTAATATATGTACTGCTTTATGGACATAATTTATCTACATAGTTATATTTAATGCTTCATTTTATTGTATTTTTAACTTTGAATTATTTATGTCTTTCTAGTTTCAGTTTTAAAAATCTCGGATTTGAAATCGTCGAGCCTCTGAACCATGGAGCTGTCAAGGCTTTTATAACTTAGACTATACACATAGGTGAAGAAATGGCGGGGTGGTTAAAAGCCCCCGACACACTTCGAGACCCTTTTGGTTGGCGGCGGGTCGGTGAACCGCGACCGTGCTGTCTGTCTGCAGTCTACTCTTTGTTCTAGCTCCGAGGCCCAAGACGCGGCCAATATTTACGAGTACAAATACGACAATGAAGGAACACTGAGCAACAAATCTCTCGTTTTTAATCTAACTTTTTAAATTAAGCTGTCGAGGCTTTTAGAACTAATAAACATATTAGGATGAAGACTTAAAATATTAAGTATCATCATTATCAGCGTATTAACGGGCCACTACAGGGCCAGGCCTTCCTCCTTATAGGAGAGGGGATATGGAGCTCAAACTCACCTCGCTTCTCCAATGCGGGTTGGCGGGCTTAGGGTGATAAGTTTTCATTTATTAACGATATTGCTGATAGTGACCGGGACCGGTGGCTTAACGTGCTCACCGAGGCACGGGGTTGTAATACCACCAACTCCGGACTTGGGCTGTACTGAAACTTCCATAGAAAAATGAATTTTTCCGTAACCCGAACCAGGTTTGGAATCCAGGAACTCATGATCGAAGCCACATAGGCTGACCACTAGGCCAACGAGAAATTGTCCTTTGTTAAGTTGCAACACGCCGAACTGGATAGATCATGGCGACGCTGAGCTATTTTGTACTACAAAATCAATTTGTACAGTGTGCAGGCATATCTACACCTCATAATCAGAGCGGTCTTGAAGACTCACACGATATATATCAACATTAAGGCATAGTTTTGTGAAATGGCACTATGTTTAAAAACTCCCGAACGGTTCAGACACTTGGAGACCCTTTTGGTACTGCGGCGGGTCAGCGAACTGTGCATCGTCTGTCTGCAGTGTGCTCTTTGTTCTAGCTCCGAGCCCCAAGACGCGGCCAATGATTTACGAGTACCTATATTGGTTCTTGGATGCACCCACGTTGTCTGCATTACGAATAAATCGTGTCATATAACTTCACTATAAACATATTCCTATTATATAATTTTTTTTTAATCATTACAAGTTAGCCCTTGACTGCAATCTCACCTGATAGTAAGTGATGATGAAATCTAAGATGTAAGCGGACTAACTTGTTAGAAGTAGGATGAAATCCACACCCTTTTCAGTTTCTACATGACATCGTATAAGAACGCTAAATCGCTTGGCGGTACGTCTTCGTCGGTACGGTGGTAACTAGCCACGGCGAAAGCCTTCCACCAGCCAAACAAAAACAAATTAAGAAAAATCTCAATCTGCCCCGCTGGGAAAAGAACCCAGGACCTCTGTCTTATACATGCACCGCGCCACGGATGGCGTCAAAATTATTGTTATTACAGTAATAGTTGACGGCATGGGCAGATAACCCCTTTGGATAAATAAATAATATTTAGTCACACACAGTGCAAAGTAATCTACCATATAACTGTGTTATGGGTACTATGATAACTGATGAATATTTTATATATATGTATAATATATATAAAATATTCTATCCATATAAATACTTATAATATATAGATAAACACCCAGACACTGATAAACATCCATGCTCATCACACAAATATTTTCCAGATGTGGGAATCGAACCCACGGCCTAGGACGCAGAAGCAGGGTCACTACCCACTGCGCCACTCAGCCGTCAAATGTATTAGTTACTTATAGTGAGAGTCATCACCATATAACAGCGTAACTCTTCGTAAGATATGCTATTTTCTCCTTCTTCAAGTGCCTCTTCGACTAGCGAAGGTTGGAAGACAGCTACGAAAGGTGTTCTCTATCATTCGCGAAGCGAAACAATTGTGTACCTCAGCCAAGACTTCTGTCTGCGACCGACGCCTCTTCTACCGGCAACTTTTCCCATCAAAATGAGTTGTACGAGCTCGTATCTCGTAAATATGCTATGAACAACTACAATGCACTGCTCTAACGCAAAGTCTTTTAAAGGAAAATCTTGTGAAACATTCGCACCAAATGGGATAATTAATTTGACTGGGTAAGATTAGTCTGGAGCTTAGACATATTCCGTTACACTTAGTTTCCAAGGTTTTTTGAAAAGTCATGATAGACAATTTTCTATTCACGACCGTTTTTGTCTATCATTGGCTCCGAAGGCAGGTTGAACATGGAATTGTAGGTTGGACCGTGTCCTGAAGGGTTTCTTGCGTCTTTTATAGTTCGTTTAATTGTACGCGGAAAAATATAAAACGCGGCGGAAAGTAGTCCATCTATAAATAGAATCCAATTAAGTTCATTAATGGAACGAGTGAGTTAAATTACAATATCAACATTAGGTACGGATATAATTTTACTCTATCGCCGTAGAGTCAGTCAAATATCTGCTTTACCTAATATTTATATTTTTACTACAGGGAGCCCGTGGTTTTAACTGTGTAGTTCTTGTTTCTTAGACGACATGTTGGTATCTTAGACGATTTTAGGTACCCTATTTTGGTTAATTCCATTTATACTGCTACATCTAATACAGTCAACAGGTAAAGGTAAAGAGCTATTGATAAGTCTAGTCTAGACTGTAGACAGGGTTCGACCGAGCTCAACGGTCAGCGGTGATGCACCGTCTGGCAGTACCAAACGTTAACAAGACGGAATTAAATATTAAAGAGGTACGTACTTAGGTATGGCTGAGCATTTTAAATATTTATTTTGCTGTACAAAATAGTTCTAAGCCCCGCCATGATAAGTATGCAGATGGACGTTGCAACTTCAGAGAGGACTCGAAGTTTGGCGCGGGTTATACCACCATGTTAATCGATTTCAAATTACTCCTCTTGATTTACTCGGATTCCTATTAATCATCATCATCATTATCAGCCTATTAACGGGCCCATTACTGGGCCAGGTCTACCACCTTATAGGATATGGAGCGTAAACTCACCACGCTACTCCAATGCGTGTTGGCGGGCTTAGGGTTATAATGTTTCATTTATTAACGATCACTATCAGATATTGATGACAGTGACCGGGACCGACGGCTTAACGTGCTCTCCGAGGCACGGGGGTGTAGCACTACCAACTTGCCGACCCTGGGTTTAGAATGTAGGTACTGAAAATTTCATAGAAGAATGAAAAACTTAGAATTATTCCGTGACCCGACCCAGGATTCGAACCCAGCCCATCGCGGCAACATAGGCTAACCACTAGACCAATGAGGCAGTCATTCTAGTAGTTAATGGGTTAAAATCCGTTGCGTAACTTAGCTTAAAAAATCTTAAGCGTACATAGATGTACATTGAAAAACAAAAGAAAATTTTATGTTTGTTTTGAATCATCAATGAAGAAAAACGTTGTACGCTACGCCTGTGCCTGTGTAGCCTACATAAGCTACAGGCATAGGGAGAGATGAAAAAACAACGATACTGAATAGATGGAACTCCTTTCAAAGTTCCGAACTTTGCGATGTCGTCGTTCTCCTTTTGAAAAATCGTTACTTTTTGCATTGTATTTAAAAGGATGTTGAACTTTATAAAAAAAACAGGTGACAAATCATATCGCATTCAAGTTCGCCGATCTGTTTCGTGTGGGTGTGCATCATAAAAAATACCTAAAGGTTGATATAATAATATATATTTTTTTTTTATAGTTATTTGAACACCTTTACAATGCGAGAATAAAATTACCCAAGTAAAAAAAAACATTAGTACATACTCGTACATATAAATAATAATAAAGAATTTGTTCTCTCGAAGTGTACTTTTAGGATAATTGTTCGTAGGTATATAAATATACTAGTATATTGTTAAAAAATATTTAAATCCTATTAATATTATAAACGAGAAAGTATTATAAGTATGGATGGATGGATGGATGATTGTTACTCTTTCACGCAACAACTTCTAAATGGATTTTGATGAAACTTCATAATAATGCAGCTCATACGTCAGAATAACACATAGGTTACTTTTTATCCCAAAATTTTACGGGAACGGGAACTAAGCGGGTGAAACCGCGAGCGACCTCTAGTTTTATTTTTTTATATCTAGACAGATCTGAATTTATATATAGAAGAGTTTATATATAAATTCAAGCATTATAAAATATGCGTACTCTATAAGGCCTGCTTACAAATAAATACAAAATCACGGATGTGACACACAAATGATTAAAAAATAAAAGTTAAACACGCAGGACCCCATTATTTTCATTAAAATGATCGCACGCTAATCGCACGTGCTCGATTATACTGGCACTCGTGACCGAATCCTTGTCCTTCAACAGCTGGTATTAAAAAAAACTGTTTGCAAACAGCGTTGCGTTGATATTGCGCAGTACGTTGTTAGAAGGCGAATAGGTCTATTGTTTCCGCTATTTGCCACACTGATTTATCGCTTCTATGAGGTTTTAATATTTGTCACGTACTATATTTGTGTTGCGCTTGCGCATCAAGCGGAGGAAACTGAGCTTTTTTGGACATTTGCAGAGGGGTCCTCAGTTTGTCTTTTCAAGAGTAATCTTGAAAAGAAAGATATTGTACAAAGAAGCAAGTGGTCGTTAAAAGAAAGAATGACTAGACGACATTAGAGAGTCGATCGGACTCGATTAAAGTTAAATGTGGATATTAGGAAACTTAGTTTGGAAGATTTATATCTATAAAATATATTTCAGTACATCATTTAATTTTTTTAGTGTGGCTCTTGCTCGGATACTGATTTGTCACTCAAATGAACCACTCACTTGAAGCCGTCCTTAATTTCAGTACCTACTGTTCCAATTATATAATTATGGTTAAGTCATGATTGAATATACGAATTTGGAGTTTAAGCGATGCTCAGCAATATAAGAGATGCTTATTATTTGTGGGGCGTATCATTCGAACATAAGACTGTTTGTTGATCGCGTTTGTTCGAGTTTTCGATCTTTTTCATTTCATTTTTATCAGCTTAGACAGAGCAAAAAATCGGTCATTCGATTTTGACCGTCTCTTTTCGTGCGTGCATTAATTCTTTGCCTTATGATAGTAGGTATTCTATAAGTATTCTATGCTGTGTCCTTAGTCCATTTAGAAATTTAGACTACTAAATGGCCAGACCATTTGCTGGACTAGTCAGTGTCTGGGTTTGATCGTTACATTTAGGATCAATCTGCAGTAAATTGTCATCGTCATCTTGTGTTATAAAAACAAAAGAGATAACAACAATGATAAGCAAATGTATAATGACAATTAGTTAGGTATTATAGTTTCTAGGAAATCCTTGTAATGGCTTTAGATAATATTTTAACACACTTATATGTGTCATCTGACCACAACAACTGTTTTAACACGTAGGTACCGTACTACTCAACTATAAACATTACGTAGGGTAGACTGAGTACGGTTGAAACAGGGTACGGTAGAAACAGAGTGAATATCTCGACAATCGTGCGAGATGAGGGGAGGGGTACAAGGGAAGAACGAAGCGTCTAACATGTTGAAACACGAATTTTAGTATTGCGTTACCTCGCGCGCGCCGTGGTTTTATATAGGAGACCCCCTTGTGTTTTTTGGCGAGAAAGTAAGTATTTTTTGTTAGATTATTTTTGCAATTATTATAGTTATATACAAGATATCGTTTTGAAAGATTTAATACCATTTCCATTGAAGTTTGACGAATATAAATGTATAAATTAATATTATCATTCTTACCATGAACAGTTTTATATTTAAAAGGAGGTTGGGGACAATTGAAACATTTTTTGTGGGTACAATTGAAACAGTATATTTATTTTATTTTTTGTTTTTTAGATGCTAAGGGTACGCGTAAGAAAGACTACGAGAGCCAATATGCCACAACGCTTACCAATCGAATACCGAGAACAAGAAATTGCCACTGTAAATCCAGAATTTTTAGCTATACAGCACAGTAGTGATCACCAAATTTCGGCCAAACCTTCTGTAAGTTCACAATGTGTTATAAGTACACCACTGATGTTTTTGCCGGAAACGGTACGACCACTACCAAAAGCTCCTCCAAGGAAATTAACAAATAGGGGAAGAAGACTAGGAAATCTACAATCTACACAGATACACCTGAAAAAGAAGAGATAAGAAAAGAATATGAAAATAGATCGAAACTAATCAAAGCTAAGCATGTTAAAAAAAGATTAGATGGAGAAAAGACTAAAACAAATGCAACGAACAGGAAAAAGAAGAACACGCGAAATGAATCATCATCAGAAGAAGAGGAATGCTACTGTCTTGTATGTATGTCAGCATATTCGGAAAGCAGAGCAAGGGAAATATGGATACAATGTACAAGTTGTAAAATGTGGGCGCATGAAGAGTGCACAAAAGGTAGTCTTAATTATATTTGCCACAACTGTGATTCTAACTGATCTCATAATAACTCGTCAAGGCGTAAAATGTTATAGGTTTTACTAAGGTAGATTTTTTGTTAAATTTAAAAATGAGAATCAAATTTGAGACGGTCCCGAATAGATTTATTTTGACTGATTTTTATTCCAATCTTTCAAAAAAAAGTTAATTCGAAACTTACTTCAATTTGATTTATTTTTGAGTATTCGGGCGTTATTTTAAGTGTTTTTGCTCAAAATCTATATAAATATGTTATTTCTTTTTATCAAATAATAAGTTTTTAGTTTTTTTATTAAGTTTTGCTGTGATGCATTTTGTGTTAAATTTAACGGTCGAATTTGAGTTGGTCCCGAATATATTTATTTTGACTGGTTTTTATTGCAATCAGTCTAGGTAAGTCGGTTCGAGCCTTACTTGAATTTGAGTTCGGGCGTTATTATTTAAATCATTCGTTTATTTATGCATCAAGATTAAAAAAGATCGCCATGCCATCAAATAATGCAAGTTATATTAAGTACATTTGAAGGTTGATTAATAATAATATTAGATTATAAAAATCGCGAGACTGGATTATGAATACAAACTATTTGTGATTTTCAAGTGTGTTATTACATTTCTGTGTTATTAAACGATAAATAAATCATGTTTATTGATTTTATTTTGTATTATTTACATGTGTTTCAATTTACCCCAGGTATTGTTTAAACCGACCCTGGCCTGTGGACGATTAAAACAAACTATAGATTTTTTTTAAACTGACGTTACACAATAAAATACTATTTAATTATCTTAAATAACATTGCCTATTGGTAGACAGATAAGTGATCTTTTATTTAAAATAATTACCATAACGGTCGCTTAAATAATTATAATGTAATGAGCGAAAAACTCTAATCTGTTTCATCCGTACCCAGTCTACCCTATAATAAATCCTCTGTCGCATCTGTGTATCTGTTCGCGATAAACTTAAAAACTAAACTGCACGAATTACCTACCTACCTATCTACCTATCATGCGATCTGCCAATAGACAATGATTCATTGATTTTGTGTAAATTAGCTGAAATAGGACGATTATTGCCTAATCCCTTTTAGATATGACAAGACTAGATGTAGGTTTTTCCCCTTATATATTGCTAAATACTGATTTTACATGCGGTTGAAGTCGCCAGCGTCCACTAGCACAATATAAATCAAAACAGAGGTAACCTATTATCTACTACTTAGGTTCCTATTACTACCACCTATATTGAACCTTATCTAAATAGGTAGTAGGTAGGTTGTTTCATACATATTCCGTCAGCTGCGCTGGTAATGGTTAGAGAAACATTTTACGTCTGTTTTATTAGTAAACATCTTCACTACATACTGCGTAGTAAGTACTATGTGGTTATGAACAAAAAGCTAGAGTATACTCTACGCTAATATGTCTACTACATTTAAATTCATTATTTAATTCAGATTTTTGTTAGTACAGTATAAGGTCGTACCAATCTTCAAGTTCGCTCTGAACACAAGGCGAATGCCTCCGCAAACAAAATAGTTATCAGCGCCGCCATGAACCTGCGCAATTCGGTGTATTGCGACTTAAGGGGGAAACAAAGGCAAATGGACACAACACTGTCTCATTGCAGCTCTCAACGTGGACTAATAGACGGCATGGCCGATTATCCATTTCTTTTACGCAATACTTGACAGACGACGGTGTTTTTATAGTCTACTTACCTTGCAGGTTTAGGGAAAAGGACGGATGGCACATATTTATTGTATGTACGGCAGTGAAATTGACAACGCAAAGTATACTATTTTTCACTGCATACAGTGGAGTACATACTTAGTGGGAATTGCCTTGCCTTACTCCCCTCATCGTCCTATCGCAGTTTTTGACAAAACCATATTCTCTTATTAAAAAAGATAGATGTCCGTGATAATTTATAACACAAGACGTAGATTTAATTTGATTAGATCAATAGACAACAGCGTTGGCTAGAGCACGGTGGATTCCGTTCTGAAATGCAAGCAAGGCCGGCTCTCTATTTTTGAACGAGAGTTATGAAATGCGCGGGAATTTTACGCTCTGCGTCTTGAGTTCTTGACTTTAATTAAAAATTACGAACGTCAAATTACATTTGCACGTTGCAATTAAGTAACAATAAAAATTAGCTAAGATCCATTACTTTAATAATTGGACAATATGAAAAATCATTGACACGACATTTTCTGCTTATTTATATTTATCATATCGTAATATTATTAAAAAAAACTAAACCACAACTTTTTAAATTTAAAGCAAAGTTACAACACTATACGGCCTAATCATTGGAAGAAATAAAAAAATATATTATTGTTTATACCTAAATACGATTCACGAGGAAAAGTTCGAGTCGTTAGTTTTATAATAACGATTGAATTTATAATATGTTACCTATGTAATATTAACTTAAAATATTTCACACAAAATAGGAACTTTACCTATCAACAAAAAATCTGTAGGTCGTTTTTTTCTTACATTTAGGGAAGTGAGTAGGTAGGTAAGTAGGTCACGGCTGAAATCGATTTTGCAAACCGTTATCTAAGTTTATTTACCAGTGATGACTAACGAGATTTTAATTACGTTACTAATAGGTATGCACTAAAGATTTTAATATTCTTAATACGATTATAAAGGTGTAAAGTAAGTCTTTAGGTATCGACATGAATTTAAAATTTTTTATATTAGTAGATAATATGTTAAGTGTGTATCTTCTTTGTTAAGTAATACATCGCGTACAAATAACTGTACAAATTTTGATGAGGTTTTTACCGTTTGATAGCTCAGAAAACAACAAAACCAAGCCCAGTTTTATTAGGATTTTTATTTTATTAGGATTCGATGTTTTTTATTTATTTAACGGCCTGGGATAAAATCCTTTATGGCCTTGAGGATTTCGAAATCTAGTATGTTACAGAATATGCATGGAATTAATTTGACATTGAGATGAAACAAAGTAGGTACTTATCTTTTTAGAAATTAAGACATGTCTAAGTGACTTTTATGGTGAGAACGTATAAAATACAGCTGATTTATTAACTACGCAATCGAGTTAAAACTACAGTAAGTTTGGTTTGAGAAAACTGACAGATTAGGTTCCTAAACTTGTAAAACTGGATTTTTATAAAAATATAAGTATGGTTTATTTTTTATATTATTATTATTTTTTAAACTTAGAATACTAAATTTACACTATTTTTTATTTATGATATAGAATCTCGTTTGTTTATATTTTAAATTCTATAAAGAAAAATATAAAACAAATAAAGTAACATAAAGGACTTACTCGCGGTATCCCTTTCTAAACTGCAGTGGGTTTTCATTTAACAATGAGATATCCAGCTCCGATGCATATGCTCACACTTCACACATCAATAAAGGTTTAATAATAAAAATAAAATTACATTCAGTAATTTGCAATTTACATCTAACACCAAGGCACTGGTAAACAAAGAATTTTGTGGCACTTGTGCTATAATATAAACTAGGAATTTAAAATGTTCGAAACGCGGAATCACAATTGCAAATAAAACACATTGAACTGTTTCACGTGTTTCTTCTGTGTCAGCTGTTTACATGTTTTTAAGATGCGCCTCAAAAGATTTCCATACGCTCTTCTAAACGCTCTGAAATACAATGACAAGAGAATGTTTACATCAATACATTGCACAGACGCAATACCAGTTTTCACTCACACTTTAATACACGTATGTGTGCGAGTTGTATAAAGCAGTGATCGCGGACGCGGGGCGGCGAGAAGGGATAGGTCAATGACGTTATCAAAGTGAAAAGAAAGAGATATATAGATGTTCTTTGTGACTGAAAGAGATAGCCTTAGGCGATTAAGATTAATTGGAAAATCATAAAACCAGCGGCAATTTCAAAATAAATTTCCATAATCAGACATAATATTGTTGTTATACCTATATATAAACTATTGCTATCCATAGTAGCAAAAAAAATATTTAATGACTAACCTTTTAACCTTTGATCTATTTTTTTGTTATTCTTACCATTAATTTGCTTATATCATTATTATTATTTTAAATTCATTTTAAATTTGAGATTTATGATTTATCAAAATAATTGTCTATTTTATGTGACATAAAATTTGTCAGCAAAGAGAATAGTTTATAAACACTAAATTATAGTTGTCAGTATAATTTTTTTTTATAGAAGTTAGTGTGCTTATTAAGATTACTGGAGCTGACTATAAAGGAAAACAAAACTTAAAAAAACAAGTATTACTTACCAGACCTGAACAGAAATATAAAAATCCTAAAGAATAAATGAATTGAGGGCGCCACAAGGATTTTTAGCAGTCTGTGCGTAGTATGTTAATAAAAGAATTAGTTCCTTTTATCCACCACAAGGCGAGGTTTTTCATTTCTCTAGTCAGGCTTTAGCTATAATCATATTTATCTACCGAAGTCGAATAGTCCAAACTGTAATCAAAGTTTCCGACTATGAAAATGGTGAACGAAATTGTTAAATGTCATTTTGATTTTGATTGCATTGACGTAACCTTGAATGACTTGAAAGTTGAATGACGTATAATCCAAACAAAGTTGTTTTGATTACGTATTAGTAACAAAAATTAAAGATTATACATAAATGATATAATAATTATCATCAACTATTGTTAGGATGAAATTAAATAAGATAGTAACAATAAATAATAATTTACATTCTGTACTTAGTTTTATCTTTGTGGTTAAGTTTAGTCAGATATACTTACGCTGATAATAACTTATCAAGTGCAAAGATAATATTATATTATCGGTATTTGAAATTCGATTTGAATTATTATTTTTCATCCAGTTGGTAACGTATATCAGTCTGGTAAGTTTACTAAATTATGTTGTTAATTTTAGTTCTCAGGGAAAATCGTATTAAAAAATCTTTAGGTCATAATCCCAAGTTTTGCGAAATGGCTGACTAAATTATTTCAATAATATCCTCTTATACCCTTAACTTCTCTGTCAGTCTATAGGCGACCATAACCAATTCATTTATTTTTATAGTTATTTACATAAATTACATAAATAAGTTATGTGTATTTATGATTATATATATAGTCGGCATTGAGTTCATTAGCTAGCATCAATAGTTATCAATTAACATGTATATCTTAATTGTTTCTTCATCAATATATATAATATGTTAGTAGGAACAATGTTTTACTAAAAAACATTAAAAAATGTAATAATGACCATATTGAAGTCTAGTTGGCCAGGAGGTTAGCTTACATGTCTTTGGAGTATAAGGATTCTATTCCTAGGTTGAGCTGTGCTCAAATATTGAGCTCATTCTAATGAAAGAATTTGTAGTTAAAGCCAGAAGCTAATAAATAGTTCATTGTCATTGACATCTGTTCATGGATACATTATACCCTATAGGTCACACTGAAGCAGTTTGGTAGGTAATTTTTCAATTCGCCCTAACAATCTTGGAGCTATTAAAAAGACCTGGAGGTAGTAGACAGTCTGCTTAGGCTGATATAAACAATTTTCTTTTTGAAACATAGTTGCTGGGCAGCTTTAGTAAAGGTTTCCATCCACTTCCCACAAATTCCAGAATTGCACTGGTACTGAATTTTCTAGAGAAAATTCTAATATACCTACTTGTTACTCTCAGATTTCGAAGTCAAACTATAAATTTTTAAAGGCTGTATTTAATATGTCCAGTTTTTTTTATATTAATGATTTTAAACTATTTTCATGGTTATTCAACATAATAATATATTTTAACGGGTACTTACCACGATAACAGAGTGTTTTTAATTTTGTTGATATTTCAATCCAGTTGCATAGACCATGGTCACAACGGGACTGGACTGAATGACACTTATGTAATCCAAACTAAAATAAAAAGAGCATAATAGTAAATTATGAATCATTAAAGATTAAAACTTGTGTGTCATTTACAAAAAACTCAATGACTTTTATAACCAAGCAATTGCAGATTACTTTGTTTGATGCTTGTAACTAATAAAAAAAAAATTAAAATACCTAAATGAACAATTACATGTACAAATTGTCATATTGAATTACTCTTACTATTAATAAAGTTTGCATACAAATCTGTTGAGTAGTTTAAAAGATCAAAACATACAGATGGCAGGAAGCAACAATGTTTTTTACCGAGTTGAATCTCGCTGCAAAAATAATACCTACTTAATTACTTTCAATAATAGTATCATAATATGCATGTGTTACAAATATTTATTTGTTATAATGTTTTTTGAAACTATATTTGAGGTTTTATTAGATTGCTTAGAAAAATATATAAAAATTGGGTTTTATATGGTTTTAAAAATTTCAAAACAATTTTGTAGCATACTTCAAGTTTACAAATAAACAATTGTTTTTATTTTAAACCTATATCCAGATAAAGGAACTGTATCTCGTCTAAAGCAAACAATGAATAAAGGTGTCAATTCTATATATCTATGAATGTGATATTGTTTGCCAACACTTAACAACTAAACATACATTACTATAAGCACTATGAGCTATAATAGAACAATGTCATACAACATTAGTTACAGGCTAAGCCTTTATGTAATAAGGTTTTTTTGTTGTGAAATAATTGTATTTAAATTCTACAGAATGCTGTTAAAACTATCATTCGGCACAGTGAAGTGTGCCCAAAGGTTGGTGACACCTAGTGTTGGAAAAGTGAGGTGGATTTCTAGCGGAATGGATCAAGGATCAAATTTCTTTTTTAGACAGGTTTGAATTTTTATTTTATTAGACTACTTTTTAAGTACCTGCTTGAAATTATTTTATTTTTTATACTCATAGTTGTAAATTATCTAAAGCCAAACACTGTATAGCAATTGACCTTAAATATTTGGCAATTTGGCGTTCTTTGAATTTTTTTTCAGTATTTTATTAGGCAAATAAACAAAATAAAACAATTTTGAATAAGGGAGATAACAAATAGTATTTTTTTTATATATAAGATAAATGCTAATATAATGAAGTGGATTGTTTGTTAAGACCATAAAACAGAAAACTGTATTGTTTTAATTGTTGTTATAAATAACATTTATTTCTTACTGAGTCTTATCACCCTAAGCCTGCTAACGCTCACTGTGACAGAATGGTATGTCTCTATCCACCTTTTTTAAAGGAAAGAGAAATAGCATTATGAGTGTTTCTAATTATTAACTAGTGGTTTATTGTTGTTTGGTCTCAATGGTTGAAGTGTCTTTTTTATTAATTACAATTAAGTGATGATGTTATTTAAGATGAAAGCGGGCCAACTTGTTCGGAGTAGGATAAAAATCCACACCATTTTGGTTTCTTCACAATATCGTCCCGGAACACTAAATGGCTTAGCGATACGTCATTGTCTGCAGGGTACTAGCCACAGCCAAACTAATTAAGAAATTCTCAACCGGCCCTGCTAGGAATCGAACCCGGAACCCCCACCTTATAAATCCACCATGTAACCACCACCAAATAATTTTGTAACTAACAATGAGGTATGAAAATTGACCAATTTTTTTACAGCTTTTTGACACTGTGAGCAGTACATACACATATTTGCTGGGTGATATCAAGAGTGGCGAGGCGGTGCTCATAGATCCCGTTATAGAACACGCTGAGAGAGATGCAGCCTTGATAAAGGAACTTGGTTTTAAGCTTGTTTATGCAAGTAAGTATAGATTCCATCACTAAAGAAACCATTATTTTTTTATGTCGTTGGGAAATTCATTTATGAACCCTTGTCGGACGAAGGCAGAACTGTGCAGTCTACATCTGAGTATGTGGAAGGCAGACAAAATACGCATAAATTATATACAAAACTAGCGCTTTAAGGTTTCTTGTGACAAGAGACAAACATAAATTCATAATGGACCAGGCTTCCTCCTTTTTTAGGAGCGGGGATATGGATCTTATAAGCACCACGCTGCTCTAATGCGTATTAATGCATTAACGCCCGAATACTCAAGTGTAAATCAAATTTAAGTAGGTAGGTCTGGAGTTGTCGACTGGAGAGTCTGACATCTTGCAATAAAAATGTGTCAAATTAAATTGTGTCGAGACTTGGTTTGCGTTTGAGTATTTGGCCGTTAGTGTTAATGTTTTACTGCAGAAATAATTATCAGCTAATTAATAGGGACCAGGGCCGATTAATTAACATTTAATCCGAGGTATAGTGCTGCAACACTACCAAATTATTTGTGTAAAACAGTGCTGCTACTGAGAATTTCTTAAAAAGAAAGAAAAGTTTAACATTGCCCGACACAGGACTAACCCGGGACATCACAATCCAAAGCCACATTGTCTAACCACTGCACTAACAAAGGAGTTTAAGATATACCCATATTATTTCAGTGTACCGGAAAATCGACTATCAAAATCTTAAGTGCTTTGCGGCTGAGTTTAAATTGCAATTGCAGAGTGTCTATTTCGATCGAAACATTAAAGCAAGTTCTTAATAATCTCTTATGATAAAACAGAGATTTAGCATGCATTACGAACAAATATAACTCGGGTTTACCAACGGGGCAAATGATCAGGAAGTAATTTGACTATCGCTAAAGGTGTATTCGCAGCAATTTAGCTTTTTCGTATGTTGTCACATAGTACCCTAACCTTACTTTCTTACTAATGGATGGATGGATGTTTGTTACTGTTTCACGTAAAACTAGTGAATGAATTTTGATGAAACTTCATATATAAACATATCAGAATAACATTTAGGCTATATTTTATTCCACTGGAGACGAGAACTACGCATGTGAAACCGAGGGTGTCCCCTAGTGTAGAATAAACTTGTAAAAGTTTTTGTTTCTGCCTTTAGATTGTATTGTATTTATTTTAACATCAGATAATAGCACAGTTAAGTGCTAATTTATCGTTAAATTTAAAGAAACTGTGTTCGTTTTATAAAATGTACTCAAGTTTTAATAATGTTATGTTGTAGTTATGTAACAGTATAATTTAATATTTATGAACGTTTTCAGTGAACACCCATATGCACGCCGACCATATAACAGGCACTGGCAAGCTGAAGAGTCTACTGCCTGGCTCAAAGAGCGTGATCAGCAAAGCGTCGGGCGCTCAAGCAGATATACATCTGTTTGATGGAGATCTGGTCAAGTTTGGGAGCTACCAACTGCTGGCCACGGCAACACCTGGCCACACAAACGGCTGCTTGACTTATATCGCACATGACCAGGTAATTGGTTCTAACTTATTATAATTAGCGTTATACAGTTTGTTGGCGGTCTGCTTAACTTAGGCAGCCACTAAGATTATTTTTTTAAACATGCCCATTTGGCTATGTTCAAAGTTCTTCAGGCTTGCATGGCACCAACTTCACAGATATGTTTAAATAAATTTAGGGAACAAAATAAAGTATAATACTTTTTAATTTTTAGTGCATTTGGATGCCAGTGTTATTTTTTTATTAAATTTTTTAATTAAGTATTGTCAGTCCTGTAGAGAATGTCGCTAAGGGGCGGCATTTTTGGTAAACAGGTTTCGATGTTACACGGCTCGCCTTGCCTCTTGTTTCACTATGATTATTTGAACGTTTCTACTGTCTCTGTACAAAATACAAATATATGCTAATCGTTTTCCAAAAAAAATAATAAATATTTTTACTTCATTATTTTTTGTGCAATCAGGCAAAAGATGTTAGTTGTTTTTGTTATTGCATATTTTTCAATTTATCGCTTTAATATACCTACTGACGGTTTTTGCATCTAGAATAAGCTTATTGGGGCTTATTTTCATATAGCTAATTAATATAATCAGATAAAATATATTATGTATTATTTAAAATAATATTTAATAATTTATATCTATTGAATTATATTTTAGTGGGTTACCAATATACAAACATTTCTTTGAAGCACTTATGTTTCTTATATCCTAAACCCGTCAACCCACGTCGAACCATCTTGGCGGTTTTAAGCAACAGAACTTACTCTACCCTTTCTTACATTCCAGGGGATAGCATTTACAGGCGATACGCTTTTAATCAGAGGGTGTGGCAGAACCGATTTCCAGGAAGGATCATCGGAGACCCTGTACAAATCGGTACACAGTAAAATATTCACCCTACCGGAGAACTACACCCTTTACCCGGCGCACGACTACAAGGGTCAAACGGCCACCACGGTGGGTGAAGAGAAGAAATACAACCCAAGACTGACGAAATCTTTGAAAGAGTTTATTGATATAATGGAGAATTTGAATTTGCCGTACCCTAAAATGATTGGTAAGTATTTTTTTGTATTAAGAGACTTTTATGCACAGATAAGATAGCAGTATATTGCGGTATCTCTCGATAATAAGCATTTTTATTTAAAAAAGTGGATTTCTACTGATTTATTTTAAGATGGCATATTTTATTTCTAGCTAAATAACATTTATTCTATAACTAGCAGACACCTGCGACTTTATCCGCGAGAAAAATAGCATATTGCAATCTTCCTAGAACACCAAAAAAATTTTTTTAAGCAAAAAATAGGTATGGCGAGTGTAGACTAATAAAGTTTTTAGTCTTACAATTCATAGTTTTGTTTTATGTTTAAAAGATAAATATCTAAAAGATAAAAAAGATATTTATGCAGCGTTTTCCATGAATGCTCGATACTTTTATTATCGTCATATTGGACTAAATTTAAACAAGACCTCAACCAATTATATAAATAAAACCTTCCTCAGAAATCTCTTGGTGAAAACCGCATGAAAATCCGGTCTGTAGTCTTTGAGTTTAGCATGAACAAACAGACAACAGACATAGCCGAGGACTTTATTTTATACTGTGTATGTATGTCAAGATGAGCGACATACATACATAGTTCAGATCGAATGTCAGTCAATGTCAAGGTCATGTCAAACGACAAAATATCATTCGAGAATGCCGATTTCTGTTACATCTTTGCAACCGTTGTACATCGGCTTCAATACTGGCATGGCATGAATCGACTATCAGGTCCTATAGTGGGCCGTTATAGGCTGAGATAGATAGATAGAACCGAAGCCTATATAGCCTACCACCGTTTTTTAATATTGTATTGGATTTTTCTTATTTCAGATAAAGCAGTACCCGCAAATAAAGTATGTGGATTATATTAAAGGGCGTTGACTGCCGACTTTGTATCTGAAGAAAACTGACTCTTTTAATCGCAAAATACCTATAGACTTTCTTACAAAGTTTTATAACAATTACAATAACATTGTACATAGATGTAAGAATTTAAAAAGTTATTTTTCATAAACCAGAGATTCCCAAACTATTTAGGCCAGAGACCCCTATTCACAAAATGAGCTATAACACCTCCATTCCATTATTCATTTAACTTACTAATATTATACATTTAACACATTTGACGATGTGACCTGCTTTTTAATTTGAAACATACAGGTATTATTAAAATGTTTCGCCAAGTTAATAATAATTTAAAAGTAGTGACAGAAATGTCATAATAATAAATTTCAACGGTTGCGTACCACAGTAAACTTCGCTTTTTTATGGTCCCATGGTCCAAATATGAACAAAATAAAAACCGTCGTTTATCGTGGTCCGTCACTGTCGCAATATAATGTTATGTCGAATGACCACGAAACTAGTTTAAAATCATTACAAATATCATATTCATTAATATCAAAATGTTAGAGTTTAAACCTAAGTGTTCTTCAAGTTCAATCTTAAATTTCTGTGGCCCCCATTTTTTTCTTATCTATATATATCTGCTGACCCGCAAGAGATTCGAAACGATACCTGGGGGTCAATATCGATCACTTTGGGAATCCATGGCTTAAACCCTTACAGTCATTAATCTGTGTCTAATCTATAAAAAATAAAGTGTAATTAATTAAATGAATTACAATAATTATTTATAACATTCGCCATTTGACTAACTCCTCTGTGATAATATTAATGAAATTGCCGAAAACATATTTTTAATATATAAATAGATGTCTATATTTAAGTAGTTTTTGTTTAATCGTATTAGACAAAATGATTTTACATATTAGGCATTGTATTAATTTTTGTTTTTTAAGTATAATGATGTGTTGTTGTATATTTATTTTATTATTTAATAAATTGTTAAAGTTTTTGCAAATATAAATATTGCATTTTAAATCTTACAATACCAAGCGTCGCCATCTTCCAGGAAATAACAAAACTAGCAATAAGAAACAGTGTATGGACGGTGGAGGAAAAAGAACCATCTTGTATTGAAAAGTATACTTTTAATCTCCCTTTCACTCTTCTCCCTTTCTGCTCAAGACTCGGTCTCTACTTCGTTGTAAAAAATTTAAAAACCTACCAAAATAACGCTAGCATGTTTAATTTTAACTATGAGTAACTTTAATTATTTCCTAAATCCAAAATAAAAAACCTATAAAACTTGTGTGATGATTGTGATTTAATTTAGAATTTAGCGCCATTTTTAAAATGCTACAGTGGCTCCACCTAGATGGTGGCGCCACTGTAGCATTTTACGCTCTTCGATGGACACTATACGCAGAGATTGTTACAGTGCAAGGTTCATAACTTGTTCCTATTTGATTCTCATCCAGTTTCGATAGATGTCGCTAGGGGTATTTATATTTAAATATTTGCCATAGATGATAATATTGCCTCCATGGTAAATATTTAAAGACAAATAATTATGTAGACATAATAATACGTCCGTAAAACAATCTTTCACACAACAGTAGTCACGAGTTTTTCCTAATAATTGAGTAAGTAACGAAACTATACAATTTAGTTATTCATCGATTCTAAGTTCCCAAAGATTCCCTAAATTATATAGACGCTTTAATATAAAAGAACTGGTGCCGTGACGTCATTTGATTGGTAGACTTTTGTTAAGTATTATAACGATGACGTCACAACTTATTACGTGAGCCATAAAATATAGAGCGTACAATCTCCTCTTCATTTAATTAATTACTTATTAATAAAAGTTAAATGAAAAATATTTTAATATTAAAACTTGAGTATCTTCGTATCGCTTAAACGTTTTTCATGCATGGATTGTGTGGGGTTAGGAATATCTAATTAAACTTTAGATATTTATGAAGAAGCCTACTTAGCGAACATAAAAATAAAATGTGTAGATTTAATCATTTGATTCTTAATAAAATTAAATCTTTATGCCATTAATTATTTACAAACTATTTAATAATCAATTATTAAGCCTACTTAAACAGGCCCGTCCTCTATAGATATAGGACAGGGGATATGGAGCGTAAACCTACCACGCTGGTCGTAGGACTTGGGTGTTGGATTGTAAATATCACTATCAGCTGATTGATATTCATGATAATAACTGGGATCGATGATTTAATGTGCAGTCCGAACACGGAAGTGTAACACAATCGAGTTTCAAACTCCGGGCTGCTACTGACAATATCTTGCAAAAAAATTGGTTGTATGTAAAGTCGGTTTACTGACGATAGTTGAACGTGACAACGTCTGAAGAAAATACTGATGGAATGGTAGCATTTAATTGGTTATTAAAATTTTTAATTTTAGTATATTTTTATAAATATTAATTTAAATTAATAAAATAATTGACTTTGATTTTATAAATTTATATTTTAAATTTATAATAAATATATTAATTTTTAATTTAAAATTAATATATTTAATAATTACTACACCGTTAAAGAGTACTTGGATGACACAATCTAATATTCTGACATTAAGCACATGTTATATATATATTTTTTGTACATTGATTGACTTATATTATTTTTGTATACTGACATAATTAAAATTAATAATTCGTTCTCATTTTTATTGACATGTGTATATAAGGTGACAGAATATTTATTGACGTAAAGGCATCGTTAGAATCGTAAATTGTTTTGGAATGACAGAGCTATTACCAGTATTTTTTTAGTGATTTAAGGACATTGCAAGCTGTAAGGCGGAATTTGGAAGAACCTATAATATTTATATAAGATCTCCATGTACTCAATTCGCAATAAATGAATTTGAATTTGAATTTGAATTATATTTAATAGACGGATGTCGAACGCTGCCGAACGCAAAGGCCGATTTTGCTTCTTTGTCGCTCGTTCCGCGCTCTCGCTTGCACTTCAAGCCTTACATGGAACGCCTCAAAGCGAGGTAACGCTGTATGAGTCATGTTTCTTCGTGCGTGCAGCCGGCTCTATCGAATTATAAGACGTTGTCACGTCAAAAAGAAAAGTTCGAATCCAGGACTTAATATTTCTAAGGCACATAGACCACAGGGCTAATAAGGCAGTTTGCAATATAAGAAGTTCTGACGGCCTCCGTGGCGCAGAGGATTTTAGATGGAGGTCCTGGGTTTGATTGTCTGCTGGGCCGATTAAGATTTTTTGGTTGAGATCTACCTAGTGGGAGGCTTCATCCGTGGCTAGTTAACATCCTACCGACAAAGACGCAAAGATTTTGCCTTCCGGTACGATGTCGTGTAGAAACCAAGTAGGATGTGGATTTCATCTTACCCCTAACAAGTTAGCCCGTTTCCATTTTAGATTGCATCATCACTTAACATTTGGTAACTTAGTTATAACTATGTGCCCTTTGAAAATAAAGATATTATTATTATTACTTACCATCAGGTGTGATTGAATTTAAGGGATAACTTGTAATAAATAAGTAAAAGTAGTATAAACAAACTTCTTTTTAGTTTATCATAAATTTTAAATGACGGAACAATTTCGACCATTGCAAGATTTTAAATAATGGGAAAGTAAGAAGGTAAGTACCAAATTAATTGTTATTGTCTTATTATTTTCTCTCTACTTCAGTCTTTAAAACATTTTCCCAACGTCGACACTTTTATTTCCGAGTTTGTCCTCTGCGTCGTCCTTGTCCCCGAGGGGCCTTGGCTTGAGGCCGGGGATTCGGGGTCAAATTAACACTGGCCGCGAGTTGGGAACAAAATGAGAATTATTAATTGCAGCTTTGGGCGTTCTAGTTTTGGGGGAAACTTGTAGAACTTGTGTGTCCTACTTGTAGTTTCAATTTATTGTTAACAATTGACATGGTTTTATTTTTAATTTACTATAAACTAGCGGATACCTGCGGTTTCACCCGCGTAGTTCTCTTTCCAGTGGGAATCGCGGGATAAAATATATTATTGCAAAGTTTTATCAAAATCCATTCAGTTGCTGGAATGTGAATTACTATATGTATCTAGTTACGTAATATAATAAATCATGAATATTAAGTAGGTAATGCCTGCTATCTAATTTAACCTTACGCAAGTATTTTCAAAAAGAAATTAAGCTATATTTGTTTCGTTGACATGGAAGTTTGTTCGACAGTTTGACATTTTGCCAAACGCTCGTCACCTCCCAGGGGAGGGGGGGCTCGCATTAGCACTTGTGAGAACACAAAAGGAGAATTATTAATGGTTCATAAGCGTTCACTTGTTTGGTCGGAAACTAGGTAAAAGCTCCAATACGACAGTTTCGGGTCGAAAGTTTTGCTTATGTCAGAGATGTACATAAATTAAGTTTTTATTAAGATAGGAAGATGATCTGTGCCAGCCAAATTTTTTGTCATAAATAGGTAATCACTACATATTATAAAATAAAATATAGTCCCCTTCCGCGTCTGTCTATCTGTTCGCGATAAACTCAAGGACTACTGAACGGATTGTCATGCGGTTTTCACCAACAGATAGTGTAATCCTGAGGAAGATTTTAGTATATAATTTGTTAAGGTTTTGGGTAAAATAGCTGAAATGTGACGATAAAAGAGATTTTTTTAATTTGTTGGGAAAGTTTAGGCTTTGCGAATCTTGCGGGCAAGGTATAGCGGGCATAAGCTAATACTAAGTACTTATTATAAAAAGTAGGTACTACCCATTAGCTTTTATCGAAATACATGTTTATGTTTCTAAAGTATAAATGACCTGTTCACTGCTCCAACCATTAATAATTTATTTAAGATAAGTTGTGACAATAAAAGTGAATTTAATGCATTAGTGAAATGACAAATGACTAATTAGTTGTAAGTAGGTGCCTACCCAAGTTTGACAAATTCTGTGACAATATACTTATTGTAAAAGAATTTCTCAAAGTTGGTTGGTTGGGTATTGTTTTTATAACTGGCTAGTAGGCTCAGTAATTAACTTGTTTTGTGGATTGAACTTCGAGGCCTGGGACTGGCTATGTTTAAATGAGATCCTCGGGATTTTTTCAAATATTACCAAAATTTATTTACTGGCTTTCCGGAGGTCGGTACAAATTACTATGATAATTATCACATAATTGTCCTACTAAAATAGGATTCCTAAAGAGAAACAATTGTGGCGATAAGAATTCATCCATAGGCCGATGCCCAACAATAAGGCAGCAATTAGCTAGCTGTATTCTGTTTAATAAATAAGAAAAAATTAAATAAAATTTTATGAAAATAAAAAGATTTTTTTATAGTAGCAGTGCCCCGCTGTATCACTGGCGCCCCTGCAAAGATTCCGTTCCTTGTTAGTATTGACAAATCAGTTCTTAGTGAGTTCTTTACATAGCGAAATGAGTAACTCCGCTAAATTGCAACTCAATGGAGTGTATAGTTTTAGAGATTTCGTGCAGAGTCAGTCAGTGATATTCCGCCTAAAAAGATTTCATTACATCTCCACAGAGACATAACCAGGTTATAGATTGAAATTAATTTAAAAAGTAAAAGGTTTTCACGGCGCGACCTGCCTGCCTATCAGTTAATTGAGGTTTTATTGATTCCACGCCTTTACTAGTGTGTGTGCACTCACACAAGGGTTTTAGCTTCTGCGTGATTATATAGTGCTACTGCAGACACCTTTTCGGGAACTATAATTATAACTTTTTATTAGTAAATCTAAATAGGTAGGTAGGTACATAGGTACGAGACTTCGCCTGAGATCAAATTGTATACTTCTTTTTTTAAGAGTTCTCTTTCCTCTTGGTTTCCGCGTCAGCATGGTATCGCATAGCATTTCATTGTGCTGAATGACTGCCTCTAAGTGTATCAGTCGTTAGTAAGTGTATGTCATTATTTTTCGGAGAATTTATAGTTTCCAGGGATCATGGCACTGTTTGCTACTTGTGCCGCCGATCCCAGAATAGGTGTGTCTTAACTTCAAATTCATTTAAATTTATTTCAAATAAATTTATTTCAACAAGCACTTTTGAAAACTCATGTTACTATTTGTATTGAGCTGACAAAAAAGGCTGTTGCTCTTTTAATTCACAAAGTATTAATTTTACTTCTTGTATGAAGTTGAAAGCCGATCCAACTGCCTCCAAGCATCTTTGTCATTTACAAATTCATCAACTAGGTATGTAGGTAATAAGCTTTAGTCAAATAATGATTTTTACACATTGTTTAAAATGGGCAGGTCTAAAATTGCCTTGAGAACCATGTTGTAAAAGAGCACACTCAATTAGACTAGAGTAGGGAGCAGAGATGTGACCTATTTGAAATACTTCTATTTAAAATGCAAATACAAAATGCAAAATACCTATTTTGTATTTTGCATTTAAATACTTTTTCACAAAAACATTTTGTATTTTATTTGAAATACCTTTTGAGATGTATTTTGCATTTTTAAAATTCATTTCAAAATGCAAAATACTTTGTGATTAAGTTTAGCCAACATTACCAGCCAAACGAAATAAAATGAACAAATGACGCTTGTATTGCCGAATTTGACCGACAGTGGCGCCTGCTAGCCATGCGTGCCTATTTTATCTTATTTGGTCAGAGTGCGCGTCTTATGTCTGACTAGTGTCAATGTCTAAAAAATTTAATTTAAAAAATGTTTGTCTGTCTCTCTGTCCGTCTGACTGTCTGTCTATACGATGCACGCTAAAACACTGAATGTATTAAAATGAAACTTGGCACGTTTTGAGATATTGTTTTCATATTTTGAGATATTGTATAGGATAGTTTTTGTCGCGAAAATTAAAGTAGAAGGGGTTGAAAGTTTTTATGGAAAGTCTTTAATTTTTGAAGTTATGTTAATGAAATTTTGTATATGAACTACTGAATAAATAAATATGTTATTCAAGGATTTTTCAAAATTTCGTCCCTACAGGGTTATATAAGGGTGGAAAGTTTGTATGTAAAATTGCTTTTAAATGTTCTTAATTTAAATATTCAAATCAAATTATCTTTATAGAACTACTTATTATATTGCAACAACAATCAATTTTTTGTCAATCTATTTGTTCCGGCTAATCTCTGTAACAGCTGGACCTATTTAGACGGGTCTTTCGACACTTATTTACTAATGTTATAAGTAACATAGGTTAATCTTATATTAGTAATGTTGTAAGTGACTATTCTAAAATAAATGAAAATATCATACGATTTGGTCAAAAAGTATTTTATTTTAAAAAAGCATTTTGAAAATACCTATTTTGCATTTTGCATTTGAAATACAAAACTCAAAAGCATTTGGTATTTTGTATTTGAAATAGTAAATCTGAAAAGTATTTTGCATTTTGTATTTAAATGCTTTTATGGAACTATTTTGTACATCTCTGGTAGGGAGTCGACTGAAAATGATGAACGTTCGAGCAGATTTAGGACCGACCCTATCACTTGGCTTCCAAAACAAATGATGTAAAGGCTCAGTAAATCCAGTGTGATATGGGCATGCAGCGCAGGTCATTGAGTGCTCTCAAATGTGTCATACTGGCAGCGTGCCCGACTTTACCCGCATTGTTGCGAAACTACCAGATCGATGCCTCTAGCTCACTGCGTTACCTACATATCTATTGGGATGAAGCCTTTTTCTTTGCTCATAATTTTACTAAGAACACAAATAAATGCATCGACGTGTAACATTTTTTTCAAGAAAACATAATATTCTTCATTCCCATAGGGGTAGGCAGAGGCTACATCCTTCCATTTGCCACGGTCTTTGCATACTTCCTTAGCTGCTTCCACTCTCATTAATGCTTTTACAAGTTCGTCGATTTAAGGTACTCTTGTACTTTTAAATGTGCTAAATTTCGTCCACGAACAAGAGACTATAAGTGTGTCAGTGTTAATGTAGTATGTATATTTTCTTTAATAACTTAATTAGTAGTAAATCTATTACATTAATTTGTCACTGTAACTCCAATGTTGGTCCAAATCAATCAATATCACAAACACATCGATTGCAAGCTCTAGCATATATCAGAGCATCCCAAGCTATCTTGTCAACTTATGGCTTGGAATGTAGAAGTATAAATAAGGGTTTGTAATGGAAGCTTTAGCTCCTTTACCTAAGCCCTTTTTATTTTTTTTAATAACAATAGGTTGGCTCTTGACTGCAATCACAGATGATGTAATCTAAGATGGAAACTCGATAACTTATTATGTGTAGGGTGAAACCACACCCTTCGGTTTCTAAAACACACCGTGCCTGAATGCTAAATCGCGTGGCAGCACGTCTCTGTCGGCAGGGTGCTAACTAGCCAGGGCCAAAATCAGACCTAGACAAAACATAAACCAGAGTATTTTGTTATAAATCATATATAATTTTTATGATCGTTACAGTCATAAAATGACATATTGCTCCAGTGGCTAACGTGGCTAAATATCCAAAGATAGTGAGTCCGAAGTTAAGAAATTTGTAGTGTCACACCGCGAGAGGCCTGTCGCTGTTTTGTGTATTTTTGTTTTACGCTACATTTGCCTAATGTAATGTGATGTAAAAGCTGACTGTAAACTTCGCTACGAGATACTTAGTACGTTCTAAAAATAATTTTCTACAAAATACCCGTGTCTTATTTCGCCCGTTATGATCCTTTCGTAGTAACTTCATACCTATTTAAATAATCTTATACTTACTTTCCAATATAGAAAATGCAAAAGTATTGTTTCCGAGGTACACACACACACAGTGTACAAAACTATGTTGTATATTTGTGCCGTTATACAAGCTCACTTTAACACAGGATCTGTTTTACTTACAATAGGTACAACCCAAGTTTCAAACCGATATATCGTGGAGTGTAGGTGTTTTAAGATCACCTTTTTGGCAAACACTGTTTTTGGCGATAGAAAGATAGCATCGATTTGATACCTAACAGACTCTTCACACTGGCGATTGTACAGCATTTGTTCGTTGAACATAATATATGGATTTTGATGTAACTTCACAATAATATAGCTCACATATTAGTAACAAATAGATCATATTTTATTCCGAAATTCCACCGAGAACTACGTGGGTGAAACCGCAGACGTCCTCTAGTATATTATACAAAATATTTTGAGATTAAACAAAGTAAGATTGGTATCTTCTAGACATGCGTCCTCCAACTAAGACCACCCCAGGTCATGGTCCTAACACAGTCTTTAAATTCACATGGAGGCAATGGCGTGCACAAGGTTTATAACAAGGATAGGCACTGTAGGTACTAACTATACGAAGTGGAAAATTCCTTCTCAAACACTGGTTCGTAATGTATCCTCAGGGTAGGCAGTGCATTTATGGATTTATGAAATGCATGGAGGGGATATTAAAAAATTTATAATCATTGAAAAATTGGGTCATCCAAATCATAAAGGGTTCTCCCATAAAATAATTCTCTTTCGTTCGATTCTTACCAATTCGCAAAAAGTATCTTATTCAACTCTATGAATGTTATATCGCGACATACAAGTCTCGTGTGAAGGGGCTGTAAGGATGAATTCGGAACAACAAACACCATTAGACATGGGTAGATAGGAAATGTTTCACTTGAGTTCACCGATACTTTGGAAATCAGTGCTGTAGACGGTAGCGTAGAAGACATCAATAGGCGATTGGTTCGATCCTATAGAATTCGCATAAGGCGTCTCACGTTCAGCGCAGCCTCAATAATAAAGCAGTTAGTGCTGACGCAGACTTTAGGCTAGACAGTCTTACTTTTAATATTTTTTTTGTATTCATTACAAGTTAGCTCATGACTGCAATCACACCTGATGGCAAGTGATAATACAATTTGAGATGGATATGGGCTAACTTGTTAGGGGTAGGACGATATCCACACCACTTTCGGTTTCTACACGATATCGCACCGGTACGCTAAATCGCTTGGCGGTACGTCTTTGTTGTTAATACATACGTTATTCGTAATCTATCTATTATTAGCCGTCTGTAGGACCGATTACTCCTTTGTTTGACTTTTACGTTTTGTTTATTAGCACTATACCACTGTCAAGTAATGAATGCGATTATAACACGAGTGGTTTTTGTGAAATGAGGTGAAGCCAATAAATATAATTAGCGCAAATATAATTATTATAAGGGCTAATTATGTGTAGTGGCATAGTTTACAACCTTGAAAAGCCTAAACAACATACGTTACATCACGCCTCATTCCCATAGGGCTAGGCAGAGACTACATCCTTCCACATGCCATGGTCCTTGCATACTTTCTTAGCTTCTTTCCACTCTCATTAGTCCTTTAATATAAGTTCGTCGGTTTAGGGTACTCTTGACTTGGCCATATTTTAAAATGTCATAAATTTGCTCCAGGAACGTTTGCCTAGGTCTTCCCCTTCCAATATTTTCATTCACTCTTGCCTCATAAATCTCTTTTGTTATTTTTCTTTCAAAAATTATCTCTAGATGCCCACATTATCTATGCATCCCTTTTTCAATTTTACTCACTACATCTTCTCTTACAGCACACCGTTCTCTTAATAAAGCCTAAATAAAATTAAACTTTTAGCCTCAATATTTTAAGGCTGAAATGCAACGGGTATAGAATTTACTAAAAAAAGTACTCTGAGTACTTTTGGGCACAAAAAAAACACACAAACGCGAATATAGTTGCGGGCAACAGTTAGTCGTCCAAAAGACTCATGTTCGGAAATCGACTTGTAATATAACATTGTAGTAAATGACGCATGTCTGCAACTGATCATACCGGACTGTCTGGATGGGAGTGTGACGTCACCCGCCGAGCATGCAAATATCTGGAACGTTCTACACAACACTGCGTACACCATCTAACTGCAGCGCTCTTCTGAAATACACGGGGATGAAAATGTTTATATTTCCTTTGTAATATATGCAATACGGATTTAGTAGACACCGGAAATTTCGATCATTTTGTAGACAAAATGGAGCAAGACGCTGTTTATTCACAAATGACTAGCGGACGCCCGCAACTCCGTCCGCGAGAAATCCTGTTTTGTGATTGTAGGACAAAAGTAACTATGTCCTTTCTCAGCCTCTAGACTATCTGGGTACCAAGTTTCATTTAAATCGTTTCAGTATTGTAGGCGTGATTGAGTAACAAATAGACCAAGTTACGGTTAAAGGCGAAATTTTATATCTATGGATGGATGGATGGACGTTTGTTACTTTTTCACGTAAAAACTACCGAATGGATTTTAATGTATCTTCACAATAATATAGCTAACATATCGGAATTGTATATATGCTAAATAATATAACTTACATATCAGAATAACATTTTATCCCGAAATTCCCGCGGGTTCTATGCGGGTGAAACCACGGGCGTCATCTAGTTTATAGTATTAGTAAGTGGCTGTAATACCACCAACTTCCCAGGCTATGTATATTGATATAAAATCCATTGGTAAAGATATTAGAAAAAAACTGCTGCGTTTCTTAGACAGGAAATATAAACGTATTATAGTTATGTTTAATGACCCGATTTGGCTTGCTATTGACAATCCGGGTGTGGATTGTAACGTCATATATCCTACAATATATTACAGCCTGGTAACCATTCGCGTACTAAATAGGGAAATAATATTAACATTACTGTTATATTAAGGATATAAATAATGTACCTTATCCCGAGACTATTTCTGGGGTAAGATTCGTGGAACGGGTGTTATTGTCTGGATATTTATTATAGATATAATATCTTCAGGTACCTACTGCGATCGCACAGTTACTAGAACCGCAATTTTATGAGTACCGAAATGCGATTTTTCGAATAAACTTTTGTAACGTGTAATTTCATGCTAAGAGCAACGAACGTCTTCTATAGTAAGTTAACCTAAGGATTTCGTTCTCTGCGTTTCTTAAATTTTATAGTTCCAACCTGCTCAAAGACCTTGGCTTGAATAGAACTGCAGTAAACTTTATTCTAGTGTGCAAAGCTGCTCAAGCAAGATCCTATCAGATTGGTTGGCCAGACAAAATAATTCGCCCTTTGCCTACATCCGTCCTGCGGTTCCACAGTGAATCCATGAAATAGTAAGATATTCGTCTCATAGCATACATGCATGCAGAATATATGAAATAAACAAAAGACTAATGTATATCAGCCATAAAGGTTTGATATGTTTAAAGTGTAGATTATTTGTTATTCGCTACTGAAATAACCCCAAAAGTGAACAACCAGGCCGTCCAGCATTTGCAGTCACTTATAGCAAAGCCCTTAATACGTATAAATGAAAACAGTACAACTCTTGTACATATGAAGATATGTAATGTCTTTAGTCATAGAGTCCATAGAGTCAGTTGGTTAAAAAAATATTACGAAACCCCTCGATGGCAAAATGACAAAACCTGACGTCATAAATAGTCTTTTCAATTCGGAAAGCTGTGTACATTACAATTCATAAATTACATTACACCCGTGGAAATTAACACGAGCACAATGTCCGGCCGTAACAGGATCGTGCGGCGGACAGTAAATTAAAGGTCGTAGTACACTAAGGGTAGTGGCACACTGATACGATAGTCTCCTGCTATAAATTATGCATTAGGTCGTAGTATACTAAATATTGTAGCACCCTAATATGACATTGCATGCTTCAAGTAAATGTGAACGGGAGCTTATGAGTTTTACACAATCCTTTACAGCAGGACAGAGTTTTATTTAAAATACATGACCTGATATGAATCAATATGCTATAACCTAAAGACCTTGGCTTTACTAGAAATGGAGCAAGCTCCATATTGGGAAAGAGTATCTAAAGCTGTTCTAGTAGGATATTTCCAAATTTGGATGGGCAGGGCGAATAACAAGAACAGAGGAGGTGAGTGTTGATGCGCGTCAATAAGAGATCCTTTTTAAACCTATACTCGTGTTCTTAGGCTTTGTTCGGAGTTTTACTCTCTATCACACGGTGGGCCCGGCAACCTGGTACGTTGGTTATTAATTTTCACGTAATGTGGTTACTATAAACATATTTTAGAGTCCTTTGAATGTTTATTATTTTAAGTTATTGCAACGGAGTGTTGTAAGTGGGTTACGAACTTTACACGACACAAGGGATTATACCAATCAAATAAATAAAGTTATGTGTATTACAGGTTCAGAAATATGCTCTCAAAACATTTCATTTTGCAGGTAAATATAAAATTACATTTTCTTTTATTTTTTACTGTTTGCCTATGTTTATTTATAGTATGGATGACATATGTCATACCTACCGCTTACATATTAGAATAGTTATATTTAAACTAATGGATGTCAGCGACGTGGAATTAAAATAAATAAGATAACGAAAATGAAAATACTTACTCTTTATAACTTATTTTATTATATTAGCTCTTAAAGTTGAATATTTTTCCCCGTTTTTTTTCACATTTTCCACTGATTCTTAGCTGTTATTGGTCGCAGAGTAATGTTATATAGCCTAATAAAGCCTTTCCCGATAAATGGACTATTCAATAAAAAATAATTTTTCAATTCAAACTAGAAGTTCCTGAGATTAGTGCGTTCAAACAAACAAACTCTTCAGTTTTATAATAACAGTATAGATGTATTTACTATCGTGTGATATTGGTTGAAGCTCTAAGAGTTGTTAGAAATAGTAATTCCTCGAGGTAAAATAAAAGCAACCTAAGAGACAAATTCATATTAAAAAATGATTTATTTTAATTAGGCTGTTTCACAAGCACTTTTGAAACGTCAAGTCTGTCAGACAATATCATTACATAAATGCATTACGTAAATTCGATTAAAATTGGTAAAACTCTAAAGTAATTTTTTTTTTAATTATTTTAATTTATAAAGAATACAAACAGTTCGATCGACTATTAACAACAGTAAATTTTGTACGAATCGCTAAGGGACGGCGCCAATCAAATAAATAACCGTATGATTTCTAGTACTCACGACAGAGTACTAGAAATCATACGTGAAGCTATAAGCCTTTCAGTAGTTAGAGCTCAAAAAGGGTTGACGACGAATAAAAGACAAACTAACTTCGTTAAAGCAGGCTCAAGTACAAATTCCACCAGCAAGCCTTATTCAATTCTGGGCTCTGCTTCTGATTGGACTATATTAATGACTTAGCTATTACGACATCTAGACCGGACATATTTCTTTTTTCCAAACAAATCAAACGTATAGTACTTGTTGAGCTTACAGTGCCGTGGGAAACAAACATCCCTAAAGACCATGTATTCAAAGTGAATAAATATTATGACCTTACTAATGAACTAACCAAAAATGGCTATGTGGATAGTTTATACGCGGCAGAAGTGGGTGCGAGGGGTATACCAGCGAAGTCTCTCTACAACCTGCTAAAAGACCTTGGCCTTACTAGAAGTGCAGTAAGCTCCATATTGGAACGAGTGTCCAAAGCTGCTCTAGTAGGGTCCTTCCGAATTTGGCTGGGCAGGGAAAATAACTTGAACAGAGGAGGTGAGTGTTGACGCGCGTCACTAAGGGTACCCTTAAACATGGAATGCTAAGATATTCGTCTCAACTCTAAAGTAATTTTTTTTTAATTATTTTAATTTATAAAGAATACAAACAGTTCGATCGACTATTGACAACAGTAAATTTTGTACGAATCGCCAAGGGACGGCGCCAATCAAATAAATAACCGAGTTCGTATCATTAAATGTGAGACAGATGGGAAATACGAAATTACCGAAAATAGGCACGTTTACCCGGTGTCCTAACTGAGTTTCAGCTTCAGCTTGTATTACTGAATGTTCTAAACCGGGTTATAAATAAGTTTATTCTTTTATCAGAAAAATTCATAGCCCTCATCAGCCCGGAAATATTAAAAAAAAATCGTTTTAAATGGCAATCCGTTATTGAGTTTATTGGCATTTTTATACTCATGGTTATGATCACCTCTGGTGGTAAATGAAGATGCTGTCTACGGTGGTGCCCGCTTGCCTATTTACTCTTGACTTGAAGTTACCCACATAGCAGCTGGTTGCAAAAACTACAGCTGGGAAGAGCATTATGTACCTTTTGCAATGGGAATCAATAACGAGGAACCAAAACGGTACACATCCAAAGGATTATCAACATTATAAACTTATTAACGGCCCACTACAAGGTCAGGTCTCCCTCCTTGTAGGGAGAGGATCCAAAGATTAAGACTACGCAATGGTGCAGACTACTGAGATACTTGGCGTTTCTGTGGTAAAAGGTGAAGGAGGAACTAGATCGTTCCTGAGTACGTAATATTACGTCGAGAATAGTTGCTGGTAAGAGCTAGTATATTTTAGCGCTAATTTGTGGCACAAGAAAATGCTGAATAATAGTTTTAATTTACTCTAAATGAGCTAGCGATGTCAAGGGAGTTCAAAGGGTACACAAAGACACTGAGATAGCGGTATAGATACTAATAGATACAGTTAGATATAGTTACGTATAGCTAGATACGAGTCAATCTATACAAATAAAAAATTTTTAACAAAAAATAGAACCGACTCAATACGCAACAAAATTTGAAGAAACCTTGGCTGGCACCGACTCCTAGATATGCTTAAGTAAATTAAAGCAACTAAATGACCAAGTTATTTTTTAGTTTTTAGTGCGTTTTGAGTCGGTTCTATTTTTTGTTAAAAATTTTTATTTCTTACTTTTTAGTGATTCATTGCCACGTAACGTACTCGTACTATACTGTCATAGTATATTATAGGGCACACCTAGCCAAAAAACTACCGATACCGAGACAAAGACCGAAATCACTGTAAGCGTGCCTCCAAAATTTGAAGAGTTCCTTCAATTTCCCCAGGATATTATCATCAGATCCTAACATGTTGAAAAAGGGACCACCTTGGAAGTATGCCCTTTCTAATAAAAAGAATTATCAAAATCAGACCACTCTGTAAAAAGTTATGCGTGGTCATACATAAAAAAAAAATAAATAAAAAAAAAATAATATATATACATACGTGTCGAATTGAGAACCTCCTCCGTTTTGTTTTCGTTGGTTAAAAATCAAAGTGTCTTAATGAATTTTAAAATAACAGCTTTTAACTTAATATTAGAATATGAACTATCGCGAGTATTTTCCATATTATTAAAATATAAACGGCTCAAACTCCTAAGTCCCTATTGTCGGAGTATGCCCGACTTATTTCGAACCCATACTGGGCCCTTCGTTATAGTTAAAGTGTGTATGTACGGTACCTACTCGTACAAATTTATATAACAAAAATATTAAATTTTGGTCTGCCTGTCTATGCATCCGTCTGTCAGTCTGTCTTTTTGTGACAGGCAGACCTGTCTCTTTGTGCTGTCGAATCTCAAAAACAGCTGGACCGATTTTGACAGGACTTACACTCGCAGACAGCTAATGTTATAACGAGAAACTCAAGCTACTTTTATTTTAGGAAAATTATTTACTTTTATTTAATTCAACGCGGGCAAAGCCGCCGGCACTCGCTAACATCTAGTAGCTATATCCTTCCTCGGTTCTGCGATAGCGACTGTAAGTGGGATAAATCGAGCCTCGAGGAAAACAGTTCCGGGTTTTATTGCTGTTATTTGAATGAATGAATACACAAGTATTTATTTAGTTACAAGACAGTTTTAGACGGAGTTTGATTCTCCCTATCTCCCCCCATTTGTAAGGGGTAAAGAGGGTTGGGTTGATTGAAAATCTTGTATATAAAGTAGGTATCTGACTTGAAGATTGGTGTTTAGGTTGTTAGTTGTAACATATTATACGCTTAACTTAACTTACGCTAGCGGATTCACTCGTGTAGTTCCCGTTCCCGCGGGAATTCCGCGATAAAATGTGGCCTATGTATTATTCTGACATGTAATCTATATCATTGTGAAGTTTCAACAAAATCCATTGCGTAGTTTTTGCGTGAAAAAAGAACAAACATCCATCCATCCATACATACATGCAAACATTCGTCTTTATAATATTAGTAAGGATATATTCTTTTTAATTTGTGTCTGTTAAGGCTGGTAGGTAAAATTTGGTATGGGATAGTTTTATTTGGCTTATCGTTGTGGTGTAATAAATATATAAAATATCTAGTCTTACATATATCTTCGACAAATACATCCCCTTTCAGACGTGGCTCACCGTTAAGAATGGACTTAAAGTTATGAATTTGTTCCTTGCAGACAAAACCATGAAATAATACTTCTTCCTCTAGTTTTTATAATCTTTAACCTTCTACTATTTGATTCCCACTCAGTGATGAAAATACAGTTTTCATTTCTCGCAAATATAATTATTATTTTATAAGACTGTCAGAGGGTTATATTAAATGTATTTCTTCTCGGAAGATAAGGGTTAATTGTGAAGTTAATGACCTGCCTGCAGACAATGCGCGGACAAAGGCGATGGCGGTCTAGATTCCTGCCCTTTGTGACTCCACGTCTCTGGCTATCTCTAGCTACTCCCCAGTATAGCCTTCCTTGCTTTATTAGAGCTAGTTTTTATTGTTGGATACAAAAAATAACTATAGATGTAGTCGAGTCTGCCTTTGTATCGGAATGTTGAATTCAAATAGAGCTCAAAGTGTCTGTGATAAGATATTTTGCCGGTCTGGCAGAGATAAGTAAATATGTGTAGGGTAATGTAAAATTAAGTATTGTGAATAAAATTTTACATAGGTACAACCTGTGTATAATAATTGTTTACACTGGTGGTTAACCCCAACGAATTCGAGCGACGAAATCTGTCCTTAAGACTTTACGTCTCTGACTACTCTTCACTCTGTCTATATCTTTTTGATTTAGTAGAGCTAGTTTTTATTATTGGAAAGGAAAAATAAGTGCAGATAAACATATTAAAAATAGCAGAGTCCGTTTAGTCTCGGAAATGTTCATTGTGATAGCTATAGGTAGGATACTCAATAGCTACTCAGTAGTACATCAGGATAGATAAATTTATAAAGGAAAAAGTAACATATTTTGCTAAAAATTCCTTTATTTTGATTTCCTTTCCTTTATCTGATTCCTTTATTTTCATTCCAAACTGAATAATTTTATACTACTAATTTCCGCAGAAAGCTGACGAACCTAAGCCACGAAATAAGCTCTTGTGACTCCACGTGACTGGCTATATCTAGCTCACGCCGCGGTATAGCCTTTTTACCCGACGGCATCAGAAGGAGGGTTATGTTTTTCGAGCGTATGTATACATGTATGTATGTATGTCCATTTTTTCGGCACGCGCTACAGCCTAAAAGACTGAACGGATTTTGACAGGTGAGGTGTCGTTGAATTCGTTAAAATTGTGGTAGTGACATAGGCTATATAAATTTTCAAAATGGTGGCTGTAAATGGGGGAAAAAGGGGGGATGTGTGTATTTCTTTCTCTTATCTTAGCAATATGGATATCAAATGAAAGGTCGTAAAAAGACCATTTCAAAAATATAAATATCATATCATGTTTATATTGCCGTTTTAACAAAAAATGGCAAAAAGTGTACCGTATCATTTGTATACCATAAACTAAAACAAAAAAGTCTCAAATAAAATTATTATTATAAAAACAAAAAACCCGACTGCATAAAAGTTATGTTATAACTTCTATGCAGTCGGGTTTTTTGTTTTTATAATAATAATTTTATTGTATATAAGGCTTAATAAATATGCTACTTACCAAGAAATTATTTAAATAAATAAGTTTCTTTATAATAGGTATTTGCTAGGCCTCGTGGTATACAGTAAGTTTTTCCGAGGCGTTAGTAATATTGATTTTGTCGTATGGTAGATATTACTCTTTCCCTCGGCAACTGAACTTTATTTTTAGATGGAAATGACCTTATTTTCAAACAAAGTAAGTATATACAATAAATGACATGCGAAAATTCTATTTACAATCATAAGAAGTAAGGATTAATGACTTTCATATATTACTAGACACCTGCGACTTCGACCAGGATATGTGATACAAAAAATATTATAAGAACTATGTACTCAATTGCATACATACATTATATACATAATACCACGTCTCTTCTCATAGGGGTAGGCAGATAGTACATTCTTCCATTTGCCATGGGCCATACATACTTCATTCGCTTCAATACTTACTTCTTTTGTATGTACTAGCAAAGATAAATGATTGATTCACCACGTGGAAATTCCGAACCACGATATCTTAATTAAACTATAGATATATAATATAAACCTTATTATTGAATCACTCTTTTTATTTATTTTAATCATTTCATCAATAGAAATCATTAAGATTTGCTTTATACTATGTTATGATAAGAATCTCGCTTAGTAGTATGGATGCAGCCTAGTCTGACGTGTCACAGATAATATTAAGTTAAATAAAAGAAAATGAAAATCTTGAAAACTCAAGCGCGCTATCAAGAAGACAAACACCCCAGATCGATATTACCTGAGACTTTTCACTTATTACTTTTTTAATTAAACTGAAACTTATAACGATGACTCATCGAGCGCATGCCCTTTGGAAAATAGGGACGTCGAAAGGAATCGGTAACAATGTAAATCAACTTCTGTGCTTTGTATAATTGGCTGTTATTTACATAGCATTAGGGGTGAATTTCCCCTGATGGCTTATTAAAAAACTGATGCCTCATCATCGGGAAACCCAGACAGGGGTAGCCTAAGACAGGATTCGTGATTCGCTTCGTTACTGTCCGAGAGGGTGTGGGTAAGTTTGAAGGGGTGTTTGTTGCTGAAAATTTGTAAGGATAACTGATTGATTGAAATTACATCAACGTACTACGCACACTGCTGTACTGCATACATTAGTTTTAATAAATACATAATTTATCAAAAATATTTATCTAATAAATCTAATTAAAATAAATTATTCATTTCAATAATTTGTCAACATTAAACTAAATTATAACAACTGATTCCTAAATAAAATTTTGAAATATAATATAAAATTTTTAAATTTTTTTTTATTACAAATTGTATAATGTAAAAATAAGTATTTAATGAATTTGCCTGTGTTAATTTTTTTGCTCACTAAAACTGTTAATCTTCCATGATCATAATATGGAAAGGTAATAAAATAAGCAGTTTATAATAAGTGGCACCAGGAGTTTGTCTAATTACATTTTCCGATCAGTTATTTTTCTGGCTAGACTGTCGCGATAGAGAAACGATTGGTCCATAGCCGTATAGTATGAAACTGTCGCTCGCTTTCTAGAAACTATACTTGTGTAACCTAGCCTTCGATATGAAACACCCCCGAAAATGTCACGCGCCCTCCCACTATATTGTAGGCGAAGTCGTGGCGTTGCGTTTTAACAGCACCGCGCATGCGATCTACTGTTGATGCCCTCCCTTACTATCGTATCGGGACCGGAGTCCGTCCCTCTCGCTCCCGGGAGGGTCGATATATACGACGCTAGGTACACGTACGCTGTGGTACCGACCAGCTAGTACGCAGGTTTCTGGCGTATTGCACGAACGTCAGTACAGCCCGCAGTAGATCCGGAGCGCTTACGGCCGCAATCATGTCGCGAGCCGTGCTTTTTATTAGTGTTTTTACTATATTTTTGGACGTCCTGCAAGCTAGCCAGGTAAGTTTAACCCCTATTTTACATGTATTTAAAGTGGAATTTTGTGTAAACCGCCGCAACGTTTTGCCGGTGCCACTAAGTCTAAAATCGATTACACGCTCTCAAAGATGTTTTCAAGCGAGGCGTTAAATAGCGTTACCGGCTGTTTTCAGCTACCAAAGCCGTAAAAGTTTCTTTTTTAACCAAACACTTGCCTGATTTAACGTTTTTTAACACATACTAGGTGTGGATTGCGTAACGTTGAAGGTGCGAGCTAAATATGGTTTTATGTTAACTGAAGACTTAGTAATTCGGAAGTAGCGTGCTTCGATGGAAGCGCGGTGACTAACAGGCGCCTGTTTTATAGGAATAAGTCGGTATTAGAATGTAGAGTCGCCAGATGGCTCATGTTTTACGAGGGTTCCATTTTCAGCCTGTAATTATACGATTGCGTGTACTTAATTGCTTAATTTATAAAAAGGGTAAAGCAAGGCTCCGATATTCTTCTATATATTTCATTTTAGTCATTCACAAAATGTTAATTTTATAGGAACTTATTAATAATGAGGGTAGCTCATAAAAATTTCGTTTTGCATCGATCATCTTTATACAAATAAAAATTATTTTTATCGACAAATATAACAATTTAATGCAGCATACAGCAAAAATAATTATATTTCAATACTGGATTAAATTACTGAGTTTCAAAAATTATTTTCTTGTCGTTATTACTATTATAAAATTTAATATTTGAATAAAATTTAGAAAAAGCAAATGACAAGTGTGCTAAATTATGAACTTTGCATACTCCAAACAAAATCTTAATCTATAAATATCTAAATTTAATGAAGGACATAGCTCAGCGAGTCGCAGAACTGAAGTGGCAATGGGCGGGGCACGTGGTTCGAACAGCTGATGGACGTTGGGGGCCGAAGGTGCTAGAATGGCGACCCCGCACCGGAAAGCGCAGAGTTGGTCGACCCCCACCAGGTGGACTGATGACATCAAACGGGTCGCAGGGAGCCGCTGGTCTCATGCGGCTCAGGATCGTTGTGTTTGGAAGTCCCTAAAAAAGGCCTATGTCCAGCAGTGGACGTCCATTGGCTGATAATGATGATGATGATCAAGTGAAAGCAGTCGTGATACGAATGTAAAACAGACCTACGACCATATTTCAAAATATGGAACTGAAAACAAGACGTTGTTAAATCATAATTAATCTTCAAATATAAAAACTGTTGCGTCACTGTGTCGCATACCTACTAAAAAGAAATTGAGAAAGAAAATAATGATTTAAAGGGAGAAATCATTCTTACAAAACCTTTAAAAATAACAACGAGTTAGAAAATTTTAAAATGCAACAAGTTGAAGCAAATTTTAAAGCTGTTAAGTAACCAAGTCATCATTCCTACTTATAATCTTTATTATCACCTTTACACATATTCAACTGCTGGAAATAGGACTCCACATTCAAGAGGAAAGCTTCCTATAGTAGAGCACAAGGATGCGTATATTAGATATGACGGGTTCTTAATAAGACCAGCGAAGAAGAAAACCATCGCTTTGTTAGATCAAGTAGGCCATTTGCTAGCTCTCTCAGCTATTACTATTTGAGATTAATTGTTTAAGAGATTTTTTAATCTGTCTTGACAATTAATACGAACTCTTTTCGGCAATTTGTTTTTATAGGAAGACCATGATAGCCTTCTTCTACAAAGCAGGGTTCTGCAAAACGCATGTGCCACGGCATGTTGGTGTACTGTGGTCATTAGTTGGCACCGTGAAAGAAACCGTAAACGATGTAGGTTCACAGCAGCGTCACCAGAGGTTCTATAGAGAGTAAGACCATCACCAAAGGGTGAATGCTGCGGAATGCTCTTATAATTATAAGCGTAGATACTGCAATAATTTTTTCATAGGCGTCCCTGAAAAGTAAAAACTTCACGGAACATTGCTATAGTAGAAGACATAGCTAGATATCATACTTTGAGCATGCTCTGAATTGCGAATCTCCTATTTTGATATTAGAGTAAAGAAAATAAGACTATACTCGTATCTTTCGATTCCTCAGCACCATTATTCAAATAAGGCAAGAAACGGGTTCAGATCGATTCCCTTTCGAGTCACGATCGCGTGTATTGCCCTAGCAATTCTATTCTATTGATAAGAAAACTAATATATACCTCCCTTTGCAAGCAAACTCGATCTTTATCATATACGGAACGCCCTTGTTATCGATTCGAAGGAGGCGTTGATACAAAATAATTTTTATGTCGTTGGGGTTTGGTTATGGAATTGAAACAGCTTCAAATCTGTAATGGGATAGTTCTGTAGCTAGTACAACTGAACTTTTGTATGTTTGACAAACGTACATAAGTTGGTGATGTCTGTTTATCTTCTAGGAAAAGTACAAAAATGCGTCAAAAGTTGGATATATTCTTCAATAATAAGACGTCATATAAGGTTTAAGACTTCCTAAACCAAACTACTATAATTAGCATAGAAGTGATAAATTTCTCAGTGACGACTTAAAGACAATTTTGGTAGTTCTATCTTTTCTCAAAGAAAAGAAGTAATTTTTAAATGATCATTATTTTAAAAGAGCTATTGCTGTATTATTTTAAAACTGCTTCTTGCCGGATTGAATCTGTCTTCCTGACCCCCAGTTGAGTCATTATAGTCTTGACTGGTAGTAGTGTCACTACAAAAGATTAGAGCACGTTAGAAACGTTAATTTATTATTTTATGATCAACGATTTGGTACTTTAATTTACAAATTTTTAGTTCTCAATTGTCGATCTATTTCAACAGGTCAGCTTTTTTACAAACTAACTATACAGAACTACTTATACAAACCGGAGGGTAATTAAAAACTTTACTAAAATTATTATAATACAATCCATTGACATATTAATACTATGGACTTCGGGTCTAATGCAAAATTTACGTCAAAAGTGTCCCAAGATATTTTATACACACTAGGATGTATTTATGTTTTTATACACAAAATAACATTGTAATGTATGTCTTATCGTATTGTTATACAGTCTAATTTGCAAAGGCAATAAGTAATCAGCTTCGATTGACGGTTACCATGGCAGCCTTTTTTTGACATGACAGCTTCTCGTGAAAATAGGACAACATAAATGGTGTGGAGTCGGTAGCTTTAAAAATTTTTTGGCATCTTATATTTATATATTATATTTACAGCAAATTTTAATTTATATTTACATATCCCTGACCTCTATATGCTGGGATAAATCTTGTACCAAATAATAATTGTTGTAATTATCTTGTATAAAATAATAATTAGTTATAATAATAATTAATTACAAACCAAATCCACTAATGTACAAAATGATATGCCACTCGAAATAGTTCTTTACTTTGACATTTTAAGTTCTCGATATTTTCCTCTTTTTAATTAAACTGAAAATATATTTTTTTACTTCAATGACGTTAGATCACTTTTTTAAATAACTGTTCCTAATTTCATGTAGATTAATCTTATAGTTATCAAATTAATATACCATTATGGTAAAAGTCATTTGATTAATATTCATGACATAAAAAATAAAAGTTGACATAAAAAATAAAAATTTTTGAATTGAAAATAATCAAATTATGTTCATTCAAAAATTAAGTAATTAAATAATTCAAATGTTAAACAACAAAATAACTCTATGCAGTCGTTGTTCTAAAACATTCTATTGCTCACGGCAGATCCGAACTAAATGTGGTTAATTAGCTAAACATATTGCACTCCTTCTATCCTATACGCGGATAGCGTATGGGAAAAGGACAGATAGATACTTTTGTTCATTTTGGTTGGTTATGCAATTCGTTTCTATAGTTCATTAAAATTTTAATAAAATAGCCTGTTTTTAAGCAAAATAATACTTTAAAATCATCAGTAAATATTTACTTACTGAAAATATGGAACACCGTCTTCTTTTCTCACCTTACTCAGGTAGTTCTTACAAGTTTTTTATAACACATTACGGCATTATTGACGTGTATTCTGTCAGTCAGCTAATATGAGACTGAATTGCGATTGGAATACATTTCGCGTTTTGGCTTACTTTTGGTTCGGACACTTTTTATCGCTGACCCGAAGTCCATAGTATTAATATGTCAATGATACAATCAGATAAGCTTGGGGTGAGGTGAAACGAATCCACAGTTATTTTAGAGTCATCTCACGTATTTGTATTATAACTCTAACTTATTTTACACTTCTCGCTTGATAATTATACAACAAGCATTAAAATGCTTAAAAAAAACAAACCGGCCAGTGTAAAATTATTAAAAATATTTTTATTATATGATGTAACTGAAATTTACAGTTTTCGCAATGATCCCTTTATCGGTGCTGGTATATGACGTTACGTCGTGCCAAATTTCAAGATTCTAAGTTTACGGGAAGTACCCTAGAAATTTTGATTTGCTTGCTAGTGTCGAAAATTTGCGCAAGTTATCGGTATAAACGGCTGTATCTTTTGATTGCCTTGGTCTAGAAGTTTGTTTTTTTCACAACTGAAAGGGACAGCAGATAGAGTATTTGATATAAATTCAGCTTGATACCTTCACACGTTCATGAGAAAAAGGGTCTTGACAGACAGACAGATGGACGGACAACAAAGTGATCCTATAAGGGTTCCGTTTTTTCCTTTTTAGGTACGGAACCCCAAAAGTAACTAATATTTGTTGTATAAAACAATACAGTGAGTTAATAGTCACGTAGCAGTCTTGTAGCTCTGTATTTGGGTTCGGGTAATGCTATGCAAAAATGTTGTTAAAAGGAGGATTGATCTTCCGGCATCTGTGTTTCCTGTCACATATTATTCATGATTAAATTGAATAATTTTCAATTTTAATTCAGGCATCTCTGAATCACGCAGATCCTTGTTGTAAACCTGATTGTAGTCAAGCGTAATACGCAAGAGATGATGATAAATGACTGATACAAAAATTTTGATATATTAAAGGGTTATATATTAAGTTATAAAGTTATGAAAAACGAATTAAATTTTATAAGTCATTAAATATTAATAGTTTATAGAGACGGTCTTGCAATATAGTGACGTCTAAACTTAGTAACAGATTAGATTAAACTATATTTTGGAGGTCAGTGGATTCCCTTATGTGTTGCAAATTCCGAAAGCGGGGCTGAATCAAGATTAGAACCCTATACTTATGGCCAACCAATGGATTAACGAGTTAATTACTATATATCAAATTATATACTATTTAAGTTTGAAAAACTTTCTAAAAACTCCTTTACATAAGCTACTCGTACCTAACTCCGCTCGGTAGCCTAGTGCGCTTCGCCGAGTCCTAAAACACACAACTTTACTGCCCATTTACGACTGGGGCTTGTGTGCTGGAACGTTAACTGACTCACTTTTATTTTATTTTTATGGTGTTAGGCCACGCTTGAGGGGAAATCGTTTGCCCAGCTAACTCCGCCAGACAGCGCACAGACGTCGAACTAGTTGTGTTTATTCTTCCGATTTTCTTTAGAGGTATTGCGGAGAAACTTAAAAACTAAATCTCTGAACTAAACAGTTTGTTTTCTTCAAGTTCACATACAACCAGGAGTTTTTAGAACACTGTAGATGCATTCGTTTCCTTTGTTCTCTGTAGCGTTATATTGTTAGGATGTTTTTGATGAATTTTTCTATATTTCTCTCTGTTTAACACTATAGGTCGCGCCCTAGGGGCGGCAGCGTCCTAGAGACGTTAGATTGGAAATTAGACAAATATAGAGAGGTAGAGACGAATTCTAAATATCTTTGGTGTCTTTAACTTCTTGTGTTGCAAATGTCAGCGGTAGTCATTTAACATCAGGTTATCAAAATTATTTTTGTTAGTGCAATTACAATTTGGCATATCTACGAGCTTAGCTTTAGGAACTAAAGCTTTAATCTGCGAAATAAATATATATCACTCTGTTATAGGTGATGAGTTTTTAATTTTCAGTTTTATAGTTTCAGTTGCTGGTTTAGTAACAGCCTTAATAAAAAATCAAGCATAAAATAGTCGCTTCCATCTACAGACGCTTAGGTCTTTTAATCTGCGCAATTGATTTGACTGTAAAAGTGATAGTAAATAAAGCCAACTTAAAATAAATGTATTAGACTATGAAATTGCTGCAAGGTATATAACAAATGCAATGCAAAACTGCAAACACTTGATCATCTTCGAAAAGTTACCTGTCTGTCGGTTTTCTACAGAATATATTTTGGAGAGTGTGCACAGAAACTTTTTGATCTAGTTCCCTCCTCGCCCTTTTACCATAGAACTGCTAGGCATCGTAGTAGTCTGCACCCATACGTAGTCGATATTCCGTGGACGCGTACAAAACGTTTCGCTTCCTCGTTCCTGATTCGAACTGCGAAACTATGGAATGCCCTTCCAGCTCACGTTTTCCCTACCACCTACAATATGGGTATCTTCAAGTTAAGAGTGAATAGGCACCTTCTAGGCGAGCGCGTTTCACCGTAGGCTGGCATCTTCGCTTACCATCAGGCGTGATCGTAGCCAAGCGCTAGCCTATACACTAAAAAAAAAATTAGATAGAGTAATTCAAGAAGAAGGTTTTCATTGGTATACTTAGTTTTGTAAAGAATACCATGATTCAGTGTATCTAGTCAATCGCGGGCGTTATTATTATCTTATATAATATAAATTATCTTCGTAACAATAATTTTTGCTCAGAACACTATATAATATAAAAGTTTCCACGTAATTCACTGTCGTGTCATATAAATAAGCCAACTTTTGTTTATGTGCCACTAAAAATGCTGTAAAGCTCTCAAAGAGCGTAAACTATTCCCAAAAAGGTATCCTGAGCTCGGACATGCTCGTAGTGCTTTTAAAAGTTTGTACGAAGGTAGAAATTACATTAGGACTTGTAGTAACTTCGGAACTTTGCCTGCAGTTATGAAAAATGTTTTTTATACGTACCTATTTGTAATAAGTTTTTATTTACCAAGAGTTAAAAGAACAAGCAGATGAACTGAATAACTCTTCGTAGGGCAAGAAACACGTCCTACAATTTGCAATCCCATGTCCTAAAGTATGGGATCTTATCTCACAGGATAATCAAATGGCTAGACGATGCAAAGAAAAGTTATTTTTTGGACGAGCTCTTTCAGAAAGCTCTACTGCTAATACTCGCATCATGCATTTCGCAACAATAATTCTCAAAAGTTTATGAATAATATATAAATAAGTAACATCACGCCTCATTCCCATAGGGGTAGGCAGAGACAACATCCTTCCATTTGCCACGATACTTGCATACTTCCTTAGCTTCTTTCACTCTCATTAATCCTTTCATACAAGTCTGTATAGAGTACTCATGACCTGGCCATTCTTTAAAATGTCCTGAATTTGGTGCAGGAACATTCGCCTAGGGCTTCCCCTTCTAACATTTCCATTCACCCTCGCCTCATAAATGTCTTTTGTTAATCCATTTCATCCATTCTCTCTACAAGCCCAAACCATCTAAGCATCCCTTTCTCAATTTTAGTCACATCATCTTGGTGTAAAAACCACATTGTTCTCTTACAAGCAATGAATCTGTGCGTTTTCATAATGTATGAAATAAAGGTTTCTCTAGCTCTTTGAGGTACGGGAGCGTAACAACATCGACTTTGAAATAAAGGTTAAAGAATATATCAACAAAAATTAATAATAAAATTAACGCGAACGAAGTTGAGGCCAGTTTATATATATAAGAACAATTAGGTATCGGTATTGTGATTTCAGCTACAAAGGGGTTAAAGTTTACACAAGCTGAAACAATAATTTGCCACTTCATCAAATCCAAAGACAAAAGCCAGTTTTAAATAAAACAATTGTCATTTCTGACCTTAATCTCATTCCGTCCGTATCAGAGGGAAAATTAATCGTTTTGCTCAATATCTGAAATCTGATTTGCGGTTGGAAATTAGACAAAAATAAAAGTTGATGCGAATTGTTTTTGACATTTTTAACCAAGAGTCGAGGATTTTTGATGGAAATTCACACCATTTTTATGCCGTTCTTACTTTGTAAGGATTTGGAGGGGCTTACGGAGGCTCAAACGTCATTACCTTTGGTTATTAGAGCTATTGTTTTAAAACACGCCGCCTCTGTTTTGGGTTTTCGGCTGAAGCATTATTTTCGCGTCCTGGATTTTATTTTATTCGCGTCCTCGGCTTAATTGGTTAAAAGTATGAGTGCTTCAAGCGCTCCTATGTTTTGAACAATTAAATTTTTAATTTTAACCTGTACGCTACATTTATTTTTATTTAAATTTATGATTAAATTAGGTCTGCATATTTGGCTTATTGTGAACATTTTTGTTAAAAAAAAACGATACTGCTAATGTTGTTTGCTCTTTTGTGAAGCAATTCCGTGGCCTTTTTTCGGATGAGATGGAAATTGTTGCATAATGCTCATAAATTATGTAGGTTATTCTGCTGGGACCGATAAATGTTGGTTTTATCGAATATTATGCCTACTACGAGTATGTTATTCTTGAAACCCTTATGAATAGGAACAATTTGTTTATTTTGCTATTGTCTGCGCAGTTCGTTATTTAATGTAATGTTTTGTCTCTATGTTAGGAACTCTCTAACAGGATCTCATGTTAATGTTCTAGTAATTAAGATTTAAGACATATAGGTACATGTAAGTTATAAATGAACCAATCCGACGAAACCAAAAGACCCAAATCCCACGAAAAGTTCTCCACTACATTGCGCTCAAAAATATACTGATATTTAATTATCACGTGGACTCTAGTAGATACTTTTGTAATTCACGTTAATAATTTAAATAAACACAATAATTATATTTCATCTAGTTTTGCACAAATCTTAAAGTTTAATGAAAAATTTAACTAATACATAGCTAGAAATTATATTTGAAACAATGTACCCAACCTTCTGTAGTTTTCCTGTACAGTATGTCGGTTCTTGAAAAAAATGTCAGTTCTGAAGCCGATGTACAACGGTTGCAGATCGGATGTAACAGAAATTATTATTCTCCAATGATATTTTACCATATTGAATTGACAGTCGAACTAAAGGTAGGATGATCATCGTGATGTATGCGAGATGTTCGTACGATGTATTTTTTTCAAGAATTGACATACAGGTTAAAATTTTAAAAGCTATAGTTTGAAGTATTGTTTTAAAATCATATATTTTTAAAACAACATTGTCGACCTCAATAGATGTTTTAAATATACAAACATCTCTGTATCTTTTATTTTCAGATGCCACTTCATTGTAGTGCCTACTCTAATATATAAATAATTTTTTTTTTTTTTATCGACTACCAGTTGGCCCTTGACTGCTATCACCCCTGATGTTAAGTGATGATGCAATCTAATAAATCTGTTGGTTGCGCATTTTTTGATATTTTTAAAATTTGGAAAGTTGTTGATGGTCCAGAGATGTGAAGTTGGTAAAGTCTTACCTCGTGTCTCAGAGAGTACTTTCAGCTGACGGTTCCGATCACTATCATCAACATCTGTTAATGATCGTCATTAACCAAGAGGCGAATAAATAAATATCTTAAAGGCCGGCAACGCATCAGTGACTCCTCTTGTGTCGCAGATGTTCATGGATGGCGGTTATCACTTAACATCGGCTTGCCGCTTGCTCGATATTTTTATGTACATAAAAAAATTAAACATTATCATAGTAAGCTCACCAACACGCACTGGAGCAGCATGGTGGGTCTACGCTCTACATCCACTCTCCTACAAGGAGGGATGCCTGGCCCAGTGGCCTTATCGAGGGCCATTAATAGGCTGATAATTATGAAATAAGATAAAATCACAATGCCGCGCAGGAAATTCGTTTAAAGTAAACTAAGTAACAAAGATCCCGGCGTCTTACTGTGCCACAACAAAACACGCTTCGTCGAATCTATTGAAATTTAGTTCCAGGCTTAAATCTCTTCGGCTGTGACGATAATAGTGTAGCGTTCACTCGAGTTACTCACTCGATACGGCTTAACAAAGTTGAATGATGTTATTTAGTCTCTTGAGATATAGTGAGTCGTTTACTCTAACATATTTGCTTTTTGAATCGTCGTTATTTTAACCGATGTACGATAACTGAGAGGTTGAAAATAGGTTCATTTTGTTGACACTAAAAATTCATGACATACTCGTATCAAATGATTATTACAGATATTAATCATTGAATTTCCGTTTATATACATATTAGTAATATTACTTGTTTGTACAACATTAATTGCAGTTCAGTTAAAATCAAACATATATTTTATCGTTTTGCTTTCCCATCTATAGGAGTGATTAAAAAAATCATTAAGGATAATTCAAAATGCGGTAATTTTAGACGGTCATGCCCTTAAAGTTAACTATTGTAATTGGCATATTATTCAAAACTTGACTTTGCTTAAATTGTTAGTAACTATCTACAGTTTACGCAGTTTAAACTGAGTCGTCGGGCAATACAGTAGGTATATAGTCGAATAAACGATCTTTGTAGTTTTGGGTATTCTATTTAACGAAATTAAAACGCCTGGTAGTGACTTTTGGATACGATTGACTGTAAATCCTCGATAAGTTGTTAGTCAACGTTATTTATTACTACGACTACCCGACCCGATGACTCAATTTAAAATGCGTTCATATCGGCGGAGTAGTATCATGACAGCTACTCGGCCAAGTTCGACCTGTACTGTTCGAGTTTGTACCTGCGTCGAAAAGATGTCGCCGACATCCGACAGTTCACTATTATATATAAATATTGAGCTTAAAATATAATGGTGCAACACCATTTTTTGTAGAAAATGCAGAACCATTTCCGATGTCTAGTCTGATAGGATATGAATATCGTATATCTTTTGACTTTCTAAATCGATGACTAAAGTAAAATTTAAACGTCGATAGAGACGTAATTTTTGAAGCTTGACTCAGCTTGGTGTACCTAGTTTTTATACATCTGCAATGCGCTTAATTCGACCTCCACAGAATATGAGCTTAGAGATAAAACGTGAGCGCAAACAGAGTTGGATTCCACTCGCATGTACGTTTTACGTGTTATAATAGACGCTGCTATACGTGTATTATAGCACTGTTTTATGTATAATCGTGCTATAATAGACGAAGTGCATATATTATAACAAGGTATACAGTATGTCTACTTTAATAGCTGTTTTAAAGCCACTTTAAAAACACAAAGTAGTTTTGTTGTGAAGTTGCAACAACGTTATATAATTTGTAACATTGAATAGTAAAATTAAAGTGAAAAGAGTCTTTATTTTTTATAGAAAGAAGTTTTTTGTGAATTAGACATGGAGCCATCATTTTATTAAAATTTATTTAAAAAAAATAAATGAAGTAGTTTAACATTTCTTCATTACTGCTAATTATATCTAAGTCTAGGGACTTTGAACCATACGTTAAAAGTAAAAAGATTTCCAAACATGATACATTCATATTATGTGTGTTAGAGATAAGTGCATTCGCACAAACAAACATAAATAAACTGAATTCTTTAAATACTTTTGTTTCGTTATAGTTCTATTATTTATATACCTATCGCCGATAATATCCGCATTATTTGCTTTTAAAAATTCATTTGACTAAATACTAACTTTTATTACTTTTCCTGTAAAGATGAGAGAGCAGAGACGATTACTATATACCTGAGTATGGATGGGAAATTTAAAGTAGGTAAACATATTAATCTATTTATATTTTTATTTTAACTGTCTCGAAAGCTTCTTAAAGGCTCGATAAAAGCTGTTCGGTAAGATTATTTGAAACGGACTGGTACTCAGTAAGGATCAGTTTCATTATAAGCACTCGTAGGTACCGGATATACTGATAGTAGTCCATTTACCGAGAAATGGAGCGTTTCTTTGTAGTTTAATCCCTGATTCCGCTCTCGCAAGATGGAGCCTTCAGTAAAGCCTTGAGACTGGATGAGCCCCTAAATTGGCGGTTTGGGAATAATACCCCTCTACATTTTCAAAGGAGACCCGAGAGATTTACGAATTATGTACGTTAAATATTTAGGTTAGGATGGAAAATGTTTATGAAGGGATTAATCTGATTTTTCTCCTTTTTTGTTTCCATTTTGTCCTTGTGATTTTTATATTTTGAACACAAAACCTTGAAATTTAGTTTTTATGGATTTAATAAAGTTTATTTACCCGTCTCTTTTTAATTTAAACGGAGGATGTTCTTAATTAGGCATTTGACGCATAATCATATTTATTCATATTAAACATAGGATAGGTAGGTCAATTGATTTAAAGATTATTAATTTTTTTAGTTAAATTAATTAGAATCTTTGTAATATCCAAGTTAATCAAATAATGTAAACATTAATATTCTTTATGTAATTTTAATGCAACTGTTACATTTACATACATTGTTTTATTAAGATCTGACTAAAAAAATTTAAAACTATTTCACAGGGACGAATTCGATTAAGCGGTACAAAAAAATACATTGTATTTTTGTATGAAAGTATAAATACATTTTTTAAGATAAATTGGGGAGTCTCTAATAATAATAAAAAGGCTTGATTTAATTAAATGATATAAAATAATATGAAGACATTTTTAAAACATTTGAACGCTACAGTTAAGTTAGTGGTATTGTTGAAATAAAACCAACTACTATGACGTTATCAATTCAATTCTCTTTTTGGCTTTTGACTGGGACAGCTTATTTCGCCTGTGTCACGTAGATGGAGAAGGCACGAACAAAGTTTGTACGGTGTGGATTGACAAGCTAAATTTCGATGAAAATACCATGTGCGCTACGCTACAATTTCACGATAGTCAAAACATTTAACTATTCATCTTATGCTACTCATTGTTTATGTGGCTTTACTGTAGTGAATTTTTTGTTCATTTTGTAGTTTTCTATAAATGAAACTTATAATCTAAACATGTAAAATGCAAAGATAAATAATAAATATCTGTCTATAAATGTTTCTAATCGCATATATATAAATATACTAGCTGTACAATGAGTCAGTAGTATTTCGCTTATAATATCTAGATATTCCCTGTTAAGTAGTGAGATAGTAAATATTTATTATGTATCTGTAACAAAATTAAGGCCACGTAAACAGTCCATTTCTATACAGCATTTAAGTTTGCATAAATCCCGCGCCTTTCATGGCCAAAGCTTCTCTTCAGACGTATTCAACGGAACTTTCTAGCAGTTTGCATGTAGTCTTTTGTTCGTAAAGTACGCGCCGTGAAAGATATCTGCGAACGTAGTTGGGCGCAGGAGGAACTATTTTTAAGTTTCCACCCATTCTCCCGCACAACAATGCTATCACTATTCACTGTTTATAGGGTTGCCGTTTTTATTTAACCGACTTTTTTATAGAGGTAATGTTTTATAGTGCAGTATATATTATAACGACTTAGCTCAATTCACAAGGATGAAGAGGCAAAGGGTGGCGCACATAGTTCAAAGAGCTAGTGTACCTTGGGGCCCCAAAGTTCAATGGAATCTCAGCACCTAAAAGTGCAGCGATGGTCGGCCCTGATGACATCAAACTTGCAGGGAGTCGCTAGGTAAGGCTCTGTAGGGTTTGAAATCCTTACGAGAGGCCAATATATTCACCCTAAACACACCTTAACCTGAACACCTGGAAACCCGGCGGTCATTATCGACATTTGGTAGTAATTAATAGTTTTATTCGTTATAATTGTCAATCCTCCAATCCGCACTCGTGTAACGTGAAGGGTAAAACTCTTAATTCTACTATCTCTACTATAGTAATATTTTGAACAGTAATTTAATAACCCTAGTTTCTAGATATTCGCTTGCATAATAACTGTCATATAGCTTTATACATAAAAGCAAGTATTCTTTCTTTTCTTCTTAGCTTTCAGGGGGAAAATTGCAGCATTCTTTTGGGTTCTTTAATATACCTGAGTAGTAAGATTCACAATAAAATGTACAGTTCTTTTGTACGGGTGCACAATGAAAATGAAGTAAATGGAAATAACGTTGTACGTTCGGCACAATGCACAAAATGGAGTATACTGTAGGCTTCTTTGTTACTTTATCTAGGTCTGAAATAAAAGATATACAACTACATACATATCGTAAACAATAAACATACAATATGGTAAAAGTTCTGTACATAACAGGTATCGTATATTGTTTTTATTATTTTCAATGATAATTGACAACAGTGTCACTGGTATTAGAATTGATTAGAACGGATGAATTGATAATAAATCAATTAACTTAATATGTTTACTTGCGCTGCCATCTCGGAGACATTTTTACTTCTCGTACGTGGCGCAGCGGTGGAGATATAAAATGGAGGTTCTGGTTTCGACTCCTGGCTGTGATGATTAAGATTTTCTAAATTGGTACAGATTTGGCTGGTGCTATTTACCACCCTACCGGCAAAGACGTACCGCAAAGCGATTTAGCGTTCGTTAGCGTTTCGAAATCGCAAGGGGTGTGGATTTCGTCCTATTTCTAACAAGCGAGCCCACTCCCATCTTAGATTGCAACATCACTTACGATCAGGTGTTATTGCAATCAAGAAACAACTTGTAATTAATAAAAAAAATAGAAACTACAATATAAGAACGCTTCCTTTGTTCGGTATTTTATATGCGCTCATGCAGCAAAAATCAATTTAATCACCCAAAGAATTCTTTTTTTCTTATGATTAGTTTGTTTAACTTTCTACACCAAATAAGCAAAAATCCCTTCTTACTAACCTCGTACCTCCTAACCTAACCTCATGAATACATATTACGAGGTATCTTTATACTATAATATCCTGCTGAGAAAATTCATTGAATCTTAGCACATACAGTCAAAAGCTGTTTGCCGAGCAAATACATGTTCTAGGGTTAGATAGTTAGTCTGTGTACAGTGTAGAGTGCTGAGTAAACAACCTTAGAGCTCTGTCTGCAAGGAGATAGATATTATCTGTTTGGATGTAGAATGAAAGCGCGTCTCTAACATACCCCTATCTATTTATCTTTGCTTTAAGTAAGGAGATTTAACTCTACTAAGTCAAAGTCAAAGAAAATTCAGTCAGAATGTATGTAAACTTTGAATGGACAATAAGTTTTTTAATTTAATTTTTGACGTGTCTATATGTGCGTGTGCATGTGTGTGCGATGTTTAGAATTAACTAAGGCCTCCGTGGCTCACTGGTGTGCGCAGTGGCTTTATAATACGGGGGTCTCGGGTTCGATTCCCGGCAGGGCCGAATAAGATTTTAAAATTGGTTTAGGTCTGGCTGGTGGGAGGCTTCGGCCGTGGCTAGCTTATTACCTTACTGACCAAGATGTACCGCCAAGCGATGTTGTGTAGAAACCGAACAGATTTTATCCTACTCGTAACAAATTAGCCCGTTTTCTTCTTAGAATGCGTCATCACTTACCACCAGGTGTGATAGCAGCCAAGGGCTAACTTGTGATGGATGAAAAAAACCACCTAGAGAAAAAGAATAGCCTACGAACTGTTTTTAGACATACCAAATTAAGTACTTTTAGGAGGAGTTCGTCATAAAATACTGTGACACAAGATTTTTTTATCAATGGAAACGAAGGAGGATCGTTTAGATATTATAGGTATCTGACGACACATATTTGCAAGATTAAATCCATACAAAAAAGTTAAACAAAAGCTAACAAAAACAAATATTTACTACGAGATACTGTAAATCTATTTATGGTTAGAAAAAGCATCCTTCGTAGTAAATGGCGAGCGTTTTTACCACGGTTCCCAGGCCTAACGCACTAACGCGTTTAACTAGAAATGTGAACTAACGCGTTCAACGAGTTTGTATGCGACTTTGAAACTTTTTTATTTTTTTATTTACATGACACATCTGTCCGTGTTAGTCTATCGACGAGGTTGATAGAAATTTTTAGATTAATAACCAATTAAGTTTACAACAAACTAAGGTTTATTACAAGTACACATCACAATAATTAGACAGGCTGTTACAATACATTTACATGTATCATTAGAGTGTGTGCCTAGATAAATGAGTCCAAAATCAATGGGTTTATTTACTTTAATTAGGTGGAGTAGGATTTTTAGCCACTTTTTGTCTCTACATCATGTTGTCCAGCTACTGTCCACATACTTACCCAATCACTGAAGAAACGCATATACGAGTTAAGTCGATCATTAGGATATGGTTTTTTAACTTCTCATTTATTTACAATTATTTTTGAATTTATATAATATTAAGTATATATTATAAAAAGCTTATAAAAGGTACCTACCAGATTATAGAAAACACTTAAAAAATTATAAAAAATCCAGTTCCCTGCGGGGCTCGAGAGCCCAAGAAATAAGAGGAAGCAAAGTTAAGTCTCCAGAGTGAGGAACCTCGTCACAATACGTTTCAAGAATTACCGCCTTAAGGTATTGGTCCAAGCTTTTCCCTATAAGATCATTGACTGAAACGACTATAGGAATATTAGTCTTCAACTTAACATTATGTGGTTATTATTGCCTTCTCAGTTAACCCAGTCAGGACAAGTTAAATAAAAGCTTCTTACCAGAAAGAAGTAAAGTTACAGGAACTAAACTCTAGCCTTCCAAGTTCACTAAAACCTCTGCAAATGCAAATTCCGTTACGTCAGCTCTCAGCTAGCCTCCTCAGTCGGAGTAACCCTGTTACGCAAACATAATATACGCAGCGGTTAATTGCGTCAGAGGCTACAAAACGGCCAATGGAGCGGCAAATGGGGCCTTCTGCTCCAACGGAGGCCTAACATTGATAGCTGGCAGGACAAACTAATCCTCTCGGCGTTGCTCGACGGGGCGGCCCGTGAAAAATGAATTTTCAGCCCGTTCCGCCGCCTGAAGGAGGGTAAATTGAGGTTGAATAATTTACTTTTCGTTGCCTCTTATTGCGTGCTTATTTCCCTCCCGAGTCGACGAATTTATTTTTTGGAGAGATCCCACTCGACGCGGCGTTGTTTAAGATTGTATTTTTGCCAAAGGTCATGTACACTTGTGGCTTTGGTCAAATGTTTGTTCCAATAAGAGGGCTTTATGTTACTACCATGGCTTAAAAACCTTTGGAACTTTAGGGATGATGCTTAAGTGCATTGGACGTTGGTTACTATGTAACTAACTGAATCTAGAACGCAAAAATTTGCCTTTATTTTAAATAGTTGTCGTTCATGGTAATTAAAACTAACATTTGGTCTGATCTTAAAAAACGGATTAATTGTTCACTTCATCAGGCTGTTCCAATTTAGGATCCAAAATCATGCTTTTCTATATTGATCAAATCTTGAAACAGCAGACCTTCTTATAGTCGTTATTTTTTATTTTTAGATTATTTGACCTAGATTCTGAATTCCTGATCTGACTGGACCCTGACGACATGAATTACATAATATTTTTCCAGGAAAAGCAAAAATACCACATTAATATTTCATCGTTCCTTTGTTCTAGTTTTAAGCTAAAATAGCTAAGAAATAGATGCAGCCATATCGTGTCTTTTATTTATTTCGAGACATTAAATAAAATTAAGTACCTACCGAAAATACGAGCGAACGTTCTAATATCACTATTTCAAGCCAAGGCAGTTCGTAGCACTTTGGCATAACACAGCATTAACCGTCTGTAGATTTCTGAGTAGATAACTTCATTACCAGATTCAATTAGACGAACGAATCAATTCGGCGTGCTCCAATCATGCCCATGTGTTAGCACTTAGTCAGCAATGCATGAATTAACTTCAATCAATTACAAACACAGATGGAATGGACTTTGTTATCTAATTATCCGATTTGATAACTCCAACCTCCTGTCTCCTACAGGAAAGCAACTATTAGGTACTTGTTCAATTTTGGAAGAAGGGTTTGGAGGTTAGACGAATCATGCTGTCCCAATGCGGATTAGAGGCCTCAGGGTGATGAAGATCATTCTCAGATGTTGATGATACTAACTGAGACTGACGGCTTAACGTGCTCTCTGAGGCTTTGGTGATACCACGAACTTACCACAACATTTAATGTTTGGTATATATCTTATAAATTTCAAATGGGCCACGAACTTCAAATCCAAATGTAATTACCATCTTCAAAATACTTACTCAATGTGTAAATTAAAATTGAAATAGGAAACGCATGTAATACCTAATCAATTTAAAATTATGTATTGTTTTTTTTTATAAAATGTTACTCAAAAGATATTAAATCTAACTGTTATAAAATCCAATCCATCCAATTCGAGTTTGGCTTAGCTGATTGAGTGTAGATATCCTCCATCCCCTTGCGCAGTTAAGTCATCTTAACGATCAGTAATCTTTAGTACTGAAATAATTATTTAATCGTCCTAGTTACTATCTTTGATTGTCTCGTCGTCGAAGGTCGTACCTTGAAATCTATGGTGCCTATTTCAAACTTTCTTTGAGAGTCTTTGGTTCTATGAAAATCTTTGGTAGGTACTTTCATACCTTGTCCCAGTGAATTTTCAGGCAATTCTATACAGAAGTTAATATTAAAGAAGCCTTTGGGACATTCCTTTACTGCTTATGCTTTTAAGAAAGCGACTTTAAAATTCATTGCATTCTTCATTTTTCAAAAGAAAGCACTTTGGCGTCTCTACTTTCTAACTTTAATATTAAACATGCTGCTGGTATATCTCTGTGTACTATATTAAATGCAGATCATATGAAAAATTTATAAAGCAAACTTGCTATATGTTTACTAAGAACTTAGTTTTGCATAACGTTATACTACAAAGATTTATAACTATATATAACTCGACGGGGTGAGTCTCGAATTCGACTTCATGTTTTTGTCTTTAGGGTCACGTGAGGAAGAGAAAAGAAGGAGGATTATTCGAGGACGCCACAACTATAGATAGAGTGACATAGGAACAACTTCGGAACTTACTCTCTCACAACTCTCTCTCACAAATTAAAAGGCATGCCTTTATTATTTATAAATGAAGATCATGATCTTCATTTGGATGGTATTAATGGTTCTCGACTAGCAGATAGATTCATTCCTATGGACTGATGGGATAGGAGACCACTCAATTTTTGTCGCCTTAAGTAGATAGATACCCTTCTAAAATAATGACAACTACCCTACTTTCTCTAAAACTCTAAACCAGAGTGGGCGTTCTCTAAAATCTGCCGCCCATAGGACACTTCCGCCTCTTGGTCGATGATTGTCAGGATTGTCTAGTCTATGTACCTACTTGCTTGCTAATATGTTTCGATGAATAATCACAAAGGATATTCGATAAGATTCAATCAATTTCTGCAATAAGAATACTTGTATTTGACATTCTAAGTTATTACCTATAATGTCCAATAATAACCTTTAAAGTAACTTAGTAATCATTAAAAGTTAATTTCTAGTTTAGTTTGTTCCAGACACTTTGGACAGACAAAGTATATGAGTAAACATCATAAACCTTAATTAGAGGTGAAAGTTACGTAGAAAACTCGAATAAAACAAAAGTTATTTTAGTTAAAGTTTTTTGTTTTATTTAGGTATACCTACTTACGTCATTTAGGAATTGCCATAATGTGAAGTACCATAAAGCCAGATTTTCTTAAATTTTAGTTTGAGTATTTAGAAAAGGATAACTGGCAGAATATAATTTAGACATATTTAATAAACTTACAGAAATTGTTTACAAAATGATGTCAGAAAATTGCTGTTGCATGAAAAGAGAGTTGGTATTATCTCCTCTAGGACGGTAGTTTTCCGTAGATTTTTATTAAATTAACTAGTATTGCGATTTTTTAACGACTTTTCGTAAAAGTTTTCCGGTTTTTCTCACAGGGAAATATTCGTAGGTTAAAGAAAAAGTGAATAAGTTTTAAAGAGAACTATTTAATAGGTTTCCTAATGAATTTTGTAAAGTATAAATTATAAATAATTTTCCACTTTAAGCAATTTCTTAAAGTCCCTTTGGTTATCCACTTAAAAAATATTATCAAAAACAAAATAAAAGGTTTTAAGACGGCGGGCGGGGCTGGCAGACAATTGGTTTATGACTACACGACATTATGATGTGAAAATTATGGGTGATAGGTGATGGGTGATGGGATAGGTGGTTAAAACAATTACAAATAAAGGAATAATAAAGGACAAGTAAATAATTATGACAGGTTTGTTAGTAATAAAAGGTAGGTAGGTACTTGTAAGTAGTACACTTCGTTTTGAACTACAGGAGTAAATTTCCAATTAGCCAGTAGAAAAATAATTTACGGAAGTAATCAATTTTTCGCGTGAACAAATGAAAAAAAAATGAACATCAGCACAATTTCGACGGTTGTCCTTTAAATAGGGCCGTAAAGTACGAGATATTTACGGCACACATAAACATTCCAATCACGTTATTGCTTTACGAGCATTTTTCCACTTTCATAATAGTGTGAAGCGTTACGGATCGTAAATTGTGAAGTGCCCGCTCGAATGTCCGGAGCTGTATTTTCGCTGGCTTTAAGCTGTTAAAAGAGGGCTTTTTCGAGTGCCACATTTAAATATGGTGCAGTCGATTTAATTAACTATTGGACGGTGTAAAATTTTATATTGCACAGCTACTTGGTATAATTGATAAGGATGAAATTGCAAATTACATAATCGTACCATAGCAGTGCTTATCCTTTGAGCTATGTCTACTACTTTGGTTCTCTCGCGGATTTCCCCATTATGGATACTATCTTTCAGAGAGACTCCCAACATAGCTCGCTCCATAGCCCGCTGAGCAACCTTAAATTTGTGGACGAGGCCAACTGTCAGTGTCCACGTTTCTGCGCCGTAGGTCATTACTGGCAGGACTCACTCGTTGAAGACTTTTGTCTTTAGGCTTTGGGGTATCGACGAATCAAATATGTGACGCAATGGGCAAGCCATATAATTCTCAGAACAGATGGTCGAATGGACCACTAAGCGTAGTGTAGGACGCCCTCCAGCCCGACGGTCCGCCGACCTCAAAAAGGTAGTGGAAAGTGGCTGGATGAGAAAGGCAGAAAATCGTGTGTGTGTGTGTGTCTATGTCCAGCAGTGGACTAATACAGGCTGATGATGATGATGATGATAGCAATGATACTTGCCTGGATTTTACTGTACAAGAGGATTATATTTTAAAACGCATTTAATGTCTCACGCAAGAATTTAATATGTTATAATGTTTATAATTTGTATACGTATATAATATATTATGTTCGTAGCAAAGCAAATTTTGGTACTAGCGGTGCCACGCAGTCTCGCCCGTGTGTTTCTTGTTCCCGAGGGAATTTCGGGATAAAATGTAGCCTATGTGTAACTTTGATATGTAAGCTTATTATTGTGAAGTTTCATCAAAATCCATTCAGTAGTTTTTGCGTGAAAGATTAAGAAACATCCATCCATCATACTTACAAACTTTCGCCATTAGAATATTAATAAGGATGTATATATGAAGGGTGAATTTCCAAATTCTATACCACAGTAGCAACGACAGTCGTCTATCGATTTTTTACACCGGGAAAGGAGGATTACTTTTTTTAATGCTTGTTTGTCAAACAATAATTTAAAATGTAATAACGTGTACAATATATGCGTATAATATACTTGTAGCTAAACCTATATGTTTGGACATATTTGATGTAATGTATAAAATGAAATCTGAATGAAATATAAACGGGCAGCCATTTTACTGAACTGTCAGTGGCAGTTTTCGACGAGTTAAGCTTCTACTTAGCGCCCTTGTTTTTGTTTAGTCAACTTTTGGTTTTGCTATTTGGGTATTTAATCCACTTTTGTTTTATTTTATTGTATACTTAATTCAACATCTGTTTATTTGGGTTAGATAATTTGTTTAATGTTAGATTGATGAGAGTTAGATTGTAGGGAATGATTACATACCTATTAAACTTCTCGGTTAGAAATAACCATAAAGCCTTTGTTGACATAAAACCTCCAATGATAAGAGGATTTTTTTTATATATCTACTTAATGAAGTCACTTAACTGCCCTGGTCTATGTGGCATCGGATCATGAGCTCTTGGGTACGACTCCTGGAGAATAATTTTGGAGAATTCTAAGCCCGGAATTGGGCTTATTCCTATTTCACCGTCGTGCGTTGGAGAGCACGTTAAGCCATTCACCCCGGTCACTATTATCGACATCTAATAGTGATCGATAAATTCATCAAACCTTTTTCTTCTCTTCTTCGTTAGCCAATTTCTACCATTTTGGTGTAGGCCTCCTTTAACCTCTTCCATTTCTTCCTATTTTGAGCTGTCAGAATCTCGTTACTGCCGCATTAATCAAATATTAACTCTTAAACCCTTCCGTAAAGGAGTAGCATGGTTAGTCAAAGTTCCATATCCCCTCTTTTAAAAAAGAGGTCCTCGAGTGCCCACTAATAAAATAACACTAAATGTAGGTATTATATTCTAACTAATATTATAAAGTTAATAGTTTGTATGTATGGATGGATGTTTGTTACTCTTTTACGAAAAAACAACTGAATGTATTTTGATGAAGCCTCACAATAATATAGCTTACATATCAGAATAACACATAGGCCACATTTTATCCCGAAATTCCTACGGGTACGAGAACTACGCGGGTGAAACCGCGGGCTTCCCCTACTCAAGGCACTAAATAAATTCTATTCTATATTAAAGTTCTATAGTTGAAGAAGAAATTCAATAAAAGCATTTCTATGTTAGACTAAAGAAAAGTAATGGTATCAGTATTCGATCTAGACGTCACCGGGTGGGTCGCCGAAGGGCGCAGTGCGTTCACCGTCTCCTAATAGCATTCTAAATGTTTAATGAGATTCTTTACCGGGCTCATTCTGATGGATACTGAGTGCCTTTTAACTTCGTATGTAGATTCGGTTTGTTATTATTCTTATACGTGACATTTATATTTGTCTCTATCAATGTTTGTTGAATCTAATATTCACACTTTTAATATTTTAAATGTGAATGTTTGTCTGTCTGTTACCTTATCACTGCTAAACTGCGGTTGGGTTGAACTATCTTTGTTAATGAGACCAATGAAACCTTGGACATAGGCAAAAATAAAACGAAAATATAAAACAATATTCTCGACGTAAAGAACCCTATGTTTAAAGGGGGTTAAAAAGGAATTGTATTTTCTAAAAAACAAATCAGTAATTTTTGAAGACATATATATTTGACAAATGCTAGAGGTACATAAACCATCACTTAAACATAACACAATGTATTTTAGATAAATTTTAAGTGCGTCGTATTGATACGTATAAAATAAATTTAAATATTGATAAATTAAAAAAACAAAAATTGTATATTTTTAAAAAAGTACGTTCTAGTATTGTGCATGTCAGTTTAAGAACTTTTTTTCTTTATTCTTTCTCGTAGGGAAAAGGCAAAGATATTACACACCCATGTCTTCATCAGTTTAAGTACATAAAAATCTGTATTTTTTTGAAAGAGCATCTGCCAGTTTTTTTCCTGTTCGGTTGTAGGTAGATTTGTGGTTAAAGAATCTTTTATTCTCAAAAGAAATTACAAAATTTCACTTAATGAGAAATTAATTATAAATTTTACAAAAGAAAATGCGCAGCGGCGAGCAACAAACCGATCGTAAAAGTATGTAGGTAGATTTGTAAAACGTTTGCACTTAGCGCGCCTGGCAATGCCGATGCATATCCAGGACCGTACTCAGACATTCTTTATAATGTATTTTTTTAATCTTTTCTTGAAAATATTTATTGATTTGCACCTGCGAACTGGTTTTTAGAAAACTAGTTACAATATTATTGATGTGATTCGCTTATAGGGTGGTTGTAAAGTTTAAAATCCGATTGGTGAAATCTATAGTCGACGATTTTAAACTGAGTCGTCGTGCAATAAATGTCACTTGACAGTATACAGTTAATTAAACGGTCTAAGCAGTTTTGGATATTCTATTTAAAGAAATTAAAACGCCTGGTAGTGACTTTTGGATATGATTGTAAATCCTCGATAAGTTGTTGAACAACGTTATTTATTAGACTCGACTCAGTTTAAAATGCGTCGACTGTATCTAGTAGATAGCTAGTGTAGGGCTTTACGATGATTGCATTTGCGAGATTTAGTAATGTGCTCCGGAATATCAACTAGCACTTAGGCTTACAGTATCCATTTGGATTAATCCATCAAAGGGCCATACCAAATCACTGAATCGTAATACTTGCCACGAGCTGGTTCATAATGAAATTATTTTATACCCGGTTTAAATTTATTATTCGTTTCTCTTCCATATTTTAACAAGATATTTTACCAATGTTAAATATAAAAAAAAACTATTTATTAATTCCGCTCTTCTATGTGTCAATGATTTTATAACACAATGGGAGAGCCCATTGTGTTATAAAATCATTGACAACAAAATAATGACTAGTAGTACATATGACGTAAAAAGCCTATAGCAATATTAAACCTTGGCTGAAATACTACTATACTTCTTAGCTACAAAAATAAGCTTTCCTAGCGATATAATTTCCTAGACCAATTCAAAATCAATTTCTTCAAATGATTAAAGGGGAAACCCCTTTAATTAGAGTTAAAAGCAAGCGTTTAATAAATTCGTCAGTTTCAATAATGGTTTGATAGTATAGAGACGTCTCGTCTCGCGTATTGTTGACTCTGGGGCACACACACTATTATGTTTAGAGAGCTAAGCGTTAGATATTTTCACACAAGTTTGATACGTTCCGATGGCGCAGTGGCCGGCGGGCTGAGTATATCTAGCGATACCGAGATCGAATCCTACTCGCGAAATACTTTTTCGTTTTTTGTATTGTTTTATAAATTGGTTAATTCCAACGAATTGCGGGGAGTGGGGCTACGTGCCGGCAGGCAGCCATTAGAGATTGATTCGCCAATAAAACGGCAGTAAGGCCGTGCATGAGTTGACTTTTTTTTGGAAATATTTTAGTGCAGTTATTTTGATTATGAATAACTAAGTAATACGAGTGAATAATAACTAATAACTCAGTGAATCCTTTACATTGTTCACCCTGGCCATATAATTCATGTTTACTGCGAGCATAGGGGTAAGTTGCACACATATTATGCTTTAATGTTATGGATATCTATCTATAAGCTGTGCAGTTCTAAGGTAGTCTTTTCCTTGTTGTAGCTTACCGGAATGCCCTTTTAAGATTACGCGATTAATGCATCGCTCAAACTAAATATACTATCTAACCCTGAGAGAACTAGCCGTGGTTGGTGTGGCAGAGAACCAAAGAAATCTCTCCTGGCGCCTAACATTAGAATTAATTAGTAACTATAAATAACAATAATATATAAGTTAGTGTACCTTAGTCCTTAGATAATTTAAGTTAGTTTTCTTTGTTACCTTATTGTTAGGCTTAAGATGCTATTTGCAATAAAATAAACATTTATAGGAAACTACCTACAAGACTTTAAATTAACCCGTAACAATAGCGCCCAACGTTAAAACAAAGGGTTATGCATTAGTCTTAATTCAGATAAGTGCCCATAATAATTTACGCAAGTACTTTTCTATCCAATTTATTTTTATCGATTAACTTAGACATTGTTATATTATTGTTTAGCTCACACAACAGTGGTGATTTTGTTACAATGTTTTTAGTGAGTAGGTGTAATACGCATTATCGCAATAAAAGCTATAGTTAGATAATAGCCAAAGGATAGTTGGATTAATTTATTGTATGCTTGCAAACTACCTACATTATAAATATTAAATAATATTCTTTTATAAATATAACTGATAAATAAGTAAATAATCTACATTAATAGTGAAGATTAGGTACATTGTTTTAAATATTCATTATTAGGTAACTTTTGCAAGCATGCTATTTATTAATGGGTAATATTTCGATACCTACTCGTAGTTAACTGATTTTATTTCATACATTTGTGCAAAATAAGCAAATTGTAATATAGGAAATTGTTATTATTTGTAGTATTATGTATATAAGTACATTGTGCACGGTGATTAGATAAATTACTTGTTTGGGATAAGTGGAAGCTGTTCCTAGGCATCTTTATCACATTCCTTTGCAATATATTGCGTGATTGCTTCAAATTATTATAATTAGATATTGGTCAAATTTGAAGTAGGTAGTTAAGTAAATATTATGTTCTGCATTTTATTATTACATTGTAGTTAAGATCATAATAAGTGTGTTTGCACTTACATTATAATAAGAGTTTATGCTAGGTGTGGGTAATAGGTTAACGTACTGTAATTTTTGTAACTTTCTTTTTTAAGTTTTGTGACTTGTTTTTTTGGTCAATCATGGATCCTCAATACTTGTTAAAGGATGAAGTAGAATTCGAGCTCGCTTCTCGTGGATATACTCAGCCAGGTTTAGTATCAGCCTTAAAGACAATTCTAAAAAAAATGTTAGAGGCAGAAAGTTTAATGAATGTGTCGTATGAGATAAAATCACCACAGGCATCTATTAATACACCTTCTCTGGAATTAGATGTATGTTCCGTCAAAATTAATAATGTTATGTGTTACGTCTCCGAACTACATGAAAAACCAGATAAACAACTTTTTAAGAGGTTAATTTCACGCTTATTTCATATAGTAAATAGATTAAAATTGGCAGTCCCTGTTGATGAAGTAGATAAAGATAGACGAAACGTACTCCTTGATAAAGCTGTTATCTTGTTAAAAGATTTAGAGGGAAAAGATGAGATTGAAGATAGCGACAACATTACTCCTGAAATGAGAGAGGCATTACACAACTCAATAGGAGAGGATAGCAAGAAAATTTTAAATCTTATAGATAGACCCGTATCCCAAGAAAACGTAATTCCTTTAACTTCAGATGCAATCGGAGTAGGAGGTACGGAAGAAATTCTAGCTATGCATCGTAATTTAGGACAAAAAAGAGTTAGTTTTGCGCAAGAAGATTTAGATATTGCCTTTGGCAGGGAAAAGCAGTTGCAAAATAAAGTTTTTAATTCAACCACATTTGACGATCTTCAACAAGTGCGTAAGCTTAAATTAGTTCCCATTAGTCAATGGGGAGTTCATTTTTATGGGGACAGTAATATTAGTGTAAATGCGTTCATTGAACGGGTACAAGAGCTGAAAGATGCTAGAAATGCTTCTGATGATGATTTATGGCGCCACGCTATTGATTTCTTTAAAGGTGATGCTTTGATTTGGTTCCGTGCAAATAGAGAATTTATTAGAAATTGGGATGAACTTATATTGCTATTAAAACGTACATTCCAGTCACCATATTATGAAGAAGAGTTACTTTCAGAAGCTAAAGCTAGAACACAAGGTAGTAACGAATCGGTGCTGATATTTATTGCTGCCATGCAAAATTTATTTAACAGACTACCTAACAAGATATCGGAACAAGAGAAATTGTTGATTATAATAAAGAACCTCCAACCATACTATCAAAGGGCCGTATGTAGGGACACCTTCACATCAATTTCAGACCTCATTAATGTCTTGCGTATTATTGAAAGAACGAAATTTAACTGTGACAGATTCCAAGAACCGAAATCTGAAATAAACTCTCTAGAGCCAGATCTAGCCTATAAAATGCACAATATTAAAGTTACAAAACAGATAAGTGAAATAAATGGTTCTAATACAACCAATCAGTATAAGGTTCAAATGAGATGTTGGAACTCTCGAGAAACCGGCCATTTATTTCGCTCTTGCTCGGCACCAAAACAACGACTATTTTGCTATCGTTGTGGTCGTTTTGGGTTGACTTTGAAGGACTGCACCTGCAAGGGAAAAGGGAGTGGGGAAAGCCTAAAGCCAGTCAACTGAGTCTTTCCCCTACTTGTATAAACAAAGACTGGCAAGACTGGTTAAATCACTTAAGAAATTTCATGTCTCGAAAGGTTTTATCATGTTTAACTTTTAGAAAAAGCAATGATAATAGGCCATACATACGATTAGTTATATTGAATTTTGTTTGCCATGGGCTGCTTGACTCGGGGGCCACCTGCAGCGTGGTAAATGCTGATTTTGCGGATACTCTAAAACGTCTCGGGATTAAAACACAAAAAATTAAACCACTGCATATTGCAACTGCAGATGGTGCCAGGCACTGTATAACTGAGGGTTTTGATGTGCCAGTTAGATTTAATGACCAGTTTCACTATGTGACAATGTATCTCATGAATGATTTGTCTCAAAAATTGATCTTAGGAAAGGATTTCTTTGAACTATTTGAGATATCATTTAAATTTAAAAAGGATTCTAAAGAAGAAATATCAGAAATAACTGTAAGTGAGAATAAAGCAGCAGCAATAATAGGCAAAGATGATTTAGATGATAGCCAAAAACAAAAACTAGAGAACATTATTTGTGAAATACGAAATTGTGTAGGGACTGGTTTAGGTAGAACTAAAATTATTAAACATTTCATAGATACAGGGAACAACAAACCTATATATCAGAAACAGTATAGTTTTTCTCCAGTTATAAAGAAAGATATTGAACGCGAATTAGATGACATGTTGGAGAAAGATGTAGTTGAACCCTCTTACAGTCCATGGTGCTCCCCTATTGTATTGGTCAAAAAATCCAATGGTACTAACCGACTTTGCTTAGACAGCAGACAGCTTAATAGAATAACAAAAAGGGATACTTACCCTCTACCAAGAATTTCGGGTATTGTGGACAATTTACGTAATGCAAAATATCTTAGTACCATTGACCTAAAATCAGCATTTTGGCAAATTGAACTAGAAGAATCTAGCAAAGAAAAAACAGCGTTCGCAGTGCCCGGAAGGGGACTTTTCCACTTCAAAGTTATGCCTTTTGGCCTTGTTAATGCGTCACAGTCTCAACAAAGATTAATGGATATCCTATTTCACATTCTTGAAGGCAAAGTTTGGACTTACCTGGATGACATAGTGGTGTGCTCTGAAACCTTTGAGGAGCACTTAAAAATTTTAAGACAGGTAATGAATATTCTTAAGGAAGCAGGGCTAACTATAAATGTAGACAAATGCAAATTTGCACGAGCAAGCTTACGATTTTTAGGCTACATTATAGATAAAGAGGGTTTGCGCACTGACCCTGAGAAAGTTTCAGCCATAATGAACTTCCCTAGACCAAAAAACATTAGGGAATTAAAGAGATTTATAGGGATAGCAAGCTGGTATCGAAGATTTGTTAAGAACTTTTCACTTGTTGCAGCACCACTACACGATTTAACAAAAGGCAAAAAATCTAAAAAATTCATCTGGACGGAAGAGACAGAAAAGGCATTCCTAAATCTAAAAACGTTACTTACTTCTGCACCAGTAATATCATGTCCTGATTTTACAAAGCCTTTTATAATTCAATGTGATGCTTCGAATAAGGGAATTGGAGCGGTCTTATGTCAAAAAATAAATAACATCGATCAACCAATATCTTATTTAAGTAGAAAATTAAATAATCGTGAACAGCTTTATTCCACATCAGAACGGGAGCTCTTAAGTATCGTTTATGCCGTTGAAAAATTTAGACCTTATATAGATGGGCTGCACTTCACCGTAGTGACAGACCACAGTGCACTTAAGACGCTGCATAACATGAAAGATCCACACGGTAGATTTGGAAGATGGGCAATGAAGTTGCAGCAATTTAATTTTGATATTGTTCATAGACCTGGCAGAAGCAACGTAGTACCGGATGCTTTGTCGAGGGGTGTTAATGTAATCGAATCTACCGATAATGTTGACATACAAATTTTAGATAGACATAAAGATGATTGGTACAAATCAAAAGTAGCTAAAATCGAACAAGAAGGTAAAATAGGCAACGATTGGCAAGTTAAAGAGGGTTTACTTTATAAGAAAATTTGTCTAAAACAATATCCTAATAGAACTAACGATTGGAAATTAGTCATCCCAAATTCTCTGCGTAATAACGTTCTTAAACACTGTCATGACGATGTTACCGCAGGCCACTTAGGGATACGCAAAACTCTTTTCCGAATTAAACAATATTATTATTGGCCGGATATGTTGAGGGACGTAAGAAATTATATTGGAAAATGTGATACATGTGCAAAAGTCAAGGTGTCACAGAACTTACCATTGGGTCATATGGGTGAACATAGAACAGTGACAGCACCGTGGGAAATCATATCTCTGGATTTAATGGGTCCGTTTCCCAAAAGTAAACGCGGTAACACGATGCTTTTGGTGATAACCTGTTTATTTAGTAAATTTACACTACTATTTCCGCTGAGAACGGGAAAAGCGGATAAAATTTGTGAAATTTTAGAAAATCAGTTTTTGTTGTATGGCAGAAGTAGGGCCATTATTTGTGACAATGGAAGACAGTTTGATTCGTTGTTGTTTAAAGATCTTGCAGAAAAGTATGGCAGTCAAATTTGGTATACTCCTAACTATCATCCTCAGAGTAATCCCACGGAACGAGTTAACAGAGTCATTGGAACAATGATAGCTTCTTATATTAATTCTAAAAAGCATAACGAATGGGACACACATCTACAGGAATTTGCTCATGCAATTCGAACATCCGTTCATGAAGCTACTGAACACACTCCATCCCTATTATTCCTCGGTCGGGAGACATCTTTTCCTGTAAAATTCGCAAATACACCTGTTAACATCCAGTTCCTTGCTCAAGACGACTCCATTTTGGTTGATACAAAGGAATATTTACATAATCTTAATAATATTCGACCAAATTTGCATAAAGAAGTGAAATTAAAATTAAGTATAGCTCATGAAAAAAGTCTAAGGTTTTATAATGAGAAAAGAAGAATAGCTAGCTTTGAGGTAGGAGATGTGGTATGGAGAAGAACAAAATTTCTGTCTAAAGCGAGTACGAAATTTATGGCAAAATTAGCTCCAAAATTTGAGAAAGCCATCGTCATTAAAAAGCTATCTGAGAATGTATTCCATTTAAACAATGTTTATGGCAAGTCGATAGGCATTTGGCATGCTAAAGACTTGAAACCATCATGGCGAGCTATAACATAAAAAAAAAAATATACATATATAATAATATTTTTTTTTAGGCGTGTCAGGGGAATATTATGTTTAGAGAGCTAAGCGTTAGATATTTTCACACAAGTTTGATACGTTCCGATGGCGCAGTGGCCGGCGGGCTGAGTATATCTAGCGATACCGAGATCGAATCCTACTCGCGAAATACTTTTTCGTTTTTTGTATTGTTTTATAAATTGGTTAATTCCAACGAATTGCGGGGAGTGGGGCTACGTGCCGGCAGGCAGCCATTAGAGATTGATTCGCCAATAAAACGGCAGTAAGGCCGTGCATGAGTTGACTTTTTTTTGGAAATATTTTAGTGCAGTTATTTTGATTATGAATAACTAAGTAATACGAGTGAATAATAACTAATAACTCAGTGAATCCTTTACATTGTTCACCCTGGCCATATAATTCATGTTTACTGCGAGCATAGGGGTAAGTTGCACACATATTATGCTTTAATGTTATGGATATCTATCTATAAGCTGTGCAGTTCTAAGGTAGTCTTTTCCTTGTTGTAGCTTACCGGAATGCCCTTTTAAGATTACGCGATTAATGCATCGCTCAAACTAAATATACTATCTAACCCTGAGAGAACTAGCCGTGGTTGGTGTGGCAGAGAACCAAAGAAATCTCTCCTGGCGCCTAACATTAGAATTAATTAGTAACTATAAATAACAATAATATATAAGTTAGTGTACCTTAGTCCTTAGATAATTTAAGTTAGTTTTCTTTGTTACCTTATTGTTAGGCTTAAGATGCTATTTGCAATAAAATAAACATTTATAGGAAACTACCTACAAGACTTTAAATTAACCCGTAACAACACAACTAAATATCAATACAAAATAATAACAATGCCATACTTCCCCACAAATTTAAATAAATTTTTCATTTTCTCTTTAATCGGAGTTACAAGCACGCTTTTAACAATGTTAGTTTCAATAATGGTTTGATAGTAGAGAAGTGTCGTCACGCTAATCGTTACGCGACTCTGGGGCACACTCACACAACTAAATATCAACACACACTGTTAAATATTAACGATGTCATTACACGAGCTGTCTCCATTCAGCCGCTTCGTTACGGAGCTCTCGTCACCGCTGGCTTTAATAAATTTATCTTGTCAGAGGGAATATTAAGCAAGTTTAGGAACAAATTACGAGCACAAAGTTGTTCCCACCTTCCAAGTTCGCGCGTAATTACAGCGGCATTTGCCCTAATGTCCCCTCGGAGCGCGTCGTTCCGCGGCGCAGGCCATATCACAGATCCGTTTTGGCGCAAACGAGCATAGATAACCGCTTTATTGCTTGACGTGTTGCCAGAATCTCTTCCTCGGGAATCAATAAGCTTACGAGTTAAGATGATCTTACATTTATAAGAAAGCGCTTAATTGTTTAGCATTTTTGCGTCCGTCCAGCGTGCAATGTCTTGAGACCCACAATGAATCGCAAAAGACTCATAGTTTAAAAATTCCATTATTTAATAAAGAGGAAACATATGATCAGTACATACGTAGAATTAATTGGTAATAAAAAACGGGTCGCAGGGAGCCGCTGGGCACATGCGGCTCAGGATCGTTGTGTTTGGAAGTCCCTAAAAAAGGCCTATGTCCAACAGTGGACGTCCATTGGCTGATAATGATGATGATGATGAATAATGAAATCTCTATGGCAGAAGATCTTTAACTTTCCTTCAAAGCCGGTAACTTCAATTTCAAATTCTTATATTACGAACTTGGGTAGATTCAAAAATAGCTATAGCCAGGAAAAAAAATGTCGCCGTATTGCGAAAAAAATAAGTTACATGATTTCTTTTATTAACTTACTATGCATGCATAGCTAAAAAGTGATTGAGATGCCCGCAATACTTTCTTTATTTACCTAACCAAGGTGTAGTAACCGAACTGCCGCCTAACTAAAATTAGGATAGCCACAATGATCGTCATTAAATAGTAGATGGCACTTGAAGAAGGAAATGTACTGAAAAATTCTATGAGTGTTTTATGGATTCAGGCAGATCAAACGCGAATAGATGTGCGATCATCTCCAAGAGCACATACTCGGGCCCGGGTCAATAAACGGTCCGAATCTAAGCACTGAACTGATGTCAGTGTACCGACAAGTCCTTATATTAAACGCTGTTTTATTGTCTCCCGTAGAGCGATAAAACTTCCGCAACAACTACTTTTGTAAAATAAAACTGAATGAACTGAATCATTTCGTCGCGGCGCGGTTGCTTCGTGGTTTATTTGTAAGTGGGAAATCTAAAATGGCGTTTCGCTACATTGTCTGTTGTTAAACTTTTCGTCGTTACATTTTGTTTCAGTAGTTTTGATTGTTTAACTTGTTAAAACATTCATTTGTATTATCGGATTACACTACAGGATCTGTTAACCGCTTTTTCAGTAGGTACAAAATGTAAGTGTTGACGCAGAATGCCTTTTTATTGAATGATCCACCCGTACTATATAATAGGAAATCGCCCATACACTGAGAACCACTCTACAGGACATGCTAGGAATCAGTTGTACCGCCAAGGGTCAGCAATCTGTAGCGTGGCTCTTAAGCCCCATGAGCCTGTCACTACATCGATAACCATGTTCTTCAGTCCGGAATACTACTTAGCGGCAGATATAAGGAGAGTAGTTGTACTTCCGAGATCTATCATAATAAGCTCTGCTACTACTGAAATAATAAAATACGAAATCACCGCTTGACTGCGATATCAGCGACTTTTAGGTCACCTGCTGCGATCGTCAAGAGGATGCAGAACACACAATACCAAAAGACGCGAAACACCTCCCTAAGCATCCCGAAACAGAAACAGCCGACTCAGGAACCTCTTCTGATACACAGGGGACCTTTCAGGATGCTCAGGAACCCTCGTGCGGAACCCCTGAACTCGGTAGCCTCGTTTCTACTGGAGGTTACCGATCACCTCTTGGGGATACCATCCCATGCTAAGAAAATAGTTTGTTAAATAATAAATCATTAAGTGACATGAATCTATCTTGTAATTTTGGAGCCCGTTTACTTACAATGATCTTTATATAATTCTCTGATACATTTCTAACATTTTTTTCCTTTTTTCAGGTAAAATTTGAGCCCCATAAGTTGTTTCCATTGTAACTCTTTTGAGGTAGTTACTGTAAGTAGACTCAGAAGCCGTGTATCGTTGTAACGTGCAACGTTGTAAGGATGAGCCACTAGCGAGCGCAGTACCAGGCTCGCAGTGGTAGCTAGGAGTGTCACCGGCGCTGTGAAACGTAGCATGTAGGTTAAGGGCCCTCCACGCTTTGTTAGCGCGCTCTAATCACTGCCGGCCCTCAGAGGCAAGCGACTCAAGGGCTCGTGGCGCACTAGCGTTTTGTGCATCACCTCTTTGCCGTATCTCCTACCACTCTATGCTCGCCTGGTACCTGCCGCCTGATTAGTAAAGAAAAGTCTAAATTGGCATAACGGACTTCGAGTTTATTTGACCTTTTGAAATACATGTTCAAAATCATATATTCTTACTGCATGAATGTTATTCAGTATATTATTAACCTTTGTTTTTCCCATAAATTGATTGAAGTATAGGTATTAGGTATGTAGAAAGTATAACTTGGATGGCTGCCACTTCAAACCAAATCTATATGACCTTTTTTGATTTATTGCTCTGCATAGTCAAAAATATTATAATTGAATATTGGTAATATTGAAATTCCTAAATAATTTACTACCGTACAGTATCTCAAAACATGAATCTACCTTTTTCGAGTTTTTTGAAGTTATTTAATAGGACGAAATTTTAATTAGGTTACATTATAATTATCGGATGAAGATCAGCTTCGGAATAATAAAAACATGTCATCAATTACGAATTTAATTATCTAGTTAATTTGCTAATCTTGACTTGCTTGACTTAATGTATTACAAGATATCGAGATGTAAAAAATTAGATATCAATTAAGGGAGGGATGAACAAATTTTAAGGAAAATCTCTGCCAATCCAAAAATCTATAGGTGGTAGGTTAATCACTTAAAAATAGAGGATAGCAAGCTTATTTGCCAACAAATAATGCGATAAAAACTTTAACATTATACGATTATAGTCTGTAACAATAACCTTAATAGCACATAGCATCCATTATTGTTTTCGGAAAATTTATCGTCATTTTGGTGACCGTGAGAGGAATTTGTAATTTGATTTTATGAGAGTTCCCGAGATCTTTTACTGCCTCCGCTGGGACTAAGAAAGTTTTCGTTAATATTTTTTGGTTACTAATGTTCTGAAGTTTTGATTACTTCGTGTATTTGTGTGAAATACGCTCTTGCTTTTACAAACATAAAGGATAGACATTCTTTTTTCCTCGACTGTTGTTGTGTTGCGAGGAATATAATTTTTCAAAGCATAAAGGTTTCCGACAAGCCAATAATGAGTTTGGTTTGCTTGTCCTCTGAAAAGAGGGGGACCGGAAGGGAGGCGGGAGAGAGGCGAAACTCATTTCCTAGCTGTCGACGGAAGCCCAGCCGGCCAATAAGCATGGAAAAATTGTACATATTCAGAAATGTCTGGGAATTTTGAGCTTAAATTTTAAATTTCCTTTTTTCCACAAATATTTGACGGCTTTTTTCGAGAGTATTCCTTCATTTATATGCTAACCAAGTTTTGATGTTTTAAATATTTTTGTATAAATTCTTGAAAATGCTTCAAGATTTTGTGACTTTCAGCATTTCTACGTAAGGTTGCAAAATCCTAATTAAATTAAATCCACATCAGTACAACGTAGAGAGATAATTGTAATATTTTGTAATTGTAGCATTTTGCGGCCAGTTTAACCTCATGCAAAACTATATCAGTACTAGAGATAAGAGATACATGAATTGCAGAGATTTTTACTATTTTGTTTTAGGTTACTTCCGTATTATAAAGGCGAAAGTTTGTATGTATGGATGGATGGATGGATGTTTGTTACTCTTTCACGCAAATGCTACTGAATGAATTTTGAACAAACTTCACAATAATATAGCTTACATATCAGAATATCACATAGACCACATTTTATCCAGAAATTCCATTTCTGGATAAAATGTATTACATAATACCAATAATGATAGGCAAATCGATCAAGCAATTATTGAACTTAAGCAACATGAATGAAACGATTTATTTCATCTTTAATAAAATAAAGAAGATTAGTTAACAATAAATTTAAAGTATGTTTTGTGTCCTTCCAATCACAAGGCGCGCTTTAAAATAGGACTTCTGATTGGTTGATAACTAGACTTAATGCATTAATGTCTATAATGCTTTACTAGTTTCAAGATTCGCAGTTTCTCGATTTGTTGCGGGCATTACGAGCATGCGTCCAGGAGGCTGCTGGCAAAGTTCCAGTGTAGTTGGCAACGACACATGTAGGACACCAAGTTTTAACATAACGATGTCTCTGGAGAGATCATCAAAATGTTTTTATAGGCTGTTAACGCTGTATGCTTTTTTACAACCTTTTATTCAACTTGTCCTATTAGTATGTCATATTATCTTAGCGTGAATTACTTCCTCCTTAAGTTAAGAATTTTGAAATTTTGTATGCTAAATATTGTATGTTTGTATGGACAAGAAAAAGGTAGTTAAATAAAAATACATTAACGTTCTGGTTCTGGATATAATTTATTAATAATTATTGAAATATCTTGATATTGCAGTCAGAACTATGTTACTATGAGCATGTTTGAACGGTTTATAACACAGAAGCATGTGCATTAGATTTTGATTTTTAAAAACTCAAGAAAAATTTTAGTAAGCATTATAAAAATTATGTTATTTAAATAGTATTAACTTGAATTTAGCATGAAATCTTTACAATATAAAAATAGTAAGTGAAAAACTACATTAAATGACATAATAATTCAAACTAACGACAAAATGTTAAAGTGTAGAAAATGTAAAACTGAAAATATGGAAATCGTTCAAGAAATCATGTTTAGTTGTCTATTTTGTTACCTCCTTCGCTCCTCCGAGCATCGCTTTATAGAAAAGAGCTATAAATTATTGTTCGTATCATTTGTGCTCGTACAATACAGTAGATAGGACTGCAGTGCAAAGTCACGGCGCTCTCTCAATTTATTTGTTGCTTATGTATATGCCGACGCCAGCACAAAGTTATCTCATCTATTTGAAAATGCTCCACGCTTAGGTACGGCTTGCATATGGAATAAGGAATGTACGTTCCAGGAGATACGTATGCTTCCAAACTCAGCTCTTTATCAAAATTTAATTTAATTGCAAATAGTTTTCAGACGCTTTTATTAATGAGACAGAAAAAAGTAACTGTTATGAATTGATGCTATCTAGTTTAAATATTGTTAGTAATAAAAAAGTCTTAATTCGATTTTAGCGAACTCTATATTCTCTGTGACACACGTGCGCGCAACTTGTATTCTGATGGCCTACACATTCAGTAGGGTATTTTTTAGGCAATAAAGGACTTGAGTCCTGGTCTTTAAATAAATTTTAAAAAAAGTAAGGTATTTTGAATTAAAATTAATGTAGTATTTTACTTTATTAAGTTCCTTTTTAATTAATAAGTATAGCCTGCCAACCCGCATTGGTGGATCCTATCTCACTATCCTCTCTCCTATAAAAAGAAACGCCCGTTAATGATAATTAATTTTATTTAGTTAGGTTGTTTCTATTGAGTGATGTAAAAATATGGTGTGATTTTAATAAACATCACTCAGTTAAGTTTATTAACTACACTCGAGTTTTAAAACCCGCTATTATGCAACGGTTCCATAATCTTGTATTAATGATCGCCGCGAGGAGGCGCGTCGGGGCAGCCGCGATTCTGGTGAATATTCATTCAATAAAGGCCCCTTCATTTTTGCAGAGGCTCTCTAACCTAATTTGCGGTAATGAGTTGGGTGCGTCTCTGTGGGGCTTAAGGCAAATTAGATGGCTCTGTCACTTTGTCATTCGTCGCTTTTGATTAGCACTTTTCTGTTACAGTGTGGTTGTATCACCTATTTTTACTTTTTGTTGTCACTGAATTTTCTTTATTTCTGTCCCTGTACCAGTATTCGTTTACTTTTCTCAGAATATAATAATCTTTGAATTGACGCGTCACAAAGGATCTTTTAAACCTACGCCCATCTCATGTGTTGGGCTCTGTTCGGATTTTTATCTACTACATGATGGACTCGGCATCCGCAATCCATAGAATAGTAAGACCCCAGGTAGCCTCTTTAGATAATAAAGATAGTAAGCTAGTCTGTCTGTCTGTCAGCAGCATTAGCTAAAGTTATAGTTTCTTCAGAAAAAAAAGCTACTGTTTCACCCTCTTCTATGTCCTTTTCCGATATTTAATAATTATAGGATGTAAAACCTGATAAATATAAAATTAAGTAACAAGATACCGTCCTGTAGCAGGATGGTCATGGTGGCCATCCTGGACACGACAACTTGGACCCATGTTCTGAAAAGCATCAGCCTCGGAATGGACAGGAATATTTAACGGGGGAGAAAAGTTCCCCGCGCTTGAGTGGAGTAATGAGGCAACTCGAGGCCCGTACCGTTCCTCGATCCCTGGAGGGAGCGAAAGACGGAAAACCGGCACTGACTGGCAAAAAAAATGTATGTAATGATTATTCGTCTTTATTCGTCAAAAAATTCGCGACAATAGCACGTGTATTTTTTTGTGGTCTAGGAAGGTCGGTCTTTTTTCCTCACGGGCGAAGTCGCGGTCATCTGCTACTATTATATAATTTAAGAGCCAGAAAACGTTTTACGTTAGGTTGGTCCAAATTATACAAACATAAAGTGTTAATAAAACGTCTGGCGCACCCCGCAGATGAGAAATGTTGCGATTCCTTGTATAAGTGCCACAATTATTTAAGTCGGTAGCAAATACGCAGCTAACTTGAGCTAAATTGCTGATACAAAGTATGATATTAGAGCATTTTGCGGCCATGATTTCTTCTGTAAAAGCCCATTCCAGATCTCATCTGACAGATGGATGCGTTGTTTTGCTTTTTATTGTGCCCATAAAGGCGGGGCGTGACCTTAGGAAGCGCGCTTGAATAACAATTCAAGGATTTATGAAGGCTCCACTCGTTTTGAACAATTAATAGTGTTATGGCATTCTGCTGGGGTATATGCGGTTATGTTTGTGCCACTGTTTGCTGTATAATTTACTATTCAATGCCTTTCTATACCATTTCTAAAATAAACAAAGTTGATTTTTTTACGTTTTGTTTTTGAATGCAACTGAAATAAAGTTTGAACGTTTGTGTTCTTTATTCTTTTAAAGGCTTTTTATTTTTTTTAAGTCTGCACGTTTGTATAGAATTACTTTTCATAAGAAAGTATTTTAAGAGGGAAAATAGCATTTTGCGAATTTTAAAGTTGCTGCGAAAAATCAGTTAAATAATAATAATTCTACGACTATTTGGATTGTATAGAAATAGTTGTAATATATGAAACAATTCTTTTTTAATTAAACATTACGTCATGAAGAGAGAATTAATGAAATAGTGGTGTGATAAAATCTCATTTCCTCCTCTAACTGGTATGCAGGCTGCTGTAACTGGCCGGATATTGCCGCTTGATGGCGTCCGGATATCACTACCCATTCCTCCAATACCCCTTTCAACTTTCCATTTTTCCTAAACACATATTTACACATAAGCTATTGCTAAGAACAAAGATAATTTTGTTGAAAAAGCAGTGAAATCAAAATCCTTAATAATATTATAAAGTTTGTATGTATGGATATCCAGGGACAACCCACCACCACCCATGGCCCTTTCAACCTCTCGGTCATTTGGGCCCAATTGGGGGGCAAAATCCGCACTGTTCATCACCGGGCCGCCTTCTTGACTCCCTACAAGTTCTTTGTCATCTCGTCCTTGTCCCTAATGTATTATGTTGTAGTTGTATGTATGGATAGATCTTTCACGCAAAAACTATTGCCGCCTTAAACAGGTCCGTCCATCGTAGAGGAGACCTGTATTAGAAACATTGTTATATTTACGACAAGGCTAAGTAAGGTGGTAGTGAGTCTCAAAATCGACGGAAAATTGTTTTCTAGGCAAATAGATGAAGATAAGATTGTTGCTGAGAAAGAATTTCTCGCGCGCATTCTGAAAACTCTCCTTGTGTAAATGCAACTTCCTTTAATTCTCCTTTTGTTAGTGTAAGCGTTACTTGCTACTGATTTTAGTATTTTACTGCTGTCTTTTCGTATTTCAGTGTTATAGTATTGGAATATTCGCTATAATTGCCTTGCATTGCGCCATTCTATCGTGCAGGTACGTTCAGCGTGAACAAAATACGGGCAAAATTACATTTTAAGAGCAATACAAGCAACTGAAACTGTATTTACGATCGAACGTAGGTTTTATTGAAGGCAAATAGTTTCGAGTGTTTTCAGAGATTCATTTGTTTTGTGCTACGTTGCATTTTAGTATTTACCTGAAGTTAGCTAGCATTATTATTTTTGGTATCAGTTTTACTAAGCTGAATTTTATTCTAGGTTTATTTACTTTACAAGAATGAGCTTTTCAACATATTCAAATGCTGGATTTTTTTAGTTTCGAAATTTTATTTACGTTAAAAGATAAATCTGTATTTGTTGTAGTTCTCTATTTTGGATCTTCTGTAAACTCTTTCCAACTACATTTACTATATATAAAGTTTGTTCTTATTTTTGGTAAGGCCACTTGTTTTGTTTTCCTATATTTTTTTACACAGGTTAAAATTACATACTTAATAGAATTTGACTGTTTTTCCCCATCGACCAATAACAGTGAATGGATGTCGTAGAACTGCTCTTTACGACTGTTGTTTTGGTAATTGTTACTAATCTCCATGTATGTTTGGAAGGTTTCGGATAAAGTAAAAAGTAGACTTCGACATAGTAGATCTTTCAAATATGTCAAATACGTTGAATGGCCTGACCTTAAATGCATCCCTCTGGCTCTGAAGTGGCGCGCCTTGCTTTATCTTAATGCCTTTCAACTGACTCTCATCTTGCTATACCTGTGGTGAGGCAGTGGGCACTGCAAGGACTCACGCCGCCACGACAGAGTACTAGAAATCATACGTGAAGCTATAAGCCTTTCAGTAGCTAGGGCTCAAAAAGGGTTGACGACGAATAAAAGACAAAGTAACTTCGTTAAAGTAGGCTCAAGTACAAATTCCACCAGCAAGCCTTATTCAATTCTGGGCTCTGCTCCTGATTGGACTATATTAATGGACACGTATGATAAGCACTATAAATAGACCGGACATATTTCTTTTTTCCAAACAAATTAAACGTATAGTACTTGTCGAGCTTACAGTGCCGTGGGAAACAAACATCCCTAAAGACCATGTATTCAAAGTGAATAAATACTATGACCTTACTAATGAACTAACCAAAAATGGCTATGTGGTTAGTTTATACGCGGTAGAAGTGGGTGCGAGGGGTATACCAGCGAAGTCTCTCTACAACCTGGTAAAAGACCTTGGCCTTACTAGAAGCGCAGTAAGCTCCATATTGGAACGAGTGTCCAAAGCTGCACTAGTAGGGTCCTTCCGAATATGGTTGGGCAGGGAGAATAACTTGAACAGAGGAGGTGAGTGTTGACGCGCGTCACAAAGGGTACCCTTAAACCTACACCCGAGTCACAAGTCTCGGGCTCTGTTCGGAGTTTTTCTCTCAGCCACGCGATGGACCCGGCACCCGCACGGTGAATCCATGGAATGCTAAGATATTCGTCTCAACGTAATACCATCAATTTATAAGACATCATGTTTGTTGGCCACATACAATAATTTTGTGGTACCTACATCTGTAGGCAACCTTACCCTACATAGTCTAAATAATATTGACAATATTATTCATAGTGTGAAGGTAACTTATGCGCAATTCTATTAGGTTTCTAGCTTATTATTTGCAGCTTACAGTTCGTCAATTTTTGAACTCGTGTCCCATACAAGACCTTTTTCCTCTTATCTTTCATTGATATTTACAGTTACATACTAAAAACATTGCCCTCTTTTTAACTTAGTTGAGTAAAAAATACACAGCTTTTTACATACGCGTCTGAATTAAGCTCTTATTAAAAATACCAGAACGCGCTTCGTTGAGGAATTTGTAATAAACTCAGACAATTACTTTGAATATCCTAATTATAATAATGGTTTTTCTAAAAGGAAACTCAATGGCCCAATCGAGGGCATTTCGAAGCGAACGAGGAGAGTCATTTAAGGTGAAATAAAGTCGGGCGTGTAGCAAATGGACCCATTTGTTAGTTTAGGGTTGTTTTGCTAGCTCGCACATGTGACGCCCAATTGACTTGTTTGATTGTACTCTAAATAGACTACTGGACTCAGTTCAAGTTGTTTGGGCGATTTACTTCCAATTACAGGTTCATTTGGATTTTTACCTTATTGTTTGACTAAAAACATGTATTTTGTTGTTTTAATTCGTTGTGTACAAATCAAGTATAAATAAATAAATAAGTTTGAACTCTCTTTGTGATTTGTAAAACTTTTAAGAAGATTCCAGTCAGTTCCGTAAAAATTTTGACCTGGTTTATTTTAATCTCTTTACTTCTTACAAGTTAAAATACTATCTTAGATTTACTTCAGTCTTACACTATTGCGATCTTACAATATTTTATATTACCGAGTGAGAATGAACTTGTAGTTGAATAAACCGGCATAGATGTCGACATCATAAGTTAATTACGAGTAGGCTTTCATCGCGGAGGCATTAAATGGAGTGGAAGGCTGAAACTGGCCGTGTGGAACAACTTTACTGATGCTCTCCCGACCGTACTATTGGAGAGTTCTACTTTAATATACCTGCACACGTATATGTATATGTACCATACCATAGAGTAGGTAGAGTTTTTAACCTGCCCAGTTTAGTTTTATTAATTTTATAAGTACTTTATAGTGGTGCACTTTAAATTCTTAGATATTAAAAATTTATATTTTCTAGGTTATTGGTTTAATATACTAATTATTGAAATATTGATAATAGCTCGCAAGCGTACTGCAGCAACTTTGAACACCCGTTAATAGTCAAAATTACCTCTTATTTGAAAAGAGATACTTGGCCCATTGGTAGGCCATTAAAACAAGGCGATAATGATTGTAAATAGTTCACCATGCTCGCGGAGGTGACTTGTCGAAGTTTTAGATATATTTGGCATTGTCATCGTCATGCTATAGTTACTCTTAAGAATCTCTTGTAGATGTTACTGCATCTCCTAAACCAGAAACTTGTAAACTTAATCAATCATCTAATGTGAGAGGTACTGAAATTGCTTGAGTGGATTTGGGTCACGTTTCAGTATTTGGACAATAGCCCGGCAATATTGCCATTGATAAAAAAATCCTCATTTTTGAAAGCATTTTCCAGGTTAAACTTTATATTGTAGAGCGAGAAATGGAAAAGATATCCAATTTAACTTTCTCCCAACCACCGTTGAGCACTTTAGATTCTTAGAGTTATTTTAAAATTGTGTACCTCGTGGTGTTTGAAGATTTATTGCAAATGGCGAAAGCGTTCCTTGCTCTCGACATTTTTGAGAAACAAAAGTAATAAGTTAGCTGAGTATATTTCTGCAAATATAAAATATAAATAATTTTATAGGAATGATTGCTTTAGATGTAGTTATCGCGTAAAAATACTATAAAGGCGAAAGTTTGTATAAATACATGGATGGATGGATTTTTATGAAACTTTACAATAATATAGCTTTACATATCGGAATAACACATAGGCCGTATTGTATCCTGAAATTCCCGCGGAAACGAGAACTACGGGCGCCCTCTACAAACTTTTATTTAACAAACTAGAATGAGATGTACATCGTATAAAATATCAAAGATAGAAATTATACTAATAAGCTCATGATTTGTATATTTATAGGTATCTCAAACACGGCTTCCGAAATCCTAACCCGGGATGTTTCAATCCATTCAAATCATTCGCCGTAACTGAAAGTCGTGGAGCACTTTCATATTCAGAAACCCTACCGAACATTTTCCTTAACAACGTCAAAAGTCTTTTATCAATCTATAGCAAAAATGTGTCATACATATTTTGCGTTCGCGTTCAATGTGTCGCCTCCAACGAAGGCTGGATGTGTACCGTTTATATTTTATCAAGTTTTATCGTCATATTCCCTATATCTCCTTTGATTTTCAAGCTAAGAGAAACATGAACTTTATTATATAAGGCGTATCAAGGTGTCTTAGCCAGATTTAACTTTACCTACAGTTAACTTCCTGTTTGTGATTACTTAACTTTGACTTGAAAATATAAAATATTTACTTTAACAAAGTCTTTACGCTTTAATTTACATTATCTACGCGACGTATTTTAATGATTGGTTTTCAGCAGTAGATAGAGTGACTTAAGAGGAAGGTCTGTATGTATCTAGTTTATTAAAGAATGACGTGATTTAGTATATCAATTATTATAATTTCTTTCTTTGACAATTATACGCTTAAGCTTAAGCACCAAATTTACTAGTACCGCTCTACCGACAAAGACGTACTGCCAAGCAATTTTTCGTTTCGTTACGATGTCGTGTAGAAACCGAACGGGGTGTGGATTTCATCCTACTCCAATGAAGTTATCCCGATTCCATCTTAGATTGCATCATCACTTACCATCAGGGGTGATAGCAGTCAAAGGCTAACTTGTAGTCGATAAAAAAATTACTTATTACTACTACTTACTTACTAGTATCTAACATCATCACGAAGTCATTTTAATGACCCACACCCACCTTCCTTCTTAGAGTTGGGAGCAATTAGAGTTACCTACCACGCTGCTCCAAGATAATAAATTGTCATGAATCTCACAGGTTAACGATAACGTTAAAATATAAACGTACATTATAAATTGAAATGTCTGCATAATAAACAAAATTAAACGTTGAATTAAGATTAATCTCTCTATTGAAATCATTTAAAAAGTGATGACACAACATCCCCTCATTAAAACTTCCGTCTTTTGCAATGACCTACTACGCTTTGAGCATATGAAAAGCTGTATAGAATAATTTAAATGACATTTAAATCAAATTGCGGATGTCTTTATGAAATGTGTATTATTTATTTATATGCAAATACGTATCTGATAAAATATCACACCTTATTTTCGACAGCTTCTGTGGCGCAGTGGCCCAGCTCTGGCTCCGGTCTGGTCAGATTTGGCTGGTGTGAGGTTACAGTGGCTAGTGACCACTACGAGTACTTGTTATGTTTCTTCTTTTCTCATTACAAGTTAGTCGTTTGCCTGCACTCACACCTGATGGTAAGTGATAATCTAAGATGAAAACGGGCTAAAATGTTAGGAGTAGGATAAAATCCACACCCCTTTCGATTTCTGCACGACATCGTACAGTAGCGTTAAATCTCTTAGGTTCGGAATTGTGGTCTGTGTCGGTAGGGCGGTAACTACCCAGAACAGCAGCAGATTTTCTAAAATTGGTCCAAATCGACCGGCCCAGCTGAAGATCGAACTCAGGACTTCAGCATTATTAAATAACTGCGGACACCACTGCGCCACGAAGCCGTACAAATTACAAGAATGTCCGGAAATATTTGTTGCGAGTTTGTACAGCTAGTCGTTATTTATGTCGATGAAGTAGAAGTGTTTAGATACTCATACAATATAGGAGTTCGATCTCTCCAAACTCCCAAGTCCTAAATACGCTGACGCAGCGCGATTGGAATTAATTAGCCGAAGATTATCTCGCAGTTGATGGCGATGACGCACACAATTATCATTGTTGGAAACTTGGAGCAAAATATCTTAATTAACATCTGTAACGATTTATGAAGCTGTTAAGTTACGAATACTATGAATGGAATAGATTAGAATTTGGGGCATAAATTTTTGGAAGTATACATGTATGTAAGTAATCATGTATTACTATAGGATGCCCGTGGTTTCATCTGCGTAGTGTTCGTTCCCGTGGGAATTTCAGGAGAAATTGTGGCGTATGTGTTATTCTGATATTTAAGCTAAATTATTGGTAAAGTTTCATCAAAATCCATTCAGTACTTTTTTGAAATAGTAACAAACATCCATCCATACATACAAACTTTCACCCTTTTAATATTAGTACGGATTTACTTATGAGAGTAATGATTGTAAGTTCATGGCATCTACCCATGAACTTACAATAACTTCATGGTTAATAAAGTAGACACTACGATAAGAAATAATGGGTTTTACTCGCGATCAAAGACTTAATTTAGTTTTACCGATAAATTGGACTACTATGCAGGTAATGCTTGACAACGTTGATCTGTGCAGTACGAGTATAAAGCGAAAGTCTACTGCGATTTTAAACGTGGGTTGAATAGAGACCTCCCGAACACCTAAAACCAATATTTTTCCCGTGGGAATTTCGGGATAAAATGTGATCTATGTATTATTCTGATTTATCAGCTATATTATTCTGAAGTTTCATTAAAATCCATTCAGTAGTTTTTGCGTAAAAGAGTAACAAACATCAATCCTTACATACAAACTTCGCCTTTATGATTCACGAGATTAAAGACAAGAATATCTATAGATATAATATAATAATACATATCGTAAAGAAAACAATCTCACTATAGATTACTTCAGTTTTCCTAATGCAGGAAAATTACGTACGAATTTCAAATCAGCAGAATATCTTTTACGGGTTATTGACCTCGCTGAGTCGGCGTTTTGTTAATAAATTAGGCGTGAATTTTAGCATCTTCTCAATGATGAATGATGATGCATCGTTATATCATAGTCTTTTCATTTTAATTTGCAGCGGACCGTAAAACTATCTACTCATATTTGTTCAACTTTTGGGGTTGATTGCTTATTGGGCTATATAGCATCTTTGATGTCGTGGTTGTTCGCTATGAAGTTGACTTTTAACCTTGCACAGTTGGCTAAATATATCTGAATTATTTTCCCGGATTCATTTAGTTTTTACTTCTTTAAGTTAAGTTTTAAGTTTGTTATTAATATGTTTAAAAATATATCTTATAAGTCACAACTTTTAAAATACGTTTCGTATCTCTATATGGTATACATTTGATATGGTATGGTGGTCTGCTGGTTCAATCGTTAGCCTGTGGGCCCGGATCTTGCTGTCCATAGACGCGAATTCTGGGCTAGGGTATGAATAGTAAGCTCTTTTATCTTTTAAGAAATTGTTTCTAGACACAAAAGTAAGTCCAGAGTAGGGAAGTTAGGTCGTCAGTCTCGCAGACTATCAATAACATTTGATAGTACTTAATGTTTATAAAAGTCAGTGGGTCTGAGCTTAACATTCCATCTCCAATAAGTCGGCCAAGAAGTGGGCCTTAAAAATAGGCTAATAATGATGTACTTTATATCCATACTGCACTATTTAAACTTTCATCACTTATTCAACGATTACGCAACGCTGTCGCAGCCTTTGCGCATACGTTATACAAACGGCTAGATCTAGATACGAGTGAAGTGTTTCTTATGACTAACAGGTAGAAGCTGTATTATTGTCTATTCTGTATCTAAGGCCTCATTACTGGACACTTTGAGACTATCTCTAGAATGTCTTTGATATGCGTGTTTTGTATAGGCCGAGTTAAGGTTGTCATTTTTTGTAGATAATCGTAAATAAGGTTTTTTTTCTCTTAATATACTGCAAAATAGAGAAGAAGAAGAGAATTGTTTAGATATATTCGTAAATATGATTATTCTGCTACTTGTTAAGTTGTTATGGTACACAATAAAGTGTAGCTTCAATTAATTACATCAAAAAAAATCAAAGTAAAGAAAAATCAAAAATTTTAAAGTTCCATTTAAAATTGAATTTAACTCAGACTAATCACTTTTATACCTAGCACCATATTTTTATTGAGAAAGTATAAAATACGAAACTTAAACTTATTTTTTATCGCTATTATAACGGGCAGACTAGCATGCGGGCCATCTGATAGTAAGTGATTACCGCCGCCTACGTAATGCGTTTCTGGCCTTTGAGGAATTGATTTATTAGCCCCTTAAATACCCCCATCTTTTTCTAGCAGAATCATGCTATTGCACAACAAAAATGAAGAATATTACCATTAAGAACCCAATTAGGTTCGAGAAAACTCCGACATAGTTCACGTGCGGAATACACTCACGACAGTGCAGTATTTAATTTATTAACATTAACTTAATTAATTTTATAGCCAACTTATACGAGCAATAACAAAATATTAATAACATTTCTTCGATAACAGAACACGGAGTTCATTTCCCATGATGAGGTTGAGATAAATTAATTTGCCGCAACACGGCGAGCCGCAGCCCTGGCGCCCTCTCGGGACCAACCGAAGCGCGGAATCAAAGACTTTGCTTTCAAAAGACACCCAGCAGAAATACTTTGCTTTCAAAAGACACCCAGAGACTGCGGCCTCTATGGGTTTGATAGTTGGAAAAGGAATATTCGCTTTGATATTCAATATTACTCCAATTAACATGAAAGGACTTTACCAATTTCATAAATACGATGTATAAATACACGCTTTTAATTTAAACTGAAATGGATTCTTTTCTTTTTTTATTAAAAAAGTCTCTTTCGAATGCATTAATTTATTAATGCAGCAATATAAACTCTCAATTAGTTTCGTATATGAAACTGATTTATAAAAAGTTCGGTTTGAATGTTAATGGGCACTTATAGAAAGAGTTACTGAATATTTTATGTACTCCACAGAGCATGTTGAGTGAAGGCCACGCCGATGCCAACAAACGACCTTTGAATAACGTTTTCAGAGGAATAAAGCGAATTCTCCGATAAATTCTGCTGTTTATTTCAATGAACATTGTGATGACGTCAGCAAGAAGGTATTTACTTTCCATAAACACTATTGGATTGCATAATGTTTTAAGCCAGGGTAAGCCATAACGGAGGTACCTAGTTAATACTAATTATTATAGATAGAAGCTAAAAGAAAAAAACTGCTAAGTATCAGTAACATTCAAACTGCTAAATCAATTTTAATGAAAATCAATTGATTCATGATATTGATTTGATTACAAATGAATTGAATGAATCAAATTGAATGAAATCAAAATAAGAAAGATTGTGTTTAAAGATATTTCTGTTATACGTCAACATCAACTTCGTCTTAGTCTTCCAACTTTTATAGAGACTTTAGTAGTAGTACGAAGGTCCAAGGTCAACTCCCGACTGGGCCGATAGTGATTAACTTACTCGGTGAGAGTCTTCATTCGTGGCTACTTACCCTGACGACAAAGACTTAGAATGACTTTATTGATTAAATGGTACGATGTCGTGTAAAAACTCAAAGGAGATTTCGTTCAACCTACTTCTAACAAGTTAGCCAGCGTTATCTTAGATTGCATCATCACTTACTATCAGCTGCGTTTGCAGTCTAGGGGCTCACGTGTAGTGAATAAAAAAGTCTTTCAAGCTTCTGCCTCAAAGAATCTCTATAAATATTTATCTTGTATTTAATAAACTTTTGTGTATTTAAAATATTATAACAGCGCAACAAACGCTTCTTGTTGGAACATTTAAACAATTAAAGTGCTTGTTGCTTAAATAAATATCTCTCGAGCGAAAAAGGCTAAAGCTCGAGATTACGCCTGTAGAGGAGATTACAGCCGGATAGCTGAGATTGCACAGATAAACATGGCAACTGGATTGTAGGTAATGCTCTTTCCTCTTGTGCTGAGAGAAATAGTTCGTGAAAGTTTTTTTCTATGATAATAGTTTTATATTTATTTAGAATAACAATTTTATTTACTGCAAAGTTATGAGAGACAGGAATTATTTTATGTACAGCTTTGTGTTTTATAGGCTTTTAAGATATTCATATATTGGCAATATCAATAGCACGTTAAGCCTTCAGTTCCGGTAACTATCATCAGCATCTGATAGTGATCGTTAATTACTGAAACGTTAACAAACTGAGCTAAGCAGTGTGGTGAGTCTACGCACCATATCACCTCTTCTATAAGGAGAGAGACCTGGCTCTGTAGCGGGCTGTTAATAGGCTGTTAATGCTTGCCTTTAATTTCATCGGCAATGACCTCTTCCAGACCGGAAAGTTTTAACAAAAGCATAGCGACAGTTCTTCTCCGAATAAGCTCTGTCTGTAAAGGAGTTCTCTTAAAAATATCAACTTCAACTTGTAAAATATGATATACAAAAACATGAAAAATCACTCGTTTTTTTGCATAACACTGCTAAAATAATACCAGATACTCCAAAAAACATACCCAGGTAATACTCTCGCTTCGCCAGGCATAATTCACCAGCGTGTTTGATAAAACAAGTGGAAAGGGGTTTCGTCAAAAAAAATTACATTCATATTTTATGCCGTCACTGTGGAAATTATTATTCCGTTGCCACTCTTTCATTATGCCGCCTTTTAGTTATCTCGAGAGCCCTCGTGCCTTCCTTCCGAGTTTATCTTTGGAAGTGTTGCTACTTCATAAAATCTTTTAAAATTTTACAAGCCAACGCCTCCACGTACCTAATCTTTTATGGTAAATATTTTGTGTTCCTTGCGACTTACAACTTTGAGTATTTGAAACATTTTTAAGTAGGAACATCAAAACAAACAAAAAAGAATAAAGCTTTTTTGTTTGCATAGAACACAAGTAAGGCTGATACTTTCTTTATGTTCGACAAATTAATTCTTAAATGTTTTATAGTGACTCTATTATCATATGTCTACAAATTGGAATAAATGCAACTTATTTTGTACTAAAAGACGCCCGCGGTTTCACCAGCGTAGCTCTGGTTCCCGTGGCAATTTCGGGATAAAAAGTGATCTATGTGTTACTCTGATATGTATGCTATATTACTGTGAAGTTTGATCAAAATCCATTTATTAGTTTTCGCGTGAAATGGTAACAAACATCCATCCATCCATACAAACTTACGCGTTTATAATATTAGTAAGGATGAATAGGTCCATTTATGACTTTTTGAATTTCAAATGATTCGTAAATTAATAAACAGACATAGTTTAAAATCTAATGTTTTGTTGATATTATTATTGTAACAACATTCTATAAAAATGTTGACTATAAAAACATACTTTGAACTAGGTATAGGTATATTTTTGTAAAGTTTAGTGAAGCAATCAAGTCTACATGATGTTGTTAACATTGATATGTGACCCAACAAATGACTCTCCAGAGGCTCACAGGCGGCTCCCTCACACCTAATCATGACTAATCACCCCGCGCCTCTCACATCCCTCTCCATTATTTTGTTTTATCGAACTGACTAATAGGATACAAAGCCGAAAAGTCCAATTGACAAATCGGTAAGCTTTTCGGCAACTGATAAATCGGTTACTTGAAAAAAAAAAACAACAAATACGTAGTTTATAATTTTTTTAATCCTCAGAGATTTGCTCTGAGTGAGACCGAAAAAAGTGCAATCAGACTTTTTCCGACACTTCTTTCTGTCGTTATAGCGGCCGCTGTTGCTTTTGCTTTGCTATTTTCTGCAACAAACTGGCGAATCCAAGCGATGATGTCACACGGGTTCAATAGGAAACTCTCTATGTAAGTTTCACTTCGAAACGCAGCAACCTCAGCAGGTGCTGACTCTACTAACCACACCGGCATATTTAGCGGAACATAATTAAAACATATGGTTTTATTTCAAAATCTACTTGCTACACTGGTTTTGTTATTTAAAGTTTCATTTGTTTTACTTGAGATCACATTAAGAAGAAGATTTTGCGAGTAAAGGTTATTTGTGAAATATGGTACATTTTTGAATTTTTTCATGAAACCGGGAAAAGTGAAAATTAATATTTAAATAACAATTAATTAAATTAGAAAAATGGTGATTAATATCGCGTATTTCCTCCACGTGCTCTTATTAAAGTTTCTACCCGTCTAGGCATACTGAGAATGACGTTATTGATGGTCTCCTGGGATAGTTTCCGCCATTCATCAACTGCGGCGATTCGCAGTTCACCCACGTTGGCAGGAGCTGAAATTCTGGACATAACTTTTCTTTTCAGCAAGTCCCAAACGTGCTCTATTGGGTTCATATCCGGTGATCTCGCTGGCCACTCCATAACAGTGATATTCATATTATTAAGATAAGCTTGAGTTACCCGAGCGGTATGCGGCTGAGCATTATCCTGCATAAAAACAAAATCGTCACCGATATATGGGGCAAAAGGTACGACATTTTCTTCTAAAACTTCTCTGATATAGCGGTCTGCAGTCAGACTCCTTCTGTCAATCACTACCAAGTCTGTGCAAGCTTCCAAACAAATGCCCGTCCAAACCATTATTGATCGACCACCGTATACTGTAGTTTCAAAATTTGTCGGAATGTATCGTTCTCCTTTGCGTCTGTATATTTTTTGCCTGCCGTCAATTTGATTTAAGAGAATTCTGACTCTGAAAAACTCATCACTAAACAATCAATACCTTACTCCATTGGTCCGCGTTCCAAAGCCGATGATCCGCTAAATATGCCGGTGTGTGTATGTTCAAGCAAAATAATTTTTGCAATTAATATGTAACAATTACTACTTTAAGAATATTTTTTTTAAAATGCCGACTAAATCATCGCTGTCGAATAATGTTTTACATTTATTATAGTATTTTCAATTTATTAAATGCTATGTGTTTTTCCTGTGTCTAATTAAAAGAAATCTGAAGATACAATACAAAAGATATGTAATATAGCTACATAATAAGCAAGTGATACTTACAAACAGGATAAGTTTTTACAAATGACATTTGATTGTCAACACAAATAATTATCATTTAATTCTATATTACGGCAATAACCTATGGTGACACCGAATATACCGTCAAGTAAAAACTGTAAATGCGATAAAAATTACACAAGTGTCGCGTGCTATGAACACATACAAAATGAAAATTCCCCCATACCGTAATAAAAGTGGGTAGTTTTAAACCATATATTTCTATCTCGGCGCCGCGCTCTTTCATTTAAGCTGTCGCCCAGTGTCGGTACGTTTTCCAACTGTTACAGTGTTTTCCCTTTGCGGATCTCGGCTGGGTTTTTTGTGTTTTCATTTTGATGTTGTGCTGTGTAAAGTTTTTTGCTCGGCGACACTATTTCATCGTTTAAATCCCACTGTGGTAACAGATTTTTATTGCGAAAATTGCATTTTATTGCGTTGTCGCGTGCACGTGTGGAGAGCTTTTGTTTTGCGCTTATGATTATTATTTTTTGTTTTTACTATACAATTTTTGATTATTCTTTTTTATGTTCACGAGTATTGGATTCCTTTTTCCGAAGGTGTAGAAACAGGGGTGTTAAAAGTTTGAAGCTTCTGTCTGTCTTTTGCTTCGTAGCTTTGACTGACTTTAGCGACTGGGATGAGGTATTTTTATTTAAATGATTTAGATGATTCTTTGCTATATATGCCTGATATCCAATAAATCAAACCAAAGATATTGGCGTTTTTCTACTTTGTAGGATATAATTTCTGTCATTATTACGGAAAATTTCTTTTTGAGAAATTGTTACCTAACTTAAGAAAACAGCAATACTAATTTTAAAACATAGATAAAAGTCCAGGATACCTTCCATCAACTATAATAGCGACTCAACTGTAGACCAAAACCGACCAGTGTGGCTAGTGTAAGATTTTACCGCGTCGATATCGAGAACGGTAAACTCAAATTTTATATGATACTGACACTCACCCATTTGAGTTTTCTCTCGATACTGCCAGGGGCGCTGCTTCAATTCCATATAAAATTTGCCTTTACGCGAATGTGAAGTTTTCGATTTGTTTTGGTGAAAGCTCAAACTAGGCACTCAGCTGAAGTTATTGCGTAATAATAACCTAAACTGCAATTCAGTTTACATTTACAGTTGAGTCGCTATTATAGTTGATGGTAGGTATGCTGTATGTTAAAGTAGGTATAGACGATAACTCTACAAAATGGTGCTTCCGATCTTTTTCCTTATGGAATAGGGAATCTAGAGCTTTGATCCATCCTTTTAGGCTTAGGGTGACAATGTGTAATTGTGTTCATTCTCGTTTGACGTACCCTCTGAGGCCAATCACAAGGTCTAAGTTGCCACTGAGAATTTCTTCCGAAGTCAGTTCTTCATATTTTATTCCTGGAAACTTACGACGATATTTATTTTAATGACAGTTGTCACAGTTCTATAATTGTTGAAGCCATTACATCTTTTCAAAAACATTTTTCACCACTATGTTGTTGATATTCCTTGGTTATGGATAGGCGGTTTGATTTCTCGTTCCTTATACGCACTGCCACGATATGCCCTTCTAGCTTCCGTTTTCCCTACCACCAACAATTTGGGTATCTCCAAGTAGAGCGAATAAGTATCTTCTAGGCTGCATCATCGCGATTCTATTATCACTCAAATGTCAAAACATACTGAATTACTGTACATTAACCTGGCCAAGGCGCTATACAGATTTGGAACAACCCCTTTCATATTTTTATTGCTACGTTTTCAACTTCTACTTTAATAGTTATTCTTTCGTTTTTGTTTAAACGACTACGAGATATGAAAGCTCGGGGGTGCGATGCGGTCTGGTGATATTCGTGATCATATTTTACAACGTCTAGACTTGGAGTATTAAAAGTTATTGTTTGTTTATTGAACTTCATGCATAATGTAGACTGTTTCACAGACCGTTAACCATTCGTCTTCGCATTTGTGAAACTAGACATTTATGTCTATGGATTTGAATTTATTAGAATTTAATTTAATCATAGCATATGCATCAAGATAGTTACAGGGAACCACACAGGCGGCTCTAGACCTTGGGTCGTTGCTATAGACTTATGTCCAGCAGCTAGCTGCGTACGTCCAATCGATTAACAATGATGATATTCCAACAGGAAAAAAACAACTTGTACTAAGTGTTTCAGTTTTTAGTTTGTTGTTAATTTGTTAAAATTAGAAAGTTTAAGAAAACTTACTTAACGGACGAACAGAATGAAATATTGCACAGAGATGGATTATCGTCTAGTGTAGCACATAGGCTATTTGTATTCGAATACTCTTACATAAACGGGAACTACGCGGGCGATAACGCGGGGCACCGCTTGTTTATCATAAAAATGTACCCTTATTCAAAACTAAATCGGCTTTTGATAATCAAAATTTGAAATAGGACTTAAATAGATTTTAAACAGACTTAAAAAAAGGACATTTTATAGGGCAGTATAGATAACAATAATATTTTCACTTATGTGAAATTTTTAAAATAGACTATAACGTCTTAAGGTCTACGTTCTAAATACAATAAGTTAACAATTCCAAAACAACGTCTTTCATAAAGCTTGTACTGTAATCGAATCCGTTTTATTGGTAACGAAGCGGAGACGTAAATTAAAAGCCTCAGTTCACAGTTACTCGGGATTTATGGCTACAGGACTGACAGATGTAACTCTAGGCCTGTGACACAGTCCCATTAAAATACACTCGTTTGTGGAATGTTGATGACAGGTAATGGCTTTAAATATTTGTTTTTATTTGTTCTCACCAACATGTTTAAGGTTATTATGTACGTTGGTTTGTCTGACTGTGGTTTGGTTTGTTTTATCGACTACAAATTGTCCCTTGACTGCAATCACACCTGATGGAAAGTGATGATGCAGTCTATGATGGAAGTGGGCTAATTTGTTAATAGTAGGAATATCCACACCCCATCGGTTACTACACGACATCGTACCGGAGCGTTTAATCGCTTGGCGGTAGTCTTTGTCGGTAGAGTGGTTACTAGCCACGGTCGAGGCCTCCCACCATTCAAATCATGTTAGTCGATTTGTCTGTTTGGTTCAAGGACTGTTAGGACTGTTAGTATATGAAACCTGTAATTTTGCATGGGTATGAATGAATACCTCGTTGGTCTAGTGTTAGCCTATATGGCTTCGATCACGAGGTCCTGGGTTCGAATCCTGGGCGGGTCACGAGATTTTCATTCTTCTATGAAATTCTCAGTAAATTCCAAGCCCGGAGTCGGGAAGTTGGTGGTGATACACCCTCGTGCCTCGGAGAGCACGTTCACCCGTCAGTCCCGGTCGCTGTCATCAACATCTGATAGTGATCGTTAATAAATGAAACATTATCACCCTAAGCCCGACAATCCGCATTGGAGCAGCGTAGTGGGTCTACGCTCCATATCCCCTCTCCTATAAGAAGGGAGGCCTGGCCGTGTAGTGGGCCGTTAATAGGCTGATAATGATGATGATGTATGAATATATTAGTTTATCCAAACAAAGTGGTAAAAAATAGTATGTCTCTTTCCTACTTTACAAGTGGAGGTAATTTTCTTTTTCTGGTCTACTTGATTATTTAGAGTGTCGTTGATTAAGTTTATCAAAATTAAAAGCATTGTTTTAATTACATTTTACCAATAAATTGTTACATAAAAAAGATTTTCAGTTAATTAAAACTCTACCACTGACAATTCCCATTAACAAGAGATTTATAACGACAGAAGTGAGTTATGCAACTGAAGGTCTACGTCACTGTCCCGTTAATATATCCGTTTGTGTACTGTTGATGACAGGTAATGGCTTTTCATATATAAATATTTTGGTAACATGTCATTTTACCGAATTATTTTATAAAGGATATTGCCAAAATTTGCCCCAGGCTGTCCAAACTTATGCTCATATTTAACTGTTTTATTTAAATACACTATAAATTTTAAACAACTAGCCATGTTTCATAACAATCACTTGAAAATATATAATAAAAATGAAAATTTCAATCGATTTTTGTGTTCTGAATCACGTGACCGTCGTCGTAGTATGAAAAGTCAACTTTTTCAACCTTCATAACTTTTTCCTGCGACTGCATAGCTACATACAACTTTGCTTTTCTGTAAATGGAAAATCTGCACTATTTAATGACATATATATCATTACTGGGCAGCCTGGGGTACACTTCCATACAATTTTTGGCAATGTCCTTTGGACAAACTATGGTCTATTAAAACCCATTTATTTATGCTTTTCAGCATACAGCTACATAAGTTAGTAATAAGTAGTAATACCCATTGGAGCAGCGCAGTGAGTGGCAGTAGCCTTTCCTATAAGGAGGCCTAGCTCTGTAGTGGGTCGTTAATAGCCTGATAATGATTATGAGGAACCAAAGTTTATCAATTTAATTATATCACTGTTGAGAATTATAGAATTCTTTATGTTAAGCTAAAAGCGCTTTTGCCTGTTAATAGTGACTCTATTCACGGCTCGGAAGGCAGATACTCCTGTGAACAACCGGCAAGAGACGTTATAGTAATACAATACTAACATAAATAATGGTAATTCTATAGAATTAGAAATAAAAACTGAAGCGCAATTCAAGAGTCTTACGCACCTTCCTATTAACTTGTCCACTATTCGACTACCCATTGCCACCTCAAATAATTCTTTACAAGACAGAATTCCTCACTTCATGCAACTATGTTTGGAAGTGTTACGCTGCCAATTTTGAGAACACAAACACGAAATTCTCATTTCAAATATAACAGCAGCAAACTAACGTGGCGTATTACCTACTAAATACGGTCCCATTTCGCTCAAAAGCGTGCACCTTCGCAAAAATCTCCCATTTCCTTTCTTCCGTGCCAGAGTGTCGAGGTGCATAGATTCGTGCCACTAAATGAGAAATTCCTGGAGTGGCACGTGCCGGGACTAGTGATGTGAGTGATAAGGATACATGTCGATAAAACTTTTCTTATTTGTGGGTTTGTAGGTGTTATAAATTATAACATTTCACTTATGAGAAGTTTATCTCACATGAGCTAAAAAACATGTTATAACTCATAGACGTTATTGATTTATTAAAACCGATTGCTGAATGCTTGTATACCACTTTACCAAAGGGTTTATGTTGTCTTACATGAATCGCGCCATAAATAAAAATCATATTATTATCGTAATTGGAAAAAATACATACCATTTTATGTTAAATTCCAACAATTAAATTGAAATGACATTTATCTAAATAACGATCCTGCAGATGTTTATTGTGTATAAGATACAATATGGGTATATAGTTTAGCAATAAAATATTATTTTTATGAAATCTAATGAAAAATATCAAGCTATCTCGCTAAAAGAGAAACATGTAGGTAAACGTTAATGAAATATTTTTTTCGCATAAATTAACACTAATAGGCAAGTTATCGAACTTTCTAATGTCCACTCTATACATCACTAGTTTGCCGTAAATACAGACCGAATATTCGGAGCAATAATTCGAGGCACCGTATAATACGGGCTATATTAAACTCTCTTGAATTTTTTCCCTCAGTTTCCTCTCGTGCTCAGACTTAATTATTTTTCCTCTAACCCTTGATATCCTACTCGCTTAGTAGAAGAGTATTTTAATTCACCGTCCCAGAGCATCTTTACTACATAGTAAGTGGGAATTTTCTTAACGAGTTTTTTAATTATACCTAATTTATTTTTATTAATTATTCTTTGCCCGTGTTGTAAACTTTTTGAAATCTTTTAATTTCGCCCTGAAAAGTATTACACAAGTTCCTCCTTTTTATAGTAATAGTTGACTGAATAAGTTAATGGCTCACCTGATTTTGTGTAAGGGAGAACAATATTTCACACCTATGATAAACTGGTAACATTTTTACAATGATATGCTGTGCCTGTCAATCTATAGCCATACTTGGACACCCTTTAACATAAAGAAGAAGAAGAACATTTTATTGCATATAAAATAAAATAATAGTAATAGTAATACATGGAAAACGTATTACAAGAGAACATGCAAAGGCGGATCATTGCTTCGAGGAATCTCTTACAAGAACTGTATTACCAGTTTTTTCTATCTAATTCGATTAGCTACATTTATACGAACATTAAAACGAAATCGGACAAAAATAAAACCTATTATGGTATTCATAACTCATAACTTTTAGTGCTCAAAATATATTTATTTTATTAGATATCCTGAAAAAACGAAGTTTATAAATCCTTGAAAATTCTTTCTTACAAATCATTCAGATCTTTCTAGTTTTTCAAAACAAACCCACAGCAAAAAATTAAAAAAATATTTACCCATTGTTCCGACTACCATTAAAGAAAAAAACTATACTGTAACTGTAAAAAGAAGAAGTACATTGGAGTTCGTCCAGTGAATAACGAATTATGTAGAAAATCCACCCTCATTACAAGGCAAAGGCTAGGTCTCGGGGATCGTGACATAAATACGAAATACAAGGCTGGTGCAGTCTATACGCGGGGGATCACGTTTGTGTGAACATCTCGATATTGGGGTCGAGACAAATGGATTGGCTCCAATATTGAGATAGATAGAGTGCAGACAACCGCCGTGCATGCAGCAATATGTATTACTTGACTATCCACATTCAGTGCAAGGAACGTTGCAGTTCGTAAAATGGAATGCAACTTAATTGCTTACTTTTTTAAACTTAGAATACTTTGAAATATGATTCTTATTCGCAGTTTTATTTTATAGGACACGTACTGTTACACATTTTCGTTAAAGATTTCGAGTACTTCGTTTGGTAAAATTAAAGTGCAATATATGATAAGTTAAATAAAATCACTAAGTACATTATATGTAGTAAAATTTGATGAACTGAATCATTGATCGCGCTCTGAAATGTATAAAACGGGAAATTATTTTCATATGAAATTTTAACGTTTTAGAGTCATTAATTATCTTCTAACAAATAAGTAACTTGTATGTACTTTTTATTTTTTCGAGAGGGAAATCTTCCAGAAAGTATTCCATTTGCAATATGTACCTACCTACTGTAAAATTCTCTTTTGACTTTAAACTCGGTTGGATAATAATAAATTCAAAAGCAGAATGTGTTCCTATGTCTCTAGCCGGGATTTATAGCCAACAATAATATATGGATCAACCATAATACGGAATTAATTAATCTCTATAATCAAGTCTAACTGGATGAGCCACGCTCAGTAGGTATTCTATTATTAGATAGCTATTCGCGGAATGTTGAACAGACAAACCATAATACTGCATAGGAAAGCATTCCGAGAAATTCCAGAATAAAAGATGGTGGGAATATTCCAGAATAAATCGAATTCCATCGACGACATGTTTGTGGCCTTCCATTGCTGCTCATTGCTATACATAATTTATCATAATATATTATGAGCAAAATGAATATTTTAGAAGTTAGCGCTAGTGGTGTGAAAAATAGATATCGATTTTTCTGGATAAGTTAGTTGAGGGTTAGCTGTGACAGCTTATCTTGTGTCACGGTCGATTGAGCTTGTTGCAACTTTAGACATCAAGTTAGGGAGCCGATCTTTGAGCAAATTTCGTTATACCTTTTATTTGTGTAAACAGTAAGCAAACTAACGTATATATAACATGAGTTTTTTAAATATTTTTCGTTATTAAATTGTACTTTCTTCACATCATAAAAGGTAAAATTGGTAGAAAATGCCTTATGGAATTAAGTTCCGCTTTTGCACATTTTTTATTGTGTGCAATAAAGTTTTAAAATAAAAAAAAAACAATTAAAGATATGGCTTTCCTCTAAAAACTTGACTTGGTTATTAAAATAGGTTGTTGACGAAGATCGTAAGGAACAGTAATAGCGAAGCACAGTTGTACTACGAAATTGTCATGAATGTAACCGACAACGAAGATGCATTAAACTTGGGACATACATATCGATTGTTCTGATTGAACTGCATGTGCAAATGGACTACAGCGAGCCAGGCGTGACCTGAGACAATATTGCAAGTTTACACTGTACTTGATGAGATGCATTTGAATAGCAAAGTTTACTTGACAATATCGATCGGGTAAATTAATTGGAATCGACATATTTAAACCTAGTGTCTAATGTGTATAGTATATAACAGAAGATATTTTAGTATTTGTATTCGTACTTGTAATTATTCTATTTCTTAATTTTCAGCTTTGTTGGTAACAAAAACATAAGAATGCGGCCATAGAAATACCTAAATATAAGAATTCGTATAAAGTAAAAATAAAAACAAAGTAAGTTTTGTTTTTATTTTTACTTTAATACAGTAAAGGATTATATAAGGTAATACAGTAAAGGATTATATAAGAAGGTTATATAAGAAATACAATTCTGAACTTTCGGACTTTAGTATAGTATGTAATGTCACGGACAACCATAAAAAAATACACTTTTAACTTTCAACAATTTTGTTTAAATTGTTTGATAAATTGTTTGCCGTTATCCGATATTGTTATTAGTTTTTAATTTTACATCACTATTAGCAATCCTAGACAGCAAAGACGAATGTGTTTCGCTTCGATACCCTTGTCCAGCCGGCAATGGACGGTAGAACCTGAGGTTTTGCGATTTTCGATTACCTCAAATTCGTTAATGCAGTTAATGTTCATAATTCAGTAGGTGTTGCTAGCTGCGATTTGATGATTTCGAACAACTTACTACTCAAAATAAATGGATTTTGAATTATTATTTTTTTAATAATTTGCTAGAATCGCCTGTCTAGTAGTATGGATAGAAGTATTGCATACACCTCACGTACCGTCGTCCATTACGAAAGAGACAGGCGAATCGCGAACGCCCCCATTTATCTCGCCGGTTAAGAATGGATCCCGGTTACAGATATGAGTAGAGAAATGGATGAAATATGACACTTATTTCAGCTGAATTTTAATACTATACTGTGCTTTGCCTTTCTTTGTTGTGTGTCATAAGCAATCCTTAAATTATCACCCGGCCTACTGCATCCGAGGCCGGGGATTCGATTCATATTTGTGCGATGAACATGGATATTTCCCAGTATCTGGGTGATTTATACAATTGTTAGAACTACTCGTATTTTTGTATGTTATACCTATAACAGCCACGTTTACTTTTTCGGTAAGTAAGTCTGTTTTCGCGATCCTTTAAACGTGCCAAATAGGAAGCAAGCAGCTCCGCTGGGTTTTAGTGGGTCTTCTAGCTGCTTCTCAACCAGCAAGTCCCACATACCCGGACGTAGACTACACAGTTGTGCTTGCGCTGCCTCTGACCGGAATATATTTCCCAGCGACATAAAGAACAGATACGTTCTTTATGAGGTTAGATGGCGTTTATTTTGTCTTTGATATGTTTTAATTGATATTGTCAATATTATTATCACCACCATTAGCATCACTATGTTCAACATATAAAAGAACAAGATATTTCTAAAGCGTAGAACATAATACGTTGAGATTATTTGGTCTTAAGTGCTGTATAAACTAGTCGAGCATACTCCGACAACAGTGACTTGAATTTCAGCCGTTTCATTGTAATATGTTCATAAATTTTATAAAATGAAATGAATATAATTATTCTCCACACTACGTTACAATTATGTTATGCATTTAACAATAAAATTAAAAAATAATTAAGTGGGTACTGGAGCTTGCCCTGAGTGAAAGTGTTTAAATAATATCAAGATAATATTTACAATAGAATAAACAATTCAAAGTTGTTTTAAATTGTTTTGATAAATAAACAAGCAGGTATTTCGTCTCGCCGTGGCAGTTTTATTAGCTGAGCGGCGCGCAAGTCGCTCGTAAAATTTCATTGCGAGATACAGTAAATAATATCACGGTTCAGTTATTATACAGTTGGAGTTGTAATGTTTTATAGTTGTACGACTATAGGTGATAGAGCCCGTGCGGGTATATGTTTCGGCCATGACTAAGCTATGCTATGATTATATTATATATTATTATATAATTTCTCAGTTCAGTAAGTATTCAGTTAGAGCGTTGTTAGCAGTTAGTTATTTTTGAGAAGTAACGGGCATGCCAAGTTTAAATAAATAATCTTTATATTACAAATAATATAAATAATCTTTTAGCTAATAAGTTGAGCAGTTCTTCTCTAGATTAAAACTTAAGCACATTTGGAGTGTTAATCTAGAGGTTTTACATTACTGCTCTTCGTTGTAGATTTTATTCAGGAAAGTAATGAAAAATTATGTTTGTTTATTTTCAGAAAAGAAAATTTTGTTGAAAGAGACTTCCATTTTGTTACAACGTTGTGAAAAAATGAATCACAATTTTGAACTCTAGAACAGCTATAGGTAGATTATAGTCTGTAAAAGCTCATAGACTACTTTTAATTTCAATATTATCACGGTAACAGGATCTATGGGTGAAAGTAGGTACAGGTCACTTAATGCAAAGCTTGAATAACATTATAAAATATAAAATTATAAAAATAAATTACGTGTCAGTCATTCACGGTAAAAGCGGTACTCTTCTAGTTGATAACTATACTGCAGTAATATAATAAGATCATAGGGGGTCACAGCGTAGGCGGTGCGTAGGCTGGTGTGGGCGAAAATAGTAATAAGTGAGAACCTCGCAGGCTCCCTATCACCGCCCACGCGCAGTTTCTAGCCAGGAGGATTTATGAAGTCGCCATCAAAGAATTATTTTAGTAGTAGAGCACTTTCTAGTCGGGGATGTACTAACTCCATGTTTATTTCTTAGACATCGATAAAATCAGAGGACTTAAACGATTATTTAGTGGCAAAATTACAACCTCTTAAATCCAAAATTTAAAATCGTTTATTTCAAGTTGGTTTAGTTTACAAGCACTTTTGAAACTCTTCTGTCAAAAAGAACACTATCAAAAGCAGCTCAGCTACTTCTATTTTATTTCGTTGTTTTACCTGCGCGTGTGTCCTGCGTACACGACGCGACTTGCAGGTGCCAACGCGACGAACACAATCAAACTGGCATTCCATATCCGACTGTGTAGCAGTCTGCGGCGGGACGTGACGTAATGTGCCGGTGCCGTGTCACATCGCGCCGCGTTTGTCGCTTGCGCAGAAGACCCCGTTAGGAAACTTATTTGTTCATTACATAGATTAAAGACAACTAGATGGAGTCATAACGCGGCTGTAGGTTCAAGAGCGTGACAGACTTATTTCATTCGTGATTTGTTAGAAAGTTTACTAAACTATCTTATATAAAGTAATATTTCGTATTTTAGGACATTTTAAAACGTAACGTTTTATGATGTACTTTAAATGTTGACATGTCATGTCAATAAGTCTGTCTTGCTATCTCACGAGCGGACTCGCTATGGGCTCCATCTAGTCGTCTTTAATCTATGGTTCATTATAATACCTGGAGAAAAGAGAAAAATTCATGACCACAGATAACATAATATTGAGTTTTCTACGCTCAACGGTAATAATAAAACTAATCATTAATCTAAGTTCGTAATATTCTTTTCACCCGACTTCCAAGAAGGGTTATTACAAATAAGTATTGTTATAGTATAGTAACAAATAATGCAATATTACTTCTTATTTGGGCTGACAATTCTAAATTATTCAATTTATTGTAAAAACGAGTGTATTAGGTAAGTTTGATGCTATTATAATTTTGGGATATAATATTTTCAATACTGGTAAAATCTTTTGTCCCAGTGACATATTCATTTTTTGGGCAGGAACATTACTACCAAATTCTTATCCCTTCGGTTGAAGGGTCATCAAATATAAATCATATGGGATAGTGAAAGGCACATAGGCTTCCCGGGGATTTATGTAAGAAGGATCTATTACTCTGGTATATCTACCTAAAGCGGTATGTTTATAAATGAACGTCCATATTTTTTCAGATATCCTGATATTACAAGCTAGCTTGCCTGTTTAAAACATTTTAAAATCTTTTATTTACTATGTTTTTCTTTTTCTTTCTATGGCTATGTGGTTGGTTTATATGCAGTAGAAGTGGGTGTGAGAGGCATACTAGCAAAATTTCTCTACAACCAGCTCAAAGACCTTGGCCTGACTAGAAGTGCAGTAAGCTCTCATTCTAGATCAAATGTCCAAAACTGCACTATCAGGATTCTACCATATTTGATAGGACAGGGAGATTAATTCCAGCATAGGTGAGCGTTGATCGTTCGCAAAGGGTACCCTTGAGCCTATATCTATGTCGCAAGTCTCGGACTCTGTTCGTTTTTCTCTCTGCCACACGTTGGACTCAGCACCTGCACGATAAATCCATGGAATGCAGTTTTTACAAAAAATAAGCTACATTACTATTTGTATCAGTGTCACTGCTGCCTGACACTGGCCTCATTTTATAGCCTAGCCTATTCAGAATGGTTATACCACCATTCATCGGTCGCCAGAGCCTCGTCGGTCCATCTGCAGGGTGCACCGCGAGCAGGTGAGGTTGACCCCTGGTCGACCCCCAACCAGGTGGACTGACGACATCAAACGTGTCGCAGGGAGCCGCTGGCAGCAGGCGGTTCGGGGTCGTTGTATTTGGAAGTTCCTAAAAAAGGCCTATGTCCAACAGTGGACGTCTACAGGCTGGTAATGATGATGATGATGATGATGATGAGTATACTACTCAAAAAGTTATTCCCCGCTCTGCATATAAATAACGTCTCGCTCTAACCGAGCTCATTGATCGCCCGAACGGCAACGAGTGAGTGTACGCGTTCGTGAATAAGGATGCCCCGGCGCGTACGGGCTTCAGTATGACGCAGAACAGCGTGTCAGCTGGTCGCCGCTACATCTACATCCGTCATTTGTCCGCCAATTAAAACTATTGTAAATGGATTTAAACGTAGATAAATATTATATATACACAACTACAAATTACAATGTTCCTATACGATTCATAATAGTCACATAATGAGTTCCAACACAAAAGATACGTCGGCAAAGCGTTCTCAAAGTGCAGACATGACGTATGTGCTGCTACGGCGTAGAACGAAACAATGTCGCTGTGTAACCTTCAGCCCGCTTTCAGTGGATGCCAGCTAGTTGGCTGTAGAGCCGGTGGACATTTTTGGTTAGGGATTATTGCTTCATTTCCTGGACCTTTTCCGCACTTGGTCATGTTGTTGACTGTTGTACGTAGTATTGAGTAGGTGTTTTTGTCCTATAATTCTAACTGGGAAGGAGGAGGGGCTAAACTATTTCCAATACATATTTTCAGTGTGCAATTGCTTTTTCAAATAAAATCTCTGAGGATACTGTAGATAGAGAGTTAGAAACGAATTCAAAACTTGGAACTGTCGAGTTACGCAAAAGTGTGCTAGTAAGTTTTTAGCCTCAAATATATTACTTATAGTCAAACAAAGAACTAAGCCTGAAACATCTACTCAACAGTACGTACGACTGTCAACAACGTGTTCAAGGATGCATAAGGCCCAGGAAGAGGAGCTGAATCATCAACTTAAAAATGATCACCAGCGTTCATGCCCAAATTATCAGTCCACCTACAGATGCTTGTTGGAAAGCTCTTTGTGCTACAGGTGTGTCACATTGGCGTACCCGAGGCACGTAGCATCGCATCATAAGGCCTACGATACGCAAGAAAGAGAAATGTCGAGAAGAGAAAACGAGAAATGTCGCCAAACGAGAATTGCGGCAATATTTGTAATATAGCTCAGGCTATATTACCGATATTGCTTTTTATAGGTAAAAAAAAGAGAGCGATATTGTTGATGCTTTACAATTTTCTGCTTGTTGTAATACCCACTCAAAAATGTTCACCAGCTCTTGGACTAAACTTTCAGCTCGTCTACAGTAGATGCTAGTTGGAAAACGCTTTGTGCTACGTGCCTTCGTCACGCGAAGGCTTCCACTTCATGTAATATTAGTGGAGTGGCGCGGCGTGCGTCCTTCAAAGGCTTTGTAGGTTTTTTATCGCCGCCATCTTAAATCGTAAGTTATTAAAATTGTTTTAAAACCAAGGTCGTGATTAAAGTTGTTGGAAAACGTTTTTTTACTTGGAAAGACGTTTATAGTTAACGAAGGAAAAGCCATGACTTTGTCCGCGTTTATTAATTATTTTCAAATAAATCTTTAATTTCTTCGATGTGTGTACCTTGAAATTAATTCAGTGACAGACTGAATGTTTTCTTTTGCGAAAAAGAGACTTACTTTAAAAAGGAATGTTGGAAGAAATAATAATTTTATGAGAGGAATTTGGGGGAGAAATTTTGAAAGTAATGTATAGGCCTTATGGGCACTATTATAACGTTAATTAGTAGTGGAGAGTAATACGAAACACCATGTAACTACACAAAGACTTTAATTGCGATATTACATAAATTGTATACACAAATTTTGTGAGGGCGGTATGCGAATAATAAAGTACCGCTAGCTAGACGCGTCGAGTGCAAGCGAACAACTGTCGGCTGTAGTGAGTGTGTGACGTAAGGAGGCGCGCGCGCCGGTAAACTTGCTCGGCGCGGCATACTACTGATTGCACTCGAGTATGCGCGTGAATTGTTTGTTGTGTGAAATGTGAATATAATAATTTGTGAGTATGGAATTATGTTGGTATGTAATGTAAGTGTGAATGAATTTGATAAATAAATATGAATATATGTAATGAAGTAATAATAAAATATATAAATATAATGTATATAGCCTACAAATGTATTTGAAAGTAAAAGCATTAAACTTTACTATTCGAACGAAGTCGTTTGCTACTACCTATTACGTAAAGGAATTCAATGGTTAGGTTATCGGACTCAACATCGATAGGTTAAGGGCTCGAACTCAGTGGACTATTATTGTCGTACCTATTCCTAATACCGCTTTAACTAGAAGAAGAAAATAAATAAATTAAAAAGTTTTTATGACTATTTGAGCTATAAAATGAAAATAAATAAACATAAATAAATAAAAGTAAGTACTTCAACTTTTCTATACATTTCTCCGTAAAGCGCTTCAGATCTGGCACCAATTCACCACTGCAGACAAGGTCGCATTTATTAGCCGCATTTAATTCAAATCGGGGTTTTATAAAAACTTGGCCACCAACAACTTGGCCACTACCAACTTGGCAATTGGCTTGGGTTGAGCCAAGTCGAGTCTGTGAGCCCCTGAATAAAGTATTGGGCGCCATTGAAAGAACAGTAATGGCTCGTGACCCCATTCTGTTTGCCGAGGTGGCGGTAATTTGTTCGACTCTTTATTAAGTTAGTAGCTGCATGCTACTAATGTATTGTCACGTTTTTATTACGAGTACTTGGTATTGATTGGGTTCCTAAATAAATAACGAAGTGAAAAACAACTTGCATTGCAGTTTTACATTTTATAGTAGGTGATACAGTGACGCATATTATAGAAAAAGTAATACAGTTTTGCATCAGTTAGTATTACCTACCTTTTTTTTTTTTAATGACTAGAAGTTGGCCCTTGACTGCTATCACACCTGATGTTAAGTGATGATGCAATCTAAGATGGAAGCGGGCTAACTTGTTAGGAGTAGGATGAAAATCCACACTCCTATCGGTTTCTACACGACATCGTACCGGAACGCTAAATCGCTTGGCGGTACGTCTTTGTCGGTAGGGTGGTAACTAGCCACGGCGAAAGCCTCCCACCAGTCAGACCAAGACAAATTAAGAAAGTAACAATTAACCTTTACAATTAACAATTAACAACAATTAACAATTAACCTTAAACAGTGCCTTTAAAATAAATTAAAGAGTAAAAATATAGTCTTTATTTAATTTTACTTGATGAGAGATGGTACTGCCCAACCTTCTAAATATTTATTCAATGTAAGTTAGCTACTTAAAATCTACAGGACCTGCATCATCACAAATATTTTTAATTCAAATGGGTACGCCAAACTGCATTGGTAAAGCTTGGTGGTTCTAAGCTCCGTATCGTCTCTATTATAAGGACAGAAGTAAAACTTAACTTTTTTAAAACTACAGTGAAGTAAGTATGTAATACCTATTTTTTATATACCTACTAGCTGACCCGGCAAACGTTGTTTTGCTTTAAAAATTAAAAGAAAAAATTAGATGAAAATTAGATAGTAGCTGATTCTCAGACCTGCTGAATACGCATACAAAATTTGGTAAAAATCGGTAAAGCCGTTTCGGAGGAGTACGGTACCTAACTAACATTATGACAGGGAAATTTTATATATTAGATATTTATCGGATATCTACAATAATAAAAACGAAAGCTTGTATTTGCGTATGTTTGGTACTTACGCCGCAATTACTTTTGATTTGGCTGAAATTTGAATTGGAGATAGATTGTAGCTTGGTTTAAATTGGGCTGGATACTTATTATCCCGATATTCCCATGGGACGAGAACTAAGCGTGTGAATCTGTGGGCGTCTACCAGTATTTAAATAAGGAATAAATTCCAATAGAACAGGTCCCTTATTTGCTGGGAATATTCTAAGCAGTCCACTCGGCCTGTCACCCGGGAAGGTAAAGTCGATAACGAGCCGTTCCTGTCTAAACCTGTCTTAGACATCTAGACCAGACTGTTCTCACGCATCGCTGGCTTTGGACAGCTACGAGTTAATCCAAGCTTTGGTTACATCAACCGTAGTTTATTAACTACAAAGTGTAACTTTACAAAATGGTTTAAACCCAAGCATTTAAAGTTGTAGGACTACATTACTGACTTATATTATATCATTATAATTATAGATCCGTCAATTAAGAGTTTGAACATTTGCAATAGCAAAAATTCCAACAGAGCCAAAATTCCGTAAAAAACCATTAGAAAAAAAACTTTAAACTTCAAACTCCATCGATTCCATGAATGCTACGAAAATTATTAAAAATTTCAGGTTTTATTCATTTTCCTCGAAAAAATCTTATCGAGAATTACCAGAGATAATCATGTAGATTTTAAATTCTCAATTAAAATTAAGAATTTTTTATATAAAATTCAATCGTTTGGTCATCCCCATATGTCGATAACGACAAGTCTAACGCAATGTAACGTCGCTCCTGTCCTGTCTAAATGGAGACATCTAGTCCAGACCGCCCCCACGCATCGCTGGCTTTGGACAGGTACGAGTTAATCCTAGCTGTAATATATTTCCTACTGTATAAAACAACAAAACTTTCAAACTTTTAGTTATTTCAGAACACGTCTGACACTTTTGCTCTATTCTTGATAACAATAATAGTTTCCTATCCAGGAACTATGACCGGTCATTCCTTTCCTGTCCAAAAATATTTTCAGTCCTTTATTCCCGATTCAATTTAGCATATTAATTAGTTATCCTTCACGATTTTGTTTTCAAAAGTAATAGATTAAAGGTTATCCCTCTACCATCAAGCTGTAGAAAATGAGTAAACTTTAACGTAAGCTTTTCTAGATGGCGTTGTATGGTCACGTGTCGCTCTATCAATGAATACTACTAACAAACGAATGTAATCTTAATAGATTTTGATTTAATATGAAAAAAATACGTCTATCTATAGTCAGTAAAATCGGAAATTAATAGTACTGAAACTTTTCCAATCACCTATCATACATATGCCTTGATCAAAGCTTACCTAATGAAGGAGTGTCGCATTGAATCTCTTTTATATTTTTCCGCTCGCATGCGGGTAGGCTGAAAAGAGCAATGCTAATGGGTCGATGGGCGCCCAGCGAAGCGTGAGCGATCTAATGGCGTAATCAAAGGTCGTGGGCATTCATATGACATTTCTTTACTATCCTGAACTTAGATATTTCCCTCCGTTTATGTTCACCTTTTTGCGAGTTTATACAAAGAAAGCTGCTTCGTATGTCTAGTGCAGTATTTCTCAAACTGTGGATTAACCTTTAACTATGGACATCAATATATTGTAACACTACCATGGACGCGAGGTCTCACGGACCGCTATAACTTCAAGTAATATTTTTAAGAATACTGCCATTTCATTTGATTTTTTTATTTTTAACGTACCTAAAGATTATCAAATTAAAATATTATAATATGTATTTAGCTTATATTCATTTATTTTTTTAATAATTATGTATTATCACATTTAGGGCACTTTTCAGTCTTAAATTGCCTCAGATCAAATTAAAGACTACTACTTAAAAAAAAAAACAACTTCTTGAAAAAAAACCAGATTAATTTGTAAGTATAAACTATACCAAACATGAAAACCAAAAAATCAACTTCTAAACTTGGAACACAAAAATTCTGACAAAGGTCCAATATGAGTAAAATTATTGACAGTCGTTCCACAAAGGCTTAGAACACTGAAGGCATAAAGCTTGTTTACAGCCAACACAAGTGTAGTAAGTCTTCCTTTTTAGTTTAGGTGGACAGATTTTCGCAGTTCTTTCGTTTAGAACACTCAATTTCTCAAGTAGGAGGCTCTGCAATAGACAGGTCTGCTCCTAAAACGCGCTTCAATGTCATATGCAATTCCTTTGGTAAATTTGAGGTGATTATACGTCTTTGCATATGTGGTACGACCAAGGATCCTAATTTCTTAAGAAAAATCTCCTATTTCTATTGCTTTGTGCTGATGCTGATTATGTAGAATGTGAGCCTTCACTCCACACAAGTCCTAGTATCCTGTAGAAAATGACCATAGGCCACATTCTTGTTCTACGGCTACTAAAATATATATAGAACATTTCTTGTCAGTCTTGCCTACTCCTCCCTTTGGTGCTGTCGTCTATCGTGTTGCTGTGATGCATTGAGGAAACCAAGATAACTGCTTTATTCAACATTGGGACATACGAACACAGAGTCTTGTCTGGTAAATCAAAATAACGTGGAACCAATCTCTTGGCACTTTTGAGGGTGGAGTTCTTTTGGAAGTTTTCACGGTTCATGTCAGCTTTCAGAAGTACACGGTTTTATGTTTTTTTGACATTTTTATTGCTTATAACCTATAAAAAATATAATCGCAGTCAATAAATTTTTGTATTGAAAACATGGACTCGCGGTCTCAGAGACCGCAGGCGAAATTTAAAACAAAATTTCTCACCCAAATTGCAGCCAGCGACGCAACCTCTCCTTTTCACTGTTGTTTCGCCACTAAAGTCGAAGCTACTAAACGTCACAAGAGCGGGGAGTGGAGGGAAGTAGGGTAAATACAATTTTCAGAAACGGGAGCGGTCTGTGAGACCGCGCGTCCATAGTTAAAGGTTAAGGCTCTACAGGAGAGTTGCAAGAGGTTGCATAACTTTTCTAAGATTAAAATTAAAGGTTTGTGAACAAAATATTAACTTTAGCAGCATGGTTGGTTAGTACTTCAATATTTGTATGTTAAACCAAATTAAAAAATCTTAGTACGTACTTGTCCCTACTAGTACTAAGTTTAAGTACTAAGATGGCCCTTTATCTTAATGGAAATTTTGGGGTTCATTTTCAATGCGAGTGGTTAAAATTTAAAAAAATGTAACGTTTTAAAATACGTGAAGAAATAGCAAAGGCTTTCGCAAATTATTGATTTCATATCAAAAAGGGACGTGTCATGAAAAAGGTTGAAAACCACTGGTCTAGTGCAACCAACCATGCTGCACCAATGTGGCAAATTCGCAGGTTTTAGTGTGACAACGCTTGATTCTGTTACGACTATCTATCAATAGTCAGTGTAGTCAAGGCTTTCACTATGATTAACGATTTCAGCAGCATCTTTTAGGTATCATCTGGGTTGTATTTATCAATATACATACATACATACATAGCATCACGCCTCGTTCCCATAGGGGTAGGCAGAGACTACATCCTTCCATTTGCCACGGTCCTTGCATACTTCCTTAGCTTCTTCCACACTCATTAAACCTTTCATACAAGATCGTCGGTTTAAGGTACTCTTGACCTGGCCATTTTTTAAAATGTCCTGAATTTGGTCCAGAAACATTCGCCTAGGTCTTCCCCTTCCAACACTTCCATTCACTCTCGCCTCATAAATCTCTTTTGTTAATCTTCTTTCATCCATTCTCTCTGCATGCCCAAACCATCTAAACATCCCTTTCTCTATTTTAGTCACTACATCTTCTTTTACACCACACTGTTCTCTTATTATACTATTGTTAACTCTATCACTCAGTTTTATTCCGCTCATACTCCTCAGCGCTCTCATCTCTACTGCATTTATTTTACTTTTATGCTTCTTCTGCCATACCTAACTTTCACTACCGTACATGAGTGTGGGCATCAGCACACCTCTATGAACAGCCAGTCTTGCCTTCTGAGACACTTTTTGGCTATTCATAAATGCATGTAGAGCACCATTCACCATGTTACCAGCATTTACTCTTCTTTCAATATCACTCTCACACGTTCCATCTTTCGTGAATTTACTACCCAGGTATACAAACTCTTTTACTTCTTCAACTTTCTCTCCATCTATCCAAATATTACAACAGTATGGGCTTAGAGTTAACCCGACTAAATCTAAGGCAATAATTATAGGCAGTCCTAGTTTAATCTCGAGAGTAGACTGGGCTAATTTGCCGCCTATTGTATATAACGGTGTCACCATCCCATATTTTGAAACGGTCAAAAATCTTGGTATACATTTGGACAAGGAATTATCGTGGTGTGTGCATATCAAGGAACTGAGTAAAAAGACGTTTATGTCGTTGAGTTAATTGCAGCGACTGCGTTCTGTTCTCCCAATTCCTACCAAAATTATGCTTGCACAATCTCTTCTTCTATCTGTTCTCGATTATGCCGACGCAAGCTATCTTGATTTGACCGAGGACCAACTTAATAAACTTGAGCGACTTCAAAATCTAGCAATTCGGTTTATATTTGGCTTACGCAAATATGACCATATATCTGAATTTCGTCAGAAACTCAAGTGGCTTCCTATTAGACGTCGCCGGGATCTACATATTCTTTCTCTTCTGTACTGTGTGCTATTTCATAAAAATTCTCCTTCATATCTTAAGGATAAATTTTCATTCCTGGGAGTGCAATCTGAGCTTAGACCTTGTCGGGCCCTAACTCTGTGCATGCCTTACCATCGAAGTAAGTTTTTTAAAAACTCATTTGCAGTGCGTGCAGTAGAGCTGTGGAATGCACTTCCAGTTGGCATTCGTGAATCAAAATCAATTTTCATTTTTAAAAAGGCCGTTAAATCTTATTATTTTACAAACTAAAGATGACTATTTGTTAATGTTCTTCTTATGATGTATTAATGTAGGTATATATTTAGTTTATTTTATGATATATATTTTAGTTATTATTGGTGTTATTTGTGTAGTCTGGTTTATGTATTAGTGTGTAATTATTTGAATTTATGTATATTTTATAAGTATACCACCTGCAGTCTCTTTCTTTATACTTTCCTAAGCCTAAGGTTGCCTGGCAGAGATCGCTGCTAAGCGATAAGGCCGCCTTTTGTATCCTACATATATATTTTTTAAGTTATCTCTGTACTGTTTTTTTTTTATTGTGTGTGTGGAATACAAATAAAGAATAATAATAATAATAATAATAATAATATTACAATCTGTCACATGTTCATCTCTTTCAAAATTCATTACTTTCGTTTTGCTGACATTCACTTTCATTCCTTTCCTTTTCAAAGCTACATTCATAATAGTTACGATTTCTTGTAACTCATTAGCAGACGATGCAAGTAATACTTGATCATCTGCGTAGAGAAGACATTTAATGAGTAACTCGTTCATTCTCAGACCACATACACTTTCTTTCAAATCTATCAAGCAACTGTCCATGAACAAGTTGAACAGCCAGGGTGACGCTACACATCCCTGTCGTACGCCCCTCTCCACTGGGAACCACTCAGTGTATGCCCCATTTATTCTGACACAAGCACTAGAATTGTCATAAAGAGATTTCAGTGCTCGGACCAGACTGCTGCTCACCCCATACGTGGACAATGTTGACCATAGTTCATTCCTCACCACACGGTCATAGGCCTTTTCCAAGTCAATAAAAGCACAGTACACTTTTTGGTGTTTAGCCAAAAATTTTTCAGCTATACATCGCAAGGAAAAGACCTGATCCGTATAAGTATACCTATATATATTACGTTAGTCAAAAAGTTAAAAAAGTAAAAATCTATTTATTCATTTATGATTATTTTAAATCATCAATATACATTTCTTAGACTATCTAAAAGTAAATGTAACGATGATAAATATTTCAAGGTTATATTCTGAAACATTGGCAACAACTTTTTCACTATTGCCTAGTTCAGCTTTTTTGGTTTGTTAGGATAAGTCTCAAATCAAAGGATCTATAAGTTTTTTTTCAAAAAATAATAGCAGAAGGTCATTGTAGAACATCCTAGAACTTCATCAATTAATAAAATGAAATAACTCCGTATCATTTTTACTTGGCTGAATAAAGACATCAAACACCGATAACTCATAGTGATGTATAGATATTCTAGAGCCATTCAGAGCCACTGACCGTGATGTCATTCACGAACATTAGAGAGAAGCTATCAAAAGGACCTATTACCTTCTCTGTATCTTGAATTGACGCCTATCGACGTCAGTCGAACAATATGAGAGTGTTAGCATTTAGAACCCTGCAATGTGAATTAAACCTTATGCGGGTTACATAGAGTGTACTTTTGTTTGTGTATAATCCATTAGGTGATGTAGGCGTAGATACTCGTTCATCATTGGCAGTGCTTTGTTCGACATGTCAATACGGAATGAAGTTTCCATGTGTGGTATAAGTACTAAGAAGGGCTTTGAATGTGTGCGTTAACATGATTGGCTAATATAATTGTTTTTTACCCATTTCCTTTTTATTTTTTTTCTCATGTAGAGTACCAACTAGGTAAAATATAATTTCTATTACTTTATGTGCGGTGGAACTGGATCATATATTCTCTCTGTGAGTTAGCTACTATTACCAGGATTGCCGTGCTTCGATTTAAGGGGTCCATGAAAAATAATTAAACACTTGTGCCTCAGGTTGAAGGGCTATTGTAGGTTGCATTCCCATGTTCTGCGAAGTATTGCTTTGTTACAGGTGGAAATTTTCCATTATGATTAAAGTAGCATGTTTGCTCGTTTTATCAAGTATTACAATAGTCAAGGGTCTCCCAGCAGAAAGGAAACAACAGAATCATACTTAATAAAAATAATTTTACTTTTATATATTTTGTAGTTAGTTTTAAGCTATTGCATAGCTTCTATCGCGGGCCTTGAGCGTGGAGAACGAATCCAGAAATTCCGTAAGGAAAAAAAACCTAACACCCCCCACTCTGACCGGCACAGCGGTGATACTTTTAGTTTTTCCATCTATCAATAAATACCAGAAATTTTAATGACTTTTTGAAATATCACGCTTGTAAAAAAATACTCCATAAATAAAATAAATAATTGCATAATTATAATTGCATAAGCTGATAAAAAATGCTATGCAATAGCTTTACCGCGGCAGTCTCCGAGTGCCACTTTTTTTTTCTGAACGAGGAGGAATGAAACCTCTTCGAACTTTTGCCTCTCGTCAGGGCATGTCTGACTTGCACTGACTTTGCTTGCTTTAGACTCTAGAGTCCAAAGATTGGAGTTGGAGTTATTAAAAAGGTAGTTTAAGGTATTTTAAAGGTAGTTAGAGTTAGTATATCCAAATAGATGGCACAACGTTGAATCTTCATTCATTGCATTCTTTTCATTGGTATTCAGAAATAGCGCCGTCTGCCGACACGGTATTCGAGTCGAATTTATTGCCAATAGATGTTTTACAACAAAAATATATCAAGCAAAACAATTTTAATGAAAACAGTATGGAAAGATCTATTATGAAAGCCTTTAAAGCCTGCAGTTATTAGGTGTGTACAAACAGGCATCTTTCAGTATACTGCAATAAAGTTTTACGCGCGTCTTTGATAGTATGTCATAGTTAGATTTATGTAGCAGTGAACAAAGGATAACCGGACGAGATGACATGCTATACGAGGCACTTGCGCTGCAACAAAGTTATGAGAATCTTGTAAAGAAAGCGACATCACAAAGAAGAAAAGGCTTAGTACCTAAGTTGCAAATGCTTTCATATAGTACAGTATGTACCTACAGTATAAAATGCTCTTCCTAGAAACTGTCTTATTATCGCATTCGCCATGGCTTTTAACTGTTGAGTCCTAAGTGAGACGGGACATTTTGATTTTGATCAATTGTAGCAAACGTGGATGAAATTAATTATTTATTCATTACAAGTTAGCCCTTAACCGCAATCACACATTGTGGGGCAAGTGTGAGTTTTTCACCGAGCGACTGCCTAAAAACGTAGTCACTAATAATGTCAAATTATATAGCAAAAAAAGCGTTCCGACACTCGCCCATTTGAGTCTTCTCTCACTCCCGCCAGGGGCGCTGCTTCAGTTCCATATAAAATTTGCCCTTAACGCGAATGTGAAGTTTTCGATTGTTTTGAAGTAATCTCACACTAGGCACTCTGATGGTAAGTGATGACGTAATCTACGATGGAAGCGAACGAACTTGTAGGGAGTAGTATAACATCCTCATTCCTTCGGTTTCTACACGATATCGAACGCTAAATCGCTTGGCGGTACGTCTTTGTCAGTAAGGTAGCCACCGCTTAAGTCACCCACCAATCAAAAAAATTGATATTAAAATAAAGATCTTTAACGAAAACTTACACGAATTGAATCCAAAGCTAAAATTCCCAGGGAAACGAGAACTACGCGGTTAAAACAGTGGGCGTCCTCTAGTAATTAAATAACAACCATTTTCAGAAATCATTGCATAGTATAATAATATATAAACGTGGGATGTATGAAATGAACTTAATGTGTAAATAAAGATCTTTTAACCTGAGCTGACGAGAAGTAACTTGAGACCTTTGTAAGATTACACGCGTAGGTCAAAAGGGACGCTGAAAAAGTGCGTAAATTTCTTTGACCTCTCCAAACTTTCCCTGATGTTACTTTTTAGAAGAAAATGTCTGCGGAGCCAACAGCTTATGAGTATTATGGGTGTAAAACTTATAATTTTTGGGCTTTTCTTTAATATACTGATACTATATATCTACTATTATTTCAGTTTGATTTTGTGCTTTATATAAAAAAATTTGAGTAAAGAATTTTTAAAATACTTTCTTTTACTTGAAAAGAATACTATTTGGACACAATTTATGGTCGATGCACGACATCGTGTCGGAATGCTAAATCGATTGGCGGTACGTCTTGACCGACAGGGTGGTAACTAGCCACGGCCAAAGCCTCCAACCAGCAAGACCAGGACCAATTAACAAAATCTCAATGGAATCGAACCCATCGTTTTATAAATCCACTGCATGAGAGGGGTCGTCAGTAGATAATGTAACATGAGTAGAAATTAAACATTGTTAAAATCTTTCGGAATTTTTACGCGGTATTTTTAATAGAATTAAATCAAATACCGTTCGTTAAAAGGCTGATCATAGAATATATTTCCTAATAACAACACACGTTCGTGTAACTCACGGTTCTCAAATTAGCCGTATCATTAAGGCCCTGTTGTTTCATAAGACTTTTCCGCGATGTAGGTCGGGCTAATTGGTTACACTTACTAGCTATTTTGGAGCTTATCTCCTCACGCGAGCATGTTTTACTTTCTTGGAAAATCGTTTCAATTATATTTCACTTGATGAGCTATATTGTTGTTGGAATAATGAAGACATTTTGAAATTATTGTTCTGTTTTGAAAATCATCGGTTATTAAGTAAAGTAAGCGACGGAGAAGGTTCATTAAAACGAGGCATACGCAGGTGGGGTTAACCTTTATGTTGACTATTGCTGCCCACCTATTGCTTGGCAGCGTCAATACGCATAGTGAGACCAATATTTTAGCCATGGCTTCACCGTGCGGGTGCCGGGTACATCGTGTGGTGGAGAGAAACGCCGAACAGGGTCCGGCACTTGCGGCATGAATGCAGGCTTAGGGTACCCTTTGTGACCAGTCAACGCTCGCCATATTCTCAAATTATACTTCCTGCACAACCATATCTGGTAGCATCCTGCAGCTATATGCTAGTAGTAATCCCCGGATGAACTTGAATTATTGTTATATTATGTTTAATACTTACTTTGGATTGCTATATAGGTAAATAAATTCTATAGGTACCTATTATATTTCCATTTGTACAACCGAATTCTGACCGAACAAATCTTGCACAATAGCTTAATTTTTTTTTTAATAACATTATCATCCCTAAGGCCACCAATCCGCATTGGTGCAGCGTGGTGGATCTACGCTCCATAAACTCTCGGGGAAGGTCTAGCCCTGTCATCATCATTATCAGCCTATTAACGGCTCTCCAGGCCGCCCTACTTACAGGAGAGGGGATATGGAGCGTACACCCACCACGCTGCTACAATTGGTGGGATTAAGGTGATAATGTTTCATTTATTAACGATCACAATCAGATGTTGATGATAGTGACCGGGACCGATGGCTTAACGTGCTCTCCGTGGCACTGGGGTTTAATACCACCAAGCTCCCAGACTCGGGGCTTGGAATATACTAAACATTTCATAGAAGAATGAAAAAGCTCTGAATTTTTCTATGAACCGATCTAGAAATCGAACCTCGAACCTTGTGATCGAAGCCACCGAGGCTAACCACTAGACAAACGAGGCAGTTTAGCCATGTAGTGGGCCGGTAATAGGCTGATAATGATGGTAATGTTAATTAAAATTCATTTTTGTTTACAAGTCTTCTTGAGACCTATTTATAGGTTTTACTGATTTATAAAGCTTTACAACTAATGAATACAATATAACATAACCATAGATAAGTAAAGCTCATATTCCGACGAGGCATGAAACAAACATAAGCAATCGTAATGGATTGCCATGCCAGCATTACATTAATGGAGAGCCATAGCTCTGGGAAGGGGAGGCTGTGGGTAACATGCCCCACTTTTGCCTTTGCTGTGGTTTTCGATGCTAACTTTATTTACGCCAACTCTATTAGTTATTTTTTATCTCTATGTGGCTGTTGGATGTGCGTATCATGTTTCAGGCTTTAAAATCCTTTTTGTAATTAATCAAACTTAAATGTGTGTACTCGAATTTATTGGTTGTTTACAATTTGTTGTATAAATAGATAGGTAAATTAATGTTTAAAGAAATATTAAAATAGAAAAAAAATTATCTAATATGTACGCACCACCTGTACCTCGTTGGTCTAATGGTTAAGCCTATGTGGCTTCGATCACACTGGGTCGGGTCATGGAATAATTCTTAGCTTTTTCATTCTTCTATGAAATTTTCAGTACATTCCAAACCCGGAGTCTGGAAATTGGTGGTGTTACACCCCCGTGACTCGGAGAGCACGTTAAGCTATCGGTCCCGGTCACTATCATCAACATCTGATAGTTTTTTTTTAATAAGAAATAAGCTCGCGTTTTACCACTATCTCACCTGATGGTAAGTGTAGATGTGGTCTAAGGTGGAACGCGCTTGCTTAGAAGATGCCTATTCACTCTTGTTTTAAAGATACCCAAGTTGTAAGAACAAGGAAATACTGATCTCGGTAGGGCATTAACAGGACAGGTCGGATAGTGATCGTTAATAAATGAAACATTATCACCCTAAGCCCGCCAACCCGCATTGGAGCAGCGTGGTGGGTGTACGCTCCATCTCCTCTCCTGCAAGGAGGGAGGCCTGGCCCTGTAGTGGGCCGTTAATAGGCTGATAATGATGATGATGATGTAGCACCAAAATTTGGCAGATAAATGTTCAAGATCTCAAAGTATGGAAAGTCTTGGGGAGGCCTATGCTAAAATGCAAGACAATTTACCGGTGTCATGACATACTATGTATATAATTATTTTTTTAAACTGTAATGTACCTATGTACATTATTGAATAAAGGCTATTATAATTGTTACTATGTAGCATCAGAGTATGTTCAACAAAACATACTAGTATGAACGCAAAATCGGTGGACTTTGTTTAGTTTCTAGGGTCTGTTGTTTCTACTATATTATTCCATTAATTCTCTATAGTTATTGTATTACATGTTATTTACGCACCAATTCCAAATTTAAGTACATTCGAATGCCAGGAAGTGGTTGAATTAATCACTAGATTTTACCTTACCTATTAAAAAGACCTTACATTAAAATGTTTAATTAAATTTAATCTAATGTACATGAAATAGTCTTGAAAATAAATGTATTCCTTATTAGGTAAATAACATATTTCAATTCCCTGTATAGTAGATATTCATATTACACGTGTCCCTTTGGAGTAAGGGAAATTATAATAAAGGCGCAAAAATATCCCCGACGGGAGCTCCATCTTAGCTACGTCTGGAAAGATAAAAATGTCGACCTACTCGTACAGTAACCCTTCCAACAAATAAGGAAAATATCCAAGCTACAAAGGTGTATCGTATTTGATCTTAATATTGTAATATGATATCTATATCAAGCCTTAGTAAGTACGTATTAAAACGATTGAAGGGCTTTATCGAACATTTATAATACCAAAGCACATCTATTTTATATTTATCCTTACTAATATTATAAAGAGAAAGTTTATATGTATGGATGGATGAATATTTGTTACTTTTACACGCCAAAGCTACTGAATGGATTTTGGTGAAACTTCACAGTAATACATATAGTTTGCATATCAGAATAACACATTGGCCACAATTTAATACGAGAACTACTTGAATACTGTCGTCCTTTAGTATTTTTTTATATTTTGATTTATTTATTTTATTGGAAAGAAGACTTTATTGGTCAGGCAAGAAACTTGACAGTTGCTCTATTAATTGTAATTCTGTCTTGTGTGCAAATAAAAGCAAATAGGTACTTCATGAACGATTGTCATAAAAAATCGCCACCTAAGTCGACGACGACGAAACGAAAATAGAAAAACGATTTTTAATATCCATTTTTAATGTTTCAATTAATATTTGTGCAGTGAATAAAAAACAATGCAAATCCTTTGTAGTAATAAATAAGAAACAATTTTCCGTAGCAATTGCTTTATGTTGAACAATGACATTCATGCCGGCGGAACGCAAGCCAACTCGGCAATTTCACGGCATTATAAACTCATTTTAGCTCTCAACTCCCGTTTAAGTTTGCACAAAGTAAAATATTTCGTACCGGGAACACGGCGTTTTCAATGGAAAATAGGTCGGAACACGTTTTGTTGGATTGCCTCAGACGCTGCGAAGCCATCTTGCTACGGCAATTGGCTTAGTTTTGATTGATGTTGGAACTTGATTGATTATCGAAGATATTATTTGCTAAGGATATCGGTTTTATTTGACGGCTTAAAGGCACATTTAATAATAGAATAGGATATTAAATTACATTTTTTGTAATAGAGAGAATTAAATTAATAATATTTTTACTAAAACAATCGATTCAGGAGCGTTATTCTGTAACTATATATTTCTATTTCTTTACCTCTTGTATGGTGCTAAATAAATAGGTGAATATGAATTCAAAGATCACACTTTTAAGAATAAAAACATCGTTCTAGAATTATGCTATTGGTCAGAAGGAAGTATAAGCACAGATAACATAACATTAAAAGGATAAAGAATGATAACTTTTTATTTTTCAAGTCAATTAAATAAATTTCTTACGTCTAATAAAAAATATGTTTTCCTTTGCAGGTAAGTTCCCGCCCATCTTATAAATTACCAAAGAAGTTTCCGAAGAATCTACGAGCTTTAATTAAAAGGGTAGGTTGGAAGTTTGGAAGGTATCTTGAAATAATTTAACAAGAAACCCTTTGTTTCCGTCTGATGTTCTTGCTTATCTGCGATTCTTCTTATATTTGTTACTTTGGAAGATGATTTTTTTGTTTTATCTGAAAAAGAATGTTTACTTTTAAAATTGTTAGAACGTGGGTACAAGTTTTTACTTCACTTGCATGGAATTTCTGTTGGTTTAAGTCGAACGACAGCTAGACTAAAAAATAAAATAGAGTGCTGAGGAGTCCCTGTGTAAAAAGTTAACGTTAACACAATGTGGGTTTTAAGGCATTGAGATATTTTTCACGTTATTACTAAACACACCGGCATATTTAGCGGAACATAAAAAAAAAATAATAAAAAATTAAACAGACTTCAAAACCCGCTGAAAAGTATAAACTAAATGCGTCATTTAGTTACTTTAATTTACTTAACCATATCTTTAAACTCGGTGCCATCTAAGTTTAAGGAAAGTTCATTCAACAAAGCAGTAAAGCACTGTGTGAATTAGGTATTATCTTTAAAGTAGAAAGCTTACAGGTGGCACCGACTTTATAGATATGGTTAAGTAATTGTCATAGATGTCATTTTTAACGTTAAGTAATAGTGAATAAAAAGCGTGCAATAGACAGTAAACGTTTATACTCTTAAAGATTTTTATAAGTTGACCTAATTAGGTAACCAGTTATTAAGTAATTGAAGACACCTTAGTACTGCTATTATAAACTTTCTTATGCTTTATAGTGAGTTGACATTAAACATTTTCTTGGACTTTTTAATAGATATAGTAGGTACATGTATGAAGTTGTTGATAAATAAATTTTAATTTCAAAAATACACACAATTAGAATTTTAGGTACGTAAAGTTTTGTTTCACGTTAAAAGACACAATTTAATATTCTATTGAAAAATAAATAAAATAATTTAACAAAATTTTTTTAAACTTTCAATCCCTGTTAACAGAAAAATCTTTTTGCAAAAATAGCTAAAATTTTTTATATATTCATGTTTTCCATGTACGTGTTGAATATTGGACATAAAAGCAAATAGAAAAAATGAATTGCGCAAAACGAGCAAGAAAAAATTAATAAAACACAAATATAGTTACATGAATAAAAAAGATATGAAAAATTCGGCAGCGCTATGAATGTTCTAACGTAGTGTTCAGTTTTTTAGGGGATGTTATGGTTTTTATCGCGTCCGGAATGGTGAATTGGGCCCTTGAGGATAAGGCGCTTATGGTGTAGGGAGACGGAGAAAATCGACTGTGAAACGTTACGCTACTATCTTTGTTGCGTATATTATGTTAAAAGAATGTTATTCATATCTACATTTTATTCTATTCTATTTATATTTCTACAAATTTAGCGTGTATTCCACTTTACTTAACAAAGCCTACTTATGAAATAATTTTGACGACCTCCGTGGCGCAGTGGTATGCGCGGTGGATTTATAAGACGGAGGTCCTGGGTTCGATTCCCGGCGGGGCAGATTGAGATTTTCTTGATTTGTCTTGGTCTGGCTGGTGGGAGGCTTTCGCTGTGGCTAGTTACCACTCTTCCGACAAAGACGTACCGCCAAGTGATTTAGCGTTCTGGTACGATGTCGTGTAGAAACCGATAGGCGTGTGGATTTCATCCTACTCCTAACAAGTTAGCTCGCTTCCACTTAGATTGCATCATCACATAACATCAGGTGTGATAGCAGTCAAGAGCCAACTTGTAGTCAATAAAAAAAAAATATTGAAATTCTATGAGTTTTGAAAAATTAGCTACCCTATACTAACGGTAATAAAGAACCACTGGTTACTTGTACGTTTTTTATATTATTATGAAGCTTTTAGCTTATTCAGATGGTCCACCAAGAAAACTTTCGCCAAAAGACAGAGTATCATCTTACAGGAGATACGTTCTAAAACTGATGCCTCGTGTCCATGAAACTCAGACGTAGATATAAAACTTCATACGCCTGTAACTACATCGGCATTACCCTTCACATTGATAAACATTTTCTTTTTAATTTATTTTGTACAAAATAATAAATGTTACAACATACAAGATTTTGCCTGTCACCACAAATTTGTATAGCCATAATACAGACGGGCTCTTTTATGAAAAGCTCTACTAATATTTAACCTCTAAACCTGCAGTAAATGTCTTACTTGTGGTACACATAATCTTCACAACAAAGAGATGTGTTTGAGACAGCACAATAAGTGGACGCGAGACAAATGGCAAACAATATAAACGTTTATTGTATATTGTGTGCATTAAAACCCCTATAAAGGGGGTGAACGACCCCGGGGGTTTATTAAGCCATTAGCCATGAAATAGGACCCTATATCTCTTCACTACAGATGAAATAAATAAAGCAAATCGGTTCGTAACTCTTTATAATCGTAACCACCAATACCCTGACAACTAAATATTAACTGTAGTTTCAATATAATAGAGTTGTTTTTTCTGTAGCAGTTAGAAAAAGTATTGTATTAAGAATTTAATGGGATTCTAGTAGCGAAGTCGAGGTTGTTCAAACAGTCGAGATTGGAGGGATTTAGAATGGCGTAAAACACCGTGCTAATGGCTCGAAGGGTACACAAATTTAGTCGATTGACGTATTGATATTGGCAGCTCATTTGTTTTAGTTTTGAACTACCGACATAAAAAAGAGGGGTGTTATTTTGACTTGGACGTCAGTGTATCTATGTCTCTGATCATTTAGTTGTCGTCATCGTAATCTCTAAACTAGTACTAATGATGATGCAGTTAGCTGTCATGAGCTCACAAGGCTTGGCTGAAAATCATATAGGTACGGCAACGGTTATCGACGTTTTCCTATTATGATAGAGAAATACGAGTGTCTAGTTATTTCAGGAAAATTCATGACTACCAAAATATTTTTTATTTATTAACAGTATATTAATTTGTTCATATTTATTTATACTTGATAGATTTGCGTTTGACGATTGACTTGGATGTAGTTATAATATTAAGATAGAATATTCGATAACTTAATGCCTTGTGCTGCAAAATGAAATGAAAATATATAGGTACATAAAGTGGCAACAGCTGACTATATAGACTTCCAAGCAAATGATACGGGTCGAAAAGGAAGTTTTGAGCACCGGAAAGATTGTTTACATTATTTATTTCGTATCATTGGCTTTAGCAAAGTGATAAAAAGTATATAGGGGTATATAATGCAATATAGTACAATACAACGATCGTTCTCAAGTGTCGCCATGGGTTGATGAAGATTGAATTTGGATGTAGGCAGAAATATATTACCTAGTACTCAATTGCTGACAATACAGAGTTCCATCTCAGTCTTTTTATTGCGGGCGTAAAATTTTTACATTTCCGTACTTTAGCATTGCGTATAACTCCGGCTCATTGCCCATTCGGGGTGTTCGGTTTGATTGCGGATGATTTTCTATTACGCAGCGTCCCATTCGCAGGCCAATACGAGGCTTAAGTTTATGTCAATTCTAAGTGTATTGTTAAATAAAACTTATATTAAAAAACGGCCAAGTGTATCGCACCTAGGGTATCGTGCAAAACTTGTAGGTATATTTGATTTTGTTACGACTTAAAGATATTATAGACTTGAGTATTTAATAACCATTTTAGTTTAATACCTCTACGGGTTCATGAGGAAAGGGGTAGTAACTTTAAAATTTAAAAAAATATTATAAGATGTAACGCAGTTTTCGCAATTTCTCCTTTATCTGTACTCTAAGACGTTGATTTATTCAAAATTTCAAGATTCAGAGTTCACGAAAAGTATCCTGTAGGTTTTGATTCCCTTGCGAGTGTCTAAAATTTGCAGAAATTTGCAACGGCCGTATCTTTTGATAGAATTGCTTGCGTGGCTTAAAAGTTTGATTTTTCACAGTTGTAGCTCAGTAGATCTGAGTATTTAATAGATTTCAGCTTGACACCTCCACGTTCATGAGGAAAAGGGCCTTGACAGACCGACAGACAGACAAATAACAAAGTGATCCTATAAAGATTCCGATTTTTTCTTTAGAGGTACGGAACTCTAATATGGAATTGGAATTCATAATTTTAGTTGTGTAATAATGCTTTTCCCTTCCAATTAGTCGTTAAGTTTGTTAGAAGTAAAAAGCTATTGTACTTTACTAACAAAAGTACTAAATTTTATCGAAATTCGTATACGGAAGAATATTATAGGTAACCTACTTTGTTAAAGCGAATTGTTGGCACGCACTCAATCTGCCTAAAGCCGAAGTGACAACGCAACTGGGTATCGTCACTACCCCATAACTTTCCCATATTTCGTATCTCATGGCTTAAACTTTCACAGGGGAGTCGTGGGCGATACGGCTTATCTGCCAGCTTAGAGGCTTTTGTGTGGGAGAACGTTAAGTATTTTTGGGCCTATTAAAACTTTTTTTAAATATAGGAAGTTAATTATAGTCAAGTATTAGTTGTTTCCGACATACGTTGGAACTAATTGAAAGAAAGATAGCTATACTAAAGCCAAAATCAACGTGGAAAGCATATCAACAAACAAATTAAAAATGAAGGTAGAAAATACAACACATTTTATGCCTAATATATTTAAAATTAGGTTTTTCTTTTTTATAAAATCTAATTTAAAAGATACTGAATGTATCAATTAGTTTTAAGCTTAGTAATCTAATTTAAATTTTGTCATGAATTCGTCATTAAGAAGTTATATAAAAAATGAAGAGTAAAACGACTAGTGATTTCTACTTTCATTTTTAATTTATTTGTTGATAAGCATTCTACATCGAGTTTGGCTTTAGTATAATAAATATATAGGTTTTGTTTACTCATACACTATAACATACTATGACTTGAGATAGGTCGGTAACTTTAATTCTTTTATTTCGTCATCATCATTGGCTGAACATCCATTGTTCATTGCTGGACAAAGGTCTTTTGTAGTGCTTTCCAAACAAAAACACAACGATCCTAAATCTCTTGTAGACATCGGCAACACTGCGCTTTACGGTGCGCGGTCGCCATTCTTTGTATAGGGATGCCGATTCTTTTACTTACTGCATAATAATTACCATAACAAAAGGGGACGTTAAAAAAGCATTTGCATGCAGACCAAATAAAATATTATCCCGAATGACGACATTATTCAAATATGACGAATACGCCAACTCTCGCAGACAGTCTCGAATGAAATTCGAAAAGTCAATAGTGAGATCAAAGAAAAAGTGATTAAGGTTGGGGAGGATTTTGTTTTGTCCTTGATTTCAAACAAGAGAGCGGGAGGATTCCCTTGGGGTACACCACGACCCTCGTTTATCGTCAAGTGTAAAAGCTATATAATGCTTTATTTTAATGACATTAAGATTTATTATCCAATGCGTTTTGGTTTAATATTCATGGGCGGAAGTGTAAAGTAAATCAATACAAACACCTTTTCATTTGCAGACGGGACAGTGTTGGAGGGGTGCGCCAAGGGTGTGAACAAGTGGTGCTGGTCCCTAATTTATTTCAAGATGACCACTTTTTGTTTTATTTCCGATTCTGTTCTCTACTAAAGGTTAATACCGTCATCCTAAAGGTGTTGACCTTCTTCATCATACGCTTAATTAACATCTAACTGCTGAACGCACACCCAACCTATAACAATATTTTATTTATGCTAAGAAACCTCTAAATTTTTTTTAAAGAAAGAGTATTCCTGTTTTCATTTTAATGAAGCGAAAAACTAGGTTGAGTCCAACGGTGGGTTGGGATTCAACCTAAGACCCCACGGAATTTAATTTTATTTTATTTATCCAAGTGTCGGGCTATTGATTTAGAATATTTTTTTTATTTTTATTAGCAAACAAATTCATTTGATATCCATATCACTGGTTTGGGGTTGCGTGTTCCAAATAATAGACTCAACAGGATAGCAAAGCTCTATTATATGTAAAGTGCTGTGCTCTAATCTGCCAGCAGTGCACGAGTTAGTTAGTTAGATTGCATCATCACTTATCAGTCGGTGTAATTGAAATCAAGGGCTAACTTGTAATGAATAAAAAAAGGATCTTGAAACCTGGAGAAATAAAATTTTTTAACAAAAAATAGAACCGACTCAAAACGCACTAAAAAGTAAAAAATAACTGTGTCATTTAGTTGCTTTAATTTACTTAAGCATATCTATGAAGTTGGTGCCAGCCAAGTTTAAGGAACATTTATTTTACGTAGTAAAGCAGTTTGTGGGTTCTAGGTAACGTCCTAGAAAGTAGAAACCTTGGCTGGCACCGACTCCTAGATATGCTTAAGTAAATTAAAGCAACTAAATGACACAGTTATTTTTTACTTTTTAGTGCGTTTTGAGTCGGTTCTATTTTTTGTTAAAAAATTTTATTTCTTACTTTTTAGTGATTTATCGCCACGTACCGTACTCGTACTATACTGTCATAGTATCTTATATGGCACTAGTAGCCAAAAAGCTACCAATACCGAGTCAAAAACCAAAATCGCTGTAAGCGTGCCTCCAAAATTTTAAGAGTTCCTTCAATTTCCCCAGGATATGATCAGCAGATCCTAACATGAGGACAATGGGACCACTTTGGATGTATGTCCTTTCTAATAAAAAAAGAATTATCAAAATCGGACAACACTGTAAAAAGTTATGCGTGGTCATACATAAAAAACAAAAACAAATATACGTGTCGAATTGAGAACCTCCTCCGTTTTTTTTCGTCGGTTAAAAAGAGGTTTGTTCGAGGACATCACACAAGTACACGTACAAAATTTCACAAACAAAAATGCAATCCTAAGAAATCGCCTTGATAAGATCTCAGATACAACCCCAATACAAATACAGCGTTGCCAGAACCGCATCTGGTAATCGGCGGGGAGCGGAGTTTTATCCACTTACACTGCAGAGTACGAAGGAAGTGGTTGTTGCTTTTATGAAAAATTGTGAACATAAGCGTTTCGAATTTCTAAAAGCCATTCCACCTCCATAACACAATAAGGAGGAGCGAAGTCAAGAAAAAACGAATTTAACCCGAGAATACGCGGATGTTTCATATTTTCACCAAACACGCCTCAGGCTGAGATTATTATGTTTGCACCGACGTACTCGAGATCGACTTTATATGGAGATTGGAGTCTATGTAATAATGTAAAAACGTTCTTTGGCAGAAGCAGCGAGTGTTTGCTTTTGGAAAATAAAAGATGCAATATGCGAAATTTATTTACTTCTATATAAAATGCTGCTCTAAAATTATTAATGCCTCAAAATAAGCCTCAACTAGCCTTTCTAAACAAGAATTAATAATTCCACAATTTAAAGATCCGGACATTGATCTATAGTTAAAAAAAGACTAGGAAATTAATAATAGACTAGGGGACGCCCGCGGTTTTACCCGTGTAGTTCTAGTACCCTTGGGAATTTCGGGATAAAAGCCTACATTTTAATCCAGGGTGTAATCTATCTCCCTTGCTAATTTCAGCTAGAACGGGTCTATAATTGCACTTTGAAGAAGTAACAAACATACGCACTCACAAACTTTTGTCTTTTGTATAAGGCTGTTTACTATCAATAAATCATTGTAATCATATCGATATTCGTTGTAATATATTATCAGGGGTTAAAGTATGAAATTGCCGATTTGTACTGCAAAATAAAAATTCGTTTTTTTTAAATTTAACATATTTATTTAATCAAAATAATTACCATTATTATCTATACATTGCTGCCATCTAACAGGAAGCTCATTTATGCCTTTGCGATAGAACTCTGGTGATCTAAATTCGACAAACTGTGTGAAAGCATTTTGCACTGCCTCCTGAGAATAAAACTTTTTATCACGTAGAAAATTGTCCAAATCACGAAAAAAATGGTAGTCCGTTGGAGCAAGGTCTGGCGAAATATGGAGGGTGACGAATGGTTTCTAATTGCAGTTGCTGTAGAGTTAAAACGGTTTCTCGTGCTGTATGAGGTTTCGCGTTATCATGGAGCAATAATGGTGAAGATCGATTTATAAGTCGGGGCTGTTTCAATGCTAGTTTCGCTATCATTGTTCGGATCGGCGCAATAGACATCTGCCGTTATTGTTATTGAGAAAGCTATAGTGAATAACACCACGCTGAGACCACCAAACAGTTACCATTACCTTTTTATTGGTAAGCTTTGCTTTCGGACACTATTGTGGCGTTTGACCTGGGGTCAGACATTGCATTTTTCACTTACGATTATCGTAAAGAATCCATTTTTCATCACATGTCACAATTTGATCCAATATTCCTTCATTTCTGTATCGATTCAACAAGGCAACGCAAGTTTCAACACACGTTTCTTTCTGCAGATCTGTCAAATCATGAGACCACCCATTTTTCATATTTTTTTATTTTATTGATTTGACGCAAATGAGTCAATATTGTTGGTAAAGTAACGTTAAACCATGCCGCTAATTCCTGGATAGTTTGCCTCGGATCGGTTTCCACTATCTCTTTCAAATCATTGTTATTCACCTGTGTGGGCGGTCTTCCACGTGGTTCGTTCTTCAAATCGAAGTTTCCATGACGAAAGCGTTTAAACCAAAATCGCACAGTGCTTTCATTAGCAGTCCCCTCTCCAAATGCAACATTAATATTGCGAGCTATTTCTGCCGCGTTAGTTCCGGGTCACTCGTATTCAAAAATCACACGAATTTTCGAAGTATCCTTTATTGTCTAAGCTGAATAAAAAAAACATACTGAAAGTTGATAATCGAATGTTGCACATTTTTAAAAGAAGAACTACGCAGGTACCATATGAAATAAGTTTCACTTTAAAATCTTAAACCATGAAGGTTCTATGTCAATTCGAAGTACCTATTACAATAAAACGGCAATTTCATTCTTTAACCCCTATTATTATAGTCCGTACGTAATTATTAAAAAAAACCATGAAATAAATCAAAACTCAATAGAGAAATGTATTTACATTTACATTTTGTGGCAGATAACACCGTTAGGCTACAGGTAATATTCTCTATAATTATATTGACACAACATTGTAGGCAAACTACTTGTAACGGTAAATATAGGATACATACTATTGGAAGCGGAAAAAATCGGAAGCGCAAATATTTAAAAAAGAGAATTCTTAGTAAGTAAAATAAATATATTGTTGGTGTGTTCATAACATTTCATATTCCATTTTCTCTGACAAAATAAAACGTCGCCAAAATCAACTTCAGTTATACAGACAGGAGGAAAACTTATATATTTATATAGAATTTTTATTCCAAATTCCTATAGTATAGCTGGAATACGTGACAAAAAACCCGCATTGCGTGTTCCGCGGGCGATAGGACGTTTATATTTTACGACCAAATCGGTTTTGATACGAATAAGATTTTGTTATTCATAAAAATATATTATAGAAGATATTTCATGATTGATCATAAATTCCCGAGGTGCAGATATATATCTAAATAAATATTTAATAGGGTTGTAGGAACTAATTACGATAAATAAATATTTAGAAAGATTGCAGCGAACTATTTTGCGAAATAGAAATATTCTTAAATTCTATTTAATTTTTAATTAAAGATCTAAAAAAATGTGACTTTTGAACATTCTTACCACAGTATAGACGAAAGACCAAAGAATTATGAGATTTTGAAAATTCCATTCCCTCTTTACGTAACAAAGTTTCAGGTGATATATATAATAACCGCCTTCTATCGGCTGTGGTGACCAGTGTGGTGACCAGACCAGACCAGTGTGGTGGGCAGTTGTACTTAGGAAGCAATTAAAACGAAAAAAGTGATCTACCCACGACCTCTGGAAGTGTACTTAGATATTTGTGCTGAAGAACTGAATAAAGTCTCATCAGAGTCATCAGGTGTACTATTTCGAAATCACCGAACCAAAGCACATAACAATAGACTACGATAAAATGACAAGATTTAAATTCCCATAGTGATCACTATAGAATCGAAAAAGAGTCAATAATATAATGTAGTTTTATCGTAATTAGTCTGTTAATATATATAAATTAGACTGAATAAGTACAAAAACTTTAAAAAAATCAAAGTCGTGTCGTTGTCGTTAAGTTGAAAATGTATAATAGATAGCTATCAATTCGTCGAAGGGCCATAGAGGGCGACAGCAAAAGTTTTCAATTTGTTTCGTTATTGACCGCTTGTATATAAACACAAATATCATCTATTTCAAGTAGGCGGACTGTACAAGCACTTTTCCTGGACGGTTTCGAACAAGTCATATTTACAAGTTTAGTTGATATAGAAATACTTTTGTATTTCTAAACTGTGTTATAAAATATTGCCTCGACCATGAGGACCTTGGTCGGGTAACGGAATAATTGTGAGTGTTTCATACTGCAATAAAAATTTTAAGTACATTCCAAGCCTGGAGTCGGGAAATCGGTGGTGTTATAACTTGTGCCTTGGAGAGCACGTTTTGGCGCTTATTTAATAAGGAAGTTTGTGGTCGCTGATTGTGCACCCTCTTTTTATTGGAAATCAATGTTTTTAACTTAAAAACTTTTTCTTGTTGGATAAGAAGTACCTAATATGCAGATTTTAGTTTTACCTAATATCCATAATACAGTTAGTTAGTCACCTTTGTATAAATGAGATATACGGGGATGTTCCGTGCTTAAGTTTTAATTATGAAACCCAATCTTGCTTACAAAGGAAACACGAGGATCATAGTTCTAAAGTTGCCAACCATTTTATAGCCTGTACAATACGTTGTATCCGGTTTTTGTGTTCAGTTGGCAACAGTTGCTTGTTGCCGCGCAATTTGGCAACTGTGCCAGCAATGTTTCGCTTGTCTTAGTGGCCGTTAGTGCGTTTTATTAGCCACTGAACGTCGGGCGGTAGATAAGGTGAGCGTTTTTACCTCGGCTGCTGTTATTAACTGCCTCGTTGGGTCTGTGGTTAGCCTGTGCGGCTTTGTGACATTATGAGGTGGTGGATTCATCCATATGTCATCCATTTTTTTTGGATGAGATACCCCTTGTCTCGAAGAATGTGTTAAGCCGTAGGTTCCGCTAATTAATAATTTTGTCTCAGAGCAGTTCTAGAGTCAAACAATTTTCACCCAATGCCTGGCAACTTCTATTAGAACTACTTAGCTTTGTAGATCATAAAAAACAGCCCCATGATGATCCCAGTTATGATAATTGTATTATTTTCCAGCGCAATAATCGTTAACTGTCCTGTAATTTTATCTGATATAGCATGCTAAAAGGTACTACCCTTAGGAAGTTACTATATAGCCTTCATAAGTATCTACTTGACATCATTCCTTTTGGAATTATCTTCGCATTTTGATCGTGATCGTGAGCTTCCCGCTGTAACAACTAGCCTTGGCCGAAACCTACCACCAGTCTGAACTGACCTAACCACGAAAATACGAATTACAAGAATCACATATACTCGTACATATAAGCGGCGGCTGTATAAACAACACTATGTCCCATAATAAACACGATAGTTCTTTGTTCAACAGTAGTCATTATTTCTATTGTAATAAGTAACATGGTCGCACTACCTAGTACTCGTAATAAGTAGTCATACATAGTCAATGCGGTGTCGTTTTGGACCAGCTCGCAGTCCAGCCTTTTAACCTGATGAAACCCAAGCGAATATAGGCCTTATGGTTTGAATAGTTTATATGAAATTTAGGAGGGTTTTCCTATGGGAGTTTTATGGGTCATAATTGCCTGTGTATTTTGTGTTGCTTATTTAAGGGAAGGTAATGAATATTTAGATGTGTGTGCTCTATTTTTATTAAATATCCAATTTTGTTATGCCGTGGTAATTGGTGACATGAGCGAAGTATTCATGCAATCCTACATTTGAACTCAGTTGTATAGGTGTATTTTTTAACGGAGTTTAAAGGATGACATAGTTGTTGTATTTGTATTTGCAAAATTCATTATTGGAAAATTAACCCACCTTAAACTTGTAAGACAGTAGTACGCTGATTATACTCGTACGTAAAATTACTTTAAGTGAATCGGAAATTAAAAGTTTGTAAATAAGTTAGATCTATGTGCCTTCTGTCCTTATGGAGGATGACTTCAGTCTAACATTGATACCATACTGGTCCAGAGTTGCATTAGAAAGAGTGTAATGGAAGCAATTGGATGAAGCCTATGTCAAAAGAGGCACCAAACTGCATGGTATTTTATAACAAAATGTACAGGTAATTGTACTATTGTTACTATGTTATTTTTTAAACAGTGTGAACTAAAAGGGCTATTTTATATGTGCCTTCCATCCTTGTGCTAAGATTAAAAATATATTGATATTTTTTACAATAATAAATATAAAAAACCAGTACACTGAAAAAATATTGATTAAATAATTATGTCAGACAATATCCAATAGTATTAAACATCCGCATCCACATTACTCTCGACACTCGCAGGCACTGCATTGCAACAGAGAAAATATTCCAAGGCGGCATTCCGCACTTCATTATCACCGAACAACCCTTCCCAGCTGAAAAAAAAGGTAAAAGAAAGAAAAAACTGGAGCGTGTTCTTCTCTTTTATCTTTTGCCATCTTTTTTATCTGTTCGCCGAGATGTCGACAAAGGACGGCGAAAACATTGGCTCTCCCACTAATGAAAGTTTTCGGTACAGACGCCCTTGCCAATTCGATAATGAATCGTGGAAAACTATCAAGTTTTTCTCCTTTCAAGTTCCTTTTCCCGTCTGCTCTATTTATGAACAAATATATTTTGACCGACTTCGAATAGACTTAGATCTCACTATAGCGCTTGTTGTTTTTTTGAGTTTATTTTAATTGGTAACTTTTTTGATTGTGAAGCAATTCTAATACTATAATACTGTTTTTTACTAATTTATTACTTTAACTGAAGTGTTATAAAAATTGAGTTCAGGTTAGATTAGGTTATCCCATTCTCTCGTTCCATTTTTTGATGTAATTCATTTATTTAGCTTAATTTAATATTTTTGAAAATGTATTAATATATTTTAAAATTAGATCCTTTTTCTTACTTTTTACTTTAATAAATCTAAACCTACACGCAAATTTATTTTGAAAGCGATCAGTTGCGGGCAGAAAATATATTTTTTGTTACAGATAATTTGTATATTAATTGTAAATTAGTTCAATTATTTGATTTATATAAACAAAAATATAAAAAAAATTAAAAACAGACAGTCTGAATTAATCCGAGCTCTTCGAAAATCATTAATGTCTAAAAGTTGAATTTCCGAGCAAATTATTACGACACATAATACCTACTAAGTCTCGAGCATTTGAGCCTTCACAGTCAGAACTTATAATCTTCGAAGTTGAAATACTGAGTCAGCAATATTTCAAATATAAGTTATATACAACGTGACAAAAAATGACGTGTTCAATTTATCATTTGCGCCGTGTTCGCTCTAAAATTATTAAGTGCCAATATTTTTCCGCGATATACAATTCAATTTGAGCGTGACAAAGCTTTTAGAGGAGCTTCATGTGTGGAGTATATGCGACAGGGATTTATGTCACGGCAGCCACTCTAACGGATTAGCAACTTTGTTGTATGAGGGACATGTTGATGTTTTTCCTTCTGTCACTATTTAATGAAGATCCGAGAGATCATTTATTGTCTACCCTTTATATGACAGCTCAGTGGTAAATTACTACGGAAATGTCACGTTGGTTAAGTAGCCTATATGGTTTGTAGTGTAATAGTTCTGGGTTCGAGTCATGGGTTTAGAAAAATGAAGACTTTATTTCATCCGTTCTCCAAACATTCTCAACCGGAGAAGTCAGTGGTGTTACTCCCCCGTGCTTTAGTCACATTCAGTATCATTAATATATGATAGTGATCATTATAAAGTCAAAAACAGAAATAATGGAAAATGTGAAAAAAACGTGGAAAATGATTCGTCCTTGAGGGCTTCCGTTGCGAGCGCTGCGAAAACGGTTCAAGATACCAAAAATAAATGTATCAAAGAATTATTCTCTTGAAATTATCTTAGAAAATGTTCACGACAGTATATGTCTATATTTTAAGATTAACTCACTAGAACCGTTTTTATGGTAATCATATTTGGTCGAAATTAATGCATTTGTTAAGAGTTGTATTGTAAAATAAATTATTTAATAATCACAAGGATATTATAGAGGTAAGATTTTCCTTTTGCAGTATGTTAATTAGTTATATAGTTTCGGAGAAATTACAAAAGTTCTAAAAAATATAACACTGCCGCTATATTGTCCAAATTAAGTTGACCTCCTCCGTGTTATGTTATACGTGCTGAATAGGGGTCAACATTTTGGTACTGATATTCTTTGAGGATTCTATCTTTGATCTTTTCTTTGAATTTATTTGGCATGGCAGACCATATTTATATAATATACGAAAAAGTTTGTTCGTTTGTTTAAACGGGCTAATCTCTAGATCTGCGTGTCGGATTGAAAATTATTTTGTTTATTATAAAAGCTAGACTCAAAAGTGAAATAGACTATTTAATACAAGCTATACCCATCAGCTTGACATAAATATATATTGTTCATGTTAATATACTGTTATATCGTACAATGTTTAACAAAAATGTAGATCTTTAGTACATGGGACGATACGGAGGATATTGCTTGACGGGAAACTATAAAAAAATTGAATTGAGAGGGGTAGCGGGGAAAGGGCAAACTATATATGAAAGTCTGTCTTTAAAATTAAAAGGCTACCTAAGAGGTTTTCACGCGGACGAAGTCGCGGACGACTGCTAGTAGGCTAATAAAATAGACTGATACTGATAGCGACTAGCTATAAGTATAAAGTACTCGAGGACGCCCGCAGTTTCACACGCGTAGTTTTTGTTGCCTTGAAAATTTCGGGATAAAATAAAGCCTATGTGTTATTCTGATATGTAAGCTATATTATTGTGAAGTTTCATCAAAATCCATTCAGTATTTTTTGCGTGAAAGAAGAACAAACAGCCATCCATCCATACATACAACCTTTCGCCCATATAATTAGTTATAGACCAGTGCATTTAATTTTGAAACCAAATAAAATCGCAGTAGGATGAAACCCATTGGAAAAGGAGGAGAAGATCATAAGAATGAAAGGAAAAATAAATTACAGGCGATCTGAGGTCGGGAAGGGGTAGAAGGTGAGGGTTTAGGGATAAAAAATGGGTTTTCTCGATTTCCGGCAAAACTAAAAGTGATTAAAAAACATTAAACTCTTTTCCTACGGAAAAGAGTTGAATGGCAAGGTTGTAGGTAATAAAAAGATCTAAAACTTGTTTCTACACTTTATGTATGTATTTTTTTTAATTTGTGTGCTTTCTGTTCGTTGAAATCTTTACTTTCCGATGGTGAAAATATATTTTTAGAAACATCATCAGAAGGGGTTAAAAGGCACGAGCAGGAAAATTACATTAATCAAAATATCAACACATTTACAAACTTTCTTAAATCAAATCAAAATGAAACAATCTTTCCTTAAACACTAATATAATTAATTTTATAATATTATTGAGGCAGCATAACTGCCTATGCTAGAACTGGAATTGATAATGTCCGTAATTTAATAAACCGTCTTTTTATATAAGCCAAAAATGCCGCTTTTTTTAATGATTCTCGTCTAATCGTCATAGACTCTAGCTGTTTGAAGCGCAGTATTCAATGTTGCTAGTAATATATATATATATATATATATATATATATATATATATATATATATATATATATATATATATATATATGTTACTATAGTAAACCTTCTCAGAAAAGGCAAAACCTAGGCTAACGGTTTTTACAGCTGCAACGAAAATGCAGACATAGATGCCTATTTATTACTATTTCAAGATAACGATACGAAACATTTCAGCCCACCAAAAGGTCATTACAATGACATTACAATGTCAACGTAGAAAAGTGGGGACGGGGCTAGGCGGATCTGAGCTCTATTGGGTCTTCTTACTTTTTTTAACAGAGGGTATGTAGGACTGATCGGCTGAAAACCAGCCGGAATACCCACTAAAACCAAGTGATGTTCCTTCCAATCGCCTGGTGATAGGGTGCCGGGGGCGTCGTAAATTTTCCATAACCTAATCAGCAGAGTCCACCGAGCCAGACCCTCAACTGGGCCTTACTACATACCTGCTATTACGTAGCAGCAGTAAAAACCGTTAGTCTAGTTTTTGCCTGTTCTGAGAAGGTTTACCACCTCAGATCGCCCGTAATTTATTTTTCCTTTCATTCTTATAATATTCTCCTCATTTTCTGGTGGGTTTCATTCTACTGCGATTTTCTTGTACTTTTTTTTAATTTTAAGGCTAATTGCATTGGAGTAGGGATTCATTCAATTTACTTGTAAAACCAAGGGCCAACGAGGGATCCCAAACATGCTTTGTGATATGCACAACCATAGTGGAAAACCGCAAGTGAACTAGTCAAAATTCAGTTCCAAGCCTGCCTTTTCATTTTCCATGCACTAAAATGATTAACAAGCATTGCACTGGGTGTTCGCGAAAAATCCAGATAACCAATACAATTCAATTTTTGTGCGACAACACTTTCAGGAGCACGTCATGCATTGAATATGAATGTTGGATTTGAAATGAATATTTTAGTCTGTATTATTCGCATCAATCGTTCTTATCTATCGAGGTTTTTTACGTATGGTGATGATTGAATAACTTTGAATACATACTTAAATGATTTTGATGTTTGAAATATTGAGCTATTTTTCTGAAGAAATTTTCCGGAGCTAGAAATTCCCGGAGTTAGAAAAATAATGTGGTAGGTGCACGTTAAGTCATCGGCCATTATTATCATTAAAATATGATAGTGATTAAAACACCTTCAAGCCGCCAAGACATGTTGCAGCGTTGTAGATGTAACCTCCATATCGTCTGTTCTAAAAATAGAAAGGCTTATCCCAGTACTAGGATGTGAAAATATCCCGATAATATTCACTACCGCTTTATTCAAGCTAAAAGCCCGTATTAGTCTATAAATGTGATGTGCTATCACGAAAATGAACTATCCCGTTTTGAAACCTATTTCAAGAGATTAAATTTGTTATGAGCAATTTAAAAATAACCACTTCACACGGGACGCTTCACTCCGAGGCTCTAAAATGATTAAACTCCAATATTTTAGGCGGCCATACAACACAATTCAATTTGTGTGTAATAAAACTTTTAGGGGCCGACCGTGAATGGCATATGAGCTATAAAGTTACGACCAACGTTGATATTGGCGTTAATAATAACCAGGGCCCTGAGGGTAGTGTGGCCCTTGGGCACTTGTGGTCTATTTGTAGAGTGAAAATAAATATTTGAAAAATATAACAAGGCTTTTTTAACTGCCCTAACTTACTGCGCCAAAATTAATGTCAAGACAAATAAAATAAATAAATATAAAAGAGGGGTATAATTGATGTGTCTGTTTGTGTGTTCGTTGTGTTTATGTTATATTGTAGTTTGTAAACAAATGGGCCTATTGTGGTGCACATATGTTGGTTTGAATGCGATTGATATACTTCTTAGCTAAGGACAAGTATAAGATGAAGATTTGAAGTGCCAATCTGAAGATATCGGCGTTTTCATGCGACATTGGAAGGATTTCTGATATAAAAGCCAATATACTAGCTAAATTCATATCTTTATTTCAATCATATCTATATTTATATATATAGGGCTATATTTATATTTTTTACAGTTTTTAGTAAAAAAAATATCTATAGCAGTATATATATTTACAAAATATTTAATTACCACATTTATATCAGCAGCAACTTCAAGATTTGCAGAGATATCCTCGATTGCGAAAGATATCGTTTTGGTGGGAGGACATAAATAAATTCATATAAGTAAGAATTCACTTAATTAACTTAGCTAGTGTTACTCGTAGGTTACCATTAAGAAAGGTCTGTTGAAATAACTTATTACAGCTTTTTATTCTAAAAATTTGTAAATCACTTAGACTACTAACTAACAGTAACTTCAAATTGACACATTATTTATTTGTATATATCATCAGGCTATAATTGCGACCTACTACAGGGTCAGGTAGGCATTGCTTATAGGAAAGGGGTTAGGAAAAACATGCATATATATACCTACAAAATATTTAGTGATCACATTTATATCTGCTGCAACGTCAAGATTTGCAGAGATATCCTCAATTCCGAAAGCAATCAGTTCGCTGCGAGGACATAAATAAATCTGTTTCGCTTGCACTGAGCTGCAATTAGCAAAACCAATTAACCCTGACGCCGTCTGCACCGGCGCCGGGCCCATAACTAGCTCCGGCCCCGGGCTGCGCTCGGAATATTCACCTGTAATATTTATATTGCACAAAGCATGCTTAAGCTTTATTTAACCCATTTTAACTCATTTATTTAGCATTCAAAAAAAATATACCTATTATATTTTCTTCATTCTACTAGAATACATTAAACTTTAAACATGGGCCCTAGCTTTTCTTTATTTATAACTAGAGGACGCTCGCGGTTTCACCCGCATAGTTCCCAATCCCGTAATTTTTTTGGGATAAAAAGTAAACTATGTGTTATTCTGATGTACTAGCTGTATTATTGTAAAGTTTCATCAAAATCCTTTCAGTAATTTTTGCGTGAAAGAGTAACGAACATCCATCCATCCATAAATACAAATGAATAATATTAGTAAGAATTTCTTTTGGAAGTTCATTGTAGACAAGTGGACGCCCGCGACTTTGACCGCGTGAAAATAGGTGTATACTTGAAACCCCGTTTAACCCCTTCAGGGGTGAGTTTTGGAAAATCCTTTATTAGCGCACGCCTATATCTTAATATTGTGTGTGTTAAATTTCAGCATAATCTGTTCAGTGGTTTGAGCTGTGCATTGAAAGATTAGTAAAGTCAGTAAGTTGGCCTTTACTATACAAATGATTATTACTGATTTGTAGTAAGGGCTATTTCTGCTCAACTGCAATTAGCAAAACTAATTAACCCTGACGTCTGCACCGGCGTCGGGCCCCTAACTAGCTCCGGCCCCGGGCTGCGCTCGGAAAATTCACCTGTAATTATATTTCACAAAGCAAGCTTAAGCGTGATTAAATCTATGAAGTCGAGCGACTGTTTTGTTTAACGTATTTAAATTTTAATGGTGCAACTGCCGCGCTTAAAAATACAATATTAGAAGCTTTTTCGATTCATTATATTTTTAAAACACATTTTGTTGTGGCGTACTGCAGTGGTTTTATTTTACCGTACTTATATACTAGTACTTCAACATCATATAAATTTATTTGGTACTAGAGGTCGCCCGCGGTTTCAACCGCTTAGTTTCGTATGTGTTGTTCGGATGTAAAAGTTTTATTATTGTAAAATTTCATGAAAATCCATTCAGTTATTTTTGCGTGAAAGAGTAACAAATATCCATCCATCGATTCATACCTACAAACTTTTGCGTTTATAATATTTATAGGATGACATGAATTAAATCACAATGAGCATTAAAATGTCTTCAGTTCTAGAGTTATTTATAGAAGAACCAATGTTAATAAATAATTTTCTTCACAAGCATCAATAAATAATTTTATTTCCATCAGGTTTGATGGTAGTTAGCCTACCTTTAGGAAAGACAATAGTTTTTTAATGGTGTACATACCCCTTACAATTTGTAGAAATCCCCTAAATATATTAAATTTGCGATATTAGTTAGCACCTACTCAGACATATATTATAGAGCATGTAATGAAACTGAACCGACATTCCATTTCCTATGATTGCAGCCGTTGCGCCCGTTGCAGGCATTGTACACGTTGTAGAGGCTCGGTTATTTATTAGCTAAGTGTTAGATGCTGAGTGATTGCAATGGCGTAGCGTCTGCTACATGCGAGAATGTGAGCCAACATTAATAACTGTGGGAATATGTATGACAGGGTGCGGTCCGTTTTGACGGTGCGTTTGTATCATTTTATACCTATGTAGTCTGGAATATTATAATCTATTATTCAATTTATTTCTATACTAATATTATAAAGCTCAAGAGTATGTTTGTTTGTTTGAACGCGCTAATGTTAGGCACTTATAGTCTATTTATTGGGGAAGGCTTTAGTTTATATAACATCACGCTGCAACCAATAGGAGTGAAGAATCAGTGGAAATGGTGGAAAAAACGGGTAAATTATTAATCTATAAGGGCTAATATAATGTAATAAGTTATAAGGAGTAAGTAACTCAGGCTGTTTTTAATTTCGTTATCAAATTTATTTTAATACCACGTGGATGAAGTCGCTAGTTATACGGGTGCCAAAAAGTGAGAATATAGGTACTGTTCCAACTAAGTTTTCTGGGGAAAAACCAATTTTAATTCCATGTATTTAAAATTTATGCGAATTGACATAAAACGAACGTTATAGAATTTAATTTTGAATTTTGCTTAGTTTTCATTAGAGCATAGCTTTCATAAAAATATTGAAAAAATACTAATCTGTCAAGGCGATAATAATTGTTACATGAATTAAGTTTATTTTCTATTTAATATCTATAAGGACCCGCAAAAAAATTGCATTTGATTAATTAAATGAAATTGTCTGCTCATGGGTAACAACGGGTATCTTCAAAACTCGTTGCCTCTAACCCATCCGAATATTTCAGTAGTTTCAATTCCTTTGCCCATTATGGAAACTATTCCGGGACAAAAGCTTTCGTGAACTGATTGATAATACAACACCCGGATCCCGTATGACCCTTCAGATTCAGAGCACTAAAACAATTTGGTGAGGGTATTTTAATACGGACTACATGCTCGTCTGCGATATGGGACATTTCAGTAATTAATTTGATCAACTCTCGTATGATAAAACTTCATTTATGAAACAAAAAGTACATTATACTTTATACTTTCTTAATTTAAGTTAATAACTAATTTTATGTTTTTACTATTTTAATATACTTAGAGCATAGTTTTTAAGATTTTTTTTTAATTATTGGGTATATGATCTAATATATAAAATTCTCGTGTCACAGTTTTCGTTGCCATACTCCTCCGAAACGGCTTTACCGATTTTTACCAAATTTTGTATGCGTATTCAGCAGGTCTGAGAATCGGCTACTATCTAATTTTCATCTAATTTTTTTTTTATTTTAATGCAAAACAACGTTTGCTGGGTCAGCTGGTTGTTTTATAATAATGTAAAGCGCTCTCTAAATATGACAGAAAGTGCGCTGAGCAATTACGTGTGCGGGAATACGAATGTAATGAATTTAGAATTGTGAAATTAAGTTTAAAGTCAGCAAAGCAAAACATTTTTAAAATGTTTTTTGTAAGTGTTGTTCGATGTCTTACGCCTTAAAAATTTAATAATGATTTTTGTTGTGCCGAGGATCCTTTACAAAGGAAAACGCATTTATGGAACCATACATATACACAAAGCCAAAGGTGTATTTGGTTTTTCGTTTGTTCAACTACGAGTAAATAGCAAATTCATTCATTCTTTTTCATTTTCTAACAAAATATCCTGAATTCTTAATTCATTACTTCCATTTTATTCTTAGATTTATAAAAAATGTGTGAGGTTTTATTGGAATTGAAATTGGAAGATTTAAAAAGTGCACTTAATTTAACACGCACGCCACGCTCTTTCAGAATATAAAGAACTATGAAAATTTTCAGGAAATAGCTTTTCTAGAATTCCAACGGGATTCCGAGAAAAGTTTCCTTAAAATACGTGAGATTTACGATTAGCCGTAAAACCGTTTTTGGTTGAATTAGTTCTCAAGTTATGAATAATGGTCCAAGTTGTGTTCGTGGTTAGTTTATGGACCACTTCGGGTTTGATGGACTGGATTATGTGGGATTTTGGTGTATAGTTTTAGTGAATAGATATGAATTTATGGACGCTTGGTGTTCTTTCTTCATTAACTATTGCCCGCAATATGCGCTAACAATTTGTGGGGAGTTTTGTGGATATCTCGTGGTGAGATGATAATATCGTATTTAGATTTGTTAGTTTGTGAAATCTATTTTTTGTGTTGTGTTGGCAACAATGCAAAATAAAAATGATACAAAACATTGTTTGTGGTACTTATACTTATTTGATATGTTAGTATACTGATCGCTCTATGAATTTGTATTGTATAACCATCGAAGAAAAAATAAGCCTTTATATTACAAGAAAACAATAAATCGATTTCTTATATTTAGCTTACTGCTATTCTCTTTTTTGCACTATATAAGTATTATTCTATATAAGTACCATTCTATGCGAGCTTGCTCGCAATTGATCAAACGTCTTTAAATCACTTTCTCCAATAGAAATGACTTTCTGCTGATCTGTGCCCACTTTTTATAAATATCTATTTCCATTATGAACACTTTAAAAAGCATATATACTCGTACTTACCCCCGAGGTTGTGCGATTACAGTGAAATGTGAAAAATTAAGACTTGAAAGCGTTTTATCGCTCACACTTGATGCTAGGAGGGCGGGTGAGGTGCGGCGCTAAATTGACACAATTCATTGCCCGAAAACACTGCTCTCCTTAAGCATTTAGCCTGTACTCGATTATATAGATCTCTATGTCCCATACTCATAGGTACAACGTCAGTGGTTTGTAGTGAGCTGTAAAAAACAGGCCGATTTATTTTTTATATAAATACATAACATCATGCCTCATTCTTCCCTTAGGGGTAGGCAGAGACTACATCTTTCCATTTGCCATTTTCCTTGCATACTTCCTTAGCTTCTGCCACTCTTATAATCATTTCATACAAGTTCAGTTAATAGTACTCTTGACCTGGTCATTATTTAAAATGTCCTACATTTGGCCCAGGAACATTCGCCTAGGCCTTTTTTAATATTCTCTATTAATCGGTTAATTTCTAAATACTATTAAGTATTATGTGGCCTTACTTTATCGCGAATATTCTCAGTTATAGTAAAACGTGTAAAATGTAGGCTTGAATGCGTTTAATCGCTTACACTCGTAGCTGGGCGCTAGGCGGGCGGGCGAGATGCGGTGCTAAATTTTCTGAATTCATTGCCCGAGAACCGGCACGTAAGCGGGGCTTCATTAAGGGGCATTAACGCTTCCATATATTCACTGCTTTTTTCTTTATTCCTTTTTAACTTACGTATGTTTGATTTTCTGTTGGAATGATGAAAGGGCGTTTAAATTCTCTACTATCACGCGAAATACGCTTTTATTTTTTATACTAGATTTATATTTTTAACCTCGGGCGGTATATTTTTAGACCACTGGACGAAAAAGTGGGTACCTAGTGACGAGAAAGTGAAAAAGTGACGAAGAAAGTTTGACTACTTGTCTATGTTATATACGTCATTGTGTTTGTCTGTAGCGTCGTAGCGACTTAACGAATAAACCGATTACGATTTTTTGAAAGCTGACGTGATTGAGATTGTTTTTAGCTATTTCAATATAGAGAATGAAGATCCGATAAGCCAAGCCAAAGCTGTCAGCGTTTATCTTTTACAGCTTGCCATAAAAGTATTTTTTTTGTAGTTGAATTGATGAATGACGAATATTTATAGTTAAATTTTAATTTTAACATGTGTCTTATAAGAAAATCAAAGAGAAAAGTCAATAAAACTTTATTCAGTGAAATCTTTTAGATTATATTGAATCGTCAATTTGGAGGCAACAAAATGATAAATGTTAAAGCAATTTATAATAATATTAATAGTTTATTACATATTAAAATTCTTTGTCATACAAATATTTAGCACGAATTGTCTCAAAGAAATAAATATAGGGTAAAGTAGATTGCTATCGTACCATATTGCAGAGTACAAAAATAAATATATGTGCGTACAAAGCTGTATCAGTGAGGCGTGATTCCGTAACAGAGCATGTATTATGCGATGTGCTACACATTGTTCCCTTTTGTTGTTAGTCGGTGTGTGAAATTGAAAAAAAATAAGAGTATTTTTTGTTATTCCGACCGTAGGTATTAAATGTACATTTTTTATTTTGTGATCAAACGCGCGGTGTTTATTACACATGGAATATGACCCATATAAAATCCATGCGGATAAAGAAATAATCTCTTCCCTAAAAGTTAATAATATTTCTATATTCAAATCATAGTAACAGGTATTATATGTACGAGTATAAGCGAAAGCTAATGTGTGTCACTCCTTCACGACGCAACTGAGGACCCGATTTAGGACAGAACTAAGAGTAGATTAACTGTGAATTAAAATATTGGCTTTATAAGAAAATATTTAAAAAAGCTTAAGAGCAGTTCGCGTTAATTTCTAATCCGGGACTCAGCTGTAAATCAGCGAGTATTGTATGTGTTTGCAGTCCACAGAATATTTTGAGCTGTGCATTCGTTTTCCTGGATGCTGCGAAGAGATACTGTATGTAGAATAGGATGTGCTGTGTAACATTAATATGATTTTGTTTTATTTCTTGCTAAACAATTCTATGTCAGCAAATTTCATTATAGAATATTGTTTGAATAGACGAGCCCGTATTTTCACCTGCATAGTTTTCCTTTAATATTACCGCCGTGAAGGAGTGACTAATATTACACGTGAAATACACATTTTAATCCCAAAATTCCTACGGGAACGAGAACCACGTGGGTGAAACCGCGAGCGTCCTCTAGTTGTCAATAAAGTAAACTTGGCTAATATAGTGCACAAGCTATATTATTGAAGTATTATTTATTTTCATAGGGGTACTTTAGGCAACTGCTAAAAGTGAGCATAGACAATGCGGCGCATTCTCATTCAGCACACCCGAGGCGTGCTTCCGTGATAGCTGATCCAGGCTTACGCGATATACCTATGAGAACATGTTAAAATACATTGTCGGCTTTTGTTGTCTTTGTGCGCCGTTGTGCTGTGAAATAAAACAATGAGCCGCTCTCTTTGCTGTTTATTTCTGCCTCTGTTGTTTGTTTATCCGACAAAATAACGCCACTGTTTTTTAATAAACATTTTTGTTTACAGAGATATTCTCGTTTCCGTATTTGTCTTTCTCTCGTGACCTTAGAACCATGTTGAAGTTAACAACTACAGTTTTTATGAGTAAAGGAATGGCTGGGACTTATAGTTAATACAGATTGGTGGGATACGATTAATCTACCATCGGTTTTATTGCCATTTTGTTAATTGAAGTGATGTAAAACTATATTATTATAAAAGAATATGTTAAAAATTAAAATAAGTTCTAAAATAATGTCGTATACTTTTAATGAGGATTTGAAACCGTCCTAGTTTTATTTTTAAATTAAAATAGTTTACTTGTTACAATCACATTAAATGAAAATAACAAAATGTTCATACATTTTGTTATTTTAACATCATTAGCTTAATCAATCGCCTTCGCCATAAATATTCGTGGAATTTGTTTTATACTACTGAAATCAAGTTTGATGTGTAACAAATTCTTTGTTTCATAATTTCATACGCGATTATTCTGATAGATTATACTCGTAAAATATTCTGTAGCAACTGGATCACTTACTAATATAGATGTTCTGTAATACTACAATTCACACTATCGATAACTTTATTACTTTGCAACACTACTGCATGACTCACGTGAGGGGTTGTTGTACAGTTGATCGCGAGTTTTTTTAACAGTTTGGTTGCACTGCATCGTTTCAGCTTTACACAGCGTTGCAATAAGAGCCATTAGCGGTGTAAGTGGCGATGTGGTCACGTGTACATTGCGTGACTTGGCAAGGTTTACAGTAGGTTACATTTCAAAGGGTGCGTGCAGTTCATGGCCACTGCGGTATTGACTGACCACGCCTTTGTGTAATCGGTATTTGGCGCCATTGTAATAATCTTAATGCTTGCAATGTTTTAGTTTGGAAATAATATAGATACTTGCCGAAAGATAAATCTTGGGGATGTAATGTCCACATTTTCAATTTATAATGTTTGGTTTAGGCACTTCTTAGACCTAGGCGCGTAAATAATAGGAAGCTAAAATAGCCAAATTGATATTGCGTAGATGTGTACAAAATTCTGAATTATAATTAATTTTATATACATTGAATAGACGCATACCTTAGTACCTTATGATGATTGCAAAAAAGCCTGCAGTCGAATATTGTAAATTCATCTTCTTCTGATGATGCTATGAGTTCCGAGTATAATAGATAGGGAAGTAGTGGGTTATTATTGATTCTTTGATTCATGGGTTCTTTGTAAAAATAGCAAATCAAATATTTTATTATTTACTATTCCTCTACATAAATACATCTACTCATATTACATTTATAAATTATGGAGATTTTTCGTACAAATATTTAATATTAATGATAACAATTATCATTAATAGTTGTGTTCATTCATCCATTCATTAATATTCGAGCGATATTCCGCTGTCCAAACAAACATATTCAGGCGGACGAGTTTATCACAACGTGCGTCTACGTGGAGAGACAAATTGAAACCTTACTAAATCCAATCAACACGTTCCATCGTGTAAGACCAATATCGTAATGAACACAACACAATAACCTATCTGCTAACTCAATAAGCATCGATATAAGCCGTGTTCTCCCTATTGTTACAGGTGAGTGAGTCAATTCGCTCGGGGCGCGCAACTGGGGCGCTTACCCTATTGTACGGCGCAGGTACCGGTATATCGGATAAAGGACTGATATCATATACTTCCATTATTTTGTGTCTCTTCGTCTATTGTAATAACTTATAGATAACGTGTACTTTTCTATTGAATAGAAATTAAATTAAATTAGTAGGTATTAAAGAATGGAAGCAGGCTATTTTTTTAGGAGTACATTACAAATTTCCACACCACTTCCGGTTTCTAAATGACATCGTACTGGAATGCTAGCCGCAGCCGAAGCTCACCAGCCAGACCTGGACCAATGTAGAAAGTTCGGCGCAGCTGGGAATTGTGCCCAGGACGTCCTTATCAATCCACTGCGCCATGGACGCCGATAAATTCTCGTCGTGTCTACTTTATCGAAGCTTTCGGTCGAAGCATTGTCTACTCAGTACATCCTGAGAATGTTTCAGTGGGTCCAGAGTTTCTTTGTTAGGAAAGGAAAATAAGTGTGATGCTTATGCGTTGTCCATCATGTTTGTGTATATTTTATTATACCTGATGAAGACAAAAACATGATCCTTTCTTAAAAGCCTTTTAAGATCAGGTTTTGGTTTGCCCAAAATATTCTAAATCTATTCAGAAATCTGTATATCTATACCTAGAGAATCGCCGATAAATGAAAAAATATCTAAGGAGTTGTAAATCTTAAACAGCATCTTACTCTCTCTCTCAAAATAAAAACGTATCAACGAGTAGGTATGTCGCATGTAACTAGATTAGCCGCATCTAGGTATCCACTAACACATACGAAAGATTTCAAAATCAATCAATCCACGCCCGACGGATTTTAAATCCCGATTTGGGAGCCCGTGAGGGGGCTGCAAAATAAAAACGTTTTCCAAACGTTTCCATGACGTCGGTGCAGTAACGTGGAAGTAATCAATATGGGAGCCAGTGGCGAGTTTCAATCGAATGACAGACGTCCATCGATCGAGTATTTTGCGGTAAGCGGATTGAAATATTCGTTGGGCTGTTCAGGGATTACTCGGCTGGGCTACTGTTGTACTGTTGTTGGGCTGTAATTAAAGATCAACAATTGTAAATTTTTTGGCTATTTGTCAAAGGAAAGAACATTATGTACCTTTTCGAAACGGAATTCAATTCCTTGAAAGCCACAAAAAAATCAGTCCAAATTTTTCAGAACTGCGTAAATTTTCCCCTTCTAAAGATTTTTCTGATGGAACTAACGTTTAAATTAGGCTATAGCAGAGGAAAGCAGTGAATGTGCAGAACATTGAAAATAAAAATTATGCCTGACCCATATTTTTAAAGAAAGATTCGAAAATTATCCCCAAAAGATATAGCATTGCGGACGTTTTTGTAATCCACGTGAAAAAGAACAACTCTTCAGTCAGTCAGAGAAACGCGGCGGGAGTCTTTATTTTATAGCATGTAGTAGTTAATAAATTTTTTCATGATTAAGTTAGTAGCCAGTCGAGCTGTTCCAGGATAAGTCGAAGTGATAGTTTTATCAAACAACCAAAACACAGGTTTGATTCTTTAAAATTCACAAACTCGTAATAATAAATAAAACTATTGATCCATCAGACAAATAAAGCCCACGTTAATAAAATAATAGCGCAGACAGTTTGTTAATAATGGAAATTGAAACATACGAGTATGTTGTTATTGAAATTTATTACTGCAACATATCGTAACACTGTTCCGGGTGTGTTCATATTAACATTAATAAAATAGATTTTAATATAGTCGACATCCGTCACGTTGTATTAATTCGTTGGTTTATACGTTGTTAATTGAAACATAAATAACAATGAACATGAATGTATCCACTAATTTAAAATGTGTACAGGATCAAAAATGTTGGCGCTATTTTCGGACCTAGGTACTCATGTCTTATAGCCTGCTGTTTGTTTATTTTAAATTATTACTACCCAAAGAAGCTGATTTGGTTCCTTGTTCCTTATGCTGCTAAGATATGGAATGTTCTTACAGCTTCCGTTTTGCCTAGCACCTACATTTTGTGTATTTTCAAGTCGAGAGTGAATAGGCATCTTCTAGTCACGTTTCAACGTAGGCTGCATCTTCGTTTACTATCAGGCGTGATTGTAGTCGAGCGCTAGCTTAAGTAGAAGGCTTCTTGTCTCTCACTCTAACCCACAACGCTAGCCGTATTACAGAAGCTTGTTACGTTATTCATTAAGATGATTTTCAGCTATATTGGATGGAAATTCAATAAGCCGATCCCAAGACAGACGTTTTTAAACGACTTCATTAGTTAAATGCTATTCAAAGTTTCGATTATCGAGAGATTTTCACAATTTTTGATTTAGAAAAAAGGCTGGTGACTGTCGTCCATGTTCGGGAGGCTTCAACCTTGGTTAGTTACCACCCTACTGACAAAAACATACCACCAAGTGATTTAGCATTCCGGTACGATGTCGTGTAGAAAAGGGTGTGGTTATTATATTACTACAAAACAAGTAAGCCCGCTTACATCTTGAAAAATCGTAAAAATGCTTATTTCTGAGATACTAACCAACCAAACAGCAGTATTTGATGGACATGGTTAGCTGATGTTCCCAAAAAGCTTCAGGTATACATATTCTGAATAACATCAACTTTTACAAAGTTGGGTTGCAAATCTCATCTTTCTGAACGTTGTTTAGTTTAATCATAAACTATCAAAGTTAATTACGAGTTTGGAATATCATATTTTAATTCGTTCGAAAATTGCGTTGGTGAAGTTTTGTGTTATTTTCCGCTGCCAATCGTATTTCCGAACTGATTGCTCTATCTATTGCAATTTAATGCGTTTGGATAACGTGGCCGGCTATATTTTATCAGCAATTTATATTTCGCCGGGTTTTCGTGTCAGCCGTAATAATTTATTTGATTTTGTTATCGCTATGTGACGAACTTAATAATTGGTTAGAATGCAATCGAATCGGGTATCATCTATAGCGCGAGCGCTTTTTTGTTCTATTGAGTGAAATAGCCATTCAAAAGTCTGTTTTTGTTGACTAAACTTAAAGAGACGCTTTATAAGTTTGACGTGTCTGTCTATGCACTCGTGTTCGTGTATATGTTGAAAGTAAACGCGATCGGAATTGTCCTTAGGCTTTTATGCTGGAAATCTGAATAGTCGTTTATCTATTATTATCTTGGAAAATATTCACTTAAATAACATGCTGTAAAAGGCAATAGTGATCGATATTGAATACACAAAGTATTTAAGATACTCAATTGGATAAGGATTAGTACAGTATTGCTTAAAATCACTTCGAAAAAAAGCCATTACGTTTGGTTGAAAATAAAAGATAAAATATTGTTATTTTGGGTTATCCCTAAGAGATAGACAAACACCATCGCGGACTTTTTTGTTGACCTATTTAAATTGTGCAATACTGTAGAACATTATTTTGATATATCTCGTAGGGTTTAGCCAGCGTTTGCAATGTAAGCGCAAAAAATGCGTTTATTTACGACATCACATCAGAAACCTCTAAAATTATCAGTTTCTCTACTACATTCTGCATGTATTATTATTAATAATAATAAATAAATATTATAGGACAATTACACACATCGCTAAAAAACCCCAAAAGTAAGCTTAGGTAGCTTGTGTTATGGGTACTATGATAACTGATGAATATTTTTATATATATTATATTATATAAATACTTATAATATATAGACACTGAAAAACATTCATGCTCATCACATAAACATTTTTCAGAGATGGAAATCGAATCCACAGCCTAGGACACAGAAACAGGGTCACTACCCACTGCGCCACTCAGCCGTCAGTATACATACCGGCCGTATACATACACATAAACCTTCCTGTTGAACCACTCTATCTGATAAAAAAACCGCATGAAAATTGGTTGCGTAGTTTTAAAGATTAAAGCATACATCCGGACAAACATAAAAAAGCGACTTTGTTTTATACTATGTAATGATGATGCAAAGAACTCCTTATGTACCGTCTACAATCTGTCTTCTAGGACAAAGGATTATCGAGCCTTCTTTCACGTGGGTCAAACTAAGCTTTTTCAAAACGAGTTGGTAGGCTAGTATTGTATAAGGAAAGATAAAATACATAAATTATATCGATGTTTTACTAACTCAAGAGTTGCAATATAAAATATTACATGTTACGCTTCTTTCAGTGTGAAGGAAAATCGATTACGCGACCTAACGCCCCTTAGAGCCTGTAATGGAATTTGGAGCTCAAGCGGGAACGAAATGTTAAATAGGAAGTAATGTATTTCATTACCATTCTTAAAAAGAGTCTTTGCGTACACTGTAAGTTGTATAACGTAAAAGGAGCAATGGAAAAAAAATTGATGGATTCCGTGGCTCAGTGTTATGTGCGGTGGATTTATAAAATGGAGGTCCCGGGTTCGATTCCCGGCAGGGTGAGATTTTCTAAATTGGTCTGGGTTCGGCTGAAGGGTGGCTTCGGCCGTGGCTAATTACCACCCTACCGACAAAGACGCACCGCCCAGTGATTTAGCGTACCAGTACGATGTCGTGTAGAAACCGACAGGGTGTGGATATTATCCTACTACTAACAAGTTAGCCCGCTTACATCTTAGATTGCATCACCAGATATGGTTGCAGTCAAAGGCTAACTTGTGATGAATAAAAAATATATTAATAAATTTCATATATTGCAGCCTTAAACTCTTGTCCATTTATTTTTAGTGTTTTATTTTCTTTACGAGCACTTTTGAAACTTCATTAAAAACTATTATTTCAACGACCGAAACATAAAGTTTCGTATCTTACAAAATCTCAATAAGTAGCCCTAAATCTGAATAAGTTGGGAAGTTGGTGGTGTTATCCTGTGTCTTATTTTTATTATTATAGTATTATTTTAATTATTATTGTACATATAGTTATTTTAATAGGATATACTGATTGTTAAGGCCACCTTTAGTTAATAAGCATTAAAACAAGATCTCTTCTTTAAAAGAGAAAAGCTTTAACTATTTACCTAATGAGATGTTAAAGTAGGCCTATCATGTTATCATGTTACTTACCTTTTTTAAAAAGACAAATGCTTTAAGCCTGTATTTGGCTATTAAAATATAACCCCGAAGTAGAATATCAAACAAACGAAACCCTTTTATAGGAAAAACAAGGCTTACTACCAGTAGGCCATTAAAATATATACTGATGATACGACACTGTATAAAACTACACGGTAATTGAAACGTGATTATGAGAGCAACACGCGGTTGATTTAATGACATTAATATGCATTCGCGGCACGATGAAGTCCATTCAATCGTGCCGCGACATATAATGGATAGCTGCTAAAATGAGATGAATAAATCAGCTCCATTATACTAATATACTGAAGTATTATCGTGATAATTGGATTATTAGCTCCACTACATTTTGTAAGCCACTTTAAGTGTGACATTTTTTTTTATTTTTGCTCGCTAATTGCTACTCCAGTCTCTGTGATTTCAATAATTTCTTTCTTTCTCCAAAACACTATTAATATTTATAAAAAAAATTTGTTTCTAAAGTTGCGGAGTTTTTGAGTGGTCAGGGGTCCGAAGTGAGGAACCTCCCCATAATCCACAACTTCTTAAGAATTACCACTTTGTGTATCTGTTATCGACCCAATAGTAAAGAGAAAGCTTCTTAAAGTATTGATCGAAGCTATTCGCCATAAGGCCATTAACGACTGGAACAATAATTGTCGACTCAACATTCCACATTTCGTTATAATTTTCAGCCCATTTTAACAACATTATACCGGTCTTATAGAAGAGGGGATAAAGAGCCTAGACTGACCGTACTGTTTCAATGCGAGTTGGCAATTTTCGGGTGATAATTAAAGTGCTCGTCGTGCTAAAACACCACTAACTTCTTTACTGTGAGCTGAAAATTTTTACTAAGAATTTCTCGAAATAAAGAATAGCATCAACACGCACGACCAAAACCGAAAAGAAAAATAAAGCAAAGTACTGTACAGTCTAAGACTTGATTCTAGGACCATGTAATCCGAGTATACGAAGACTATTGGAAAATTCTTTGATTTTATTCTGAAATTCAAGTCCAGTTGGCTGATATTTTAAAAGAATCATAAAATAAAAGTCCAATTAGTTAAGAAACCATTCAAGATTTCAATTATTTTCACAAGAGCTTTAGCTATAAAGAAGGCAGAAGCTAGAAATAATTAAATAAGTAATATTATTTTGCGGTTGGCTCTTAATTTGCCATAAGCTCTATGTCAAAAGGGAAATGTCATGAATTTATCTAAATGCCCTTCGCTTCGCTCTTAGATAGAATTCTTTTAATTATTATAAAGAGAGTTCTCAAGTCTTTTGTTTTGTGCTGTAATTAGTATGATTTCTTTTCTTTTATACATTTGAATGGAAGAAAATAACTTGTAAAAGAATTGTAGAAATTCTTTAGAAGTTCACTTCAAGTTCACTTTCATTTTACTTTTGTAAAATGTTGTAGGCTTAGAATATAAGCTTTGAATTAAACTACGTTCTTTTTAGTATTTTTTGATGTTAGATTTTAGTTAGGTGTGTGTGTATGTGTGTGTGTGTGTGTGCGTAGGTGAATTTCAAGTACTTACTTGTGTTTAACCCCCGAAGTAAAAAGAGGGCTATGATAGTTGTCTTGTCGATATGTGTGTTTATGTGTGTGTGTCTGAGCATCGTAGCGTTTAAAAGGATGGACCAATTTCAATGCGCTTTTTAAATTTGACAGATTTTTAGTGATGGTTGTTAGTTATTTTCGGTCAAAAATAGCCGCCGCTACAAAATGGGGGATTACATATTTTTCACAACTTCTTTAAAATGAGAATTAAATGAAAGGGCTTGACGAGTAGAATACTGTCACTATGAATGGATATTTTGCACAAGTTGGCCATACGACTATTTCGAGATTCCATTCATTGAGGGGCTATACCCGGAAAGCCCAAAATTTTGACCTTAAATTTTGATAATCTTCCGACGAAATACTTTTCCATCTTAAAAGAAAAACACAATATCTTTGGATTGGCTTATCGTATACAGCTAAGAACCATCACGATATCGTCAGCTGAAAAATAGATAAAAACGCATCGAATTTGGTTCAGATTACAAGTTTCGATATACTCGTAGATATTGTCAAAGAAAACTTACTAGGTTTAAAAATCTTTATACATAAATCAACTACCTATTGCTAACTTTTTTTATATAAAGATTTAATATATTTTTCGTACAGCTTAAAATATATGGTGCTTACCTCAATCGAAAATCTCATGCACACTACTAGTTAAAAATGATAATAAAATCTTTTATCTTAATTGCAAGATTTAATATAGATCCTAGTAAAACACTAGGACCTATAATATGCAAGCTGCATCTGCAATGCATCAGCATTACAGCTTCAAGACACAGATGCTAACACATTTGGACAAGCATTCCGCATTGTATAACATAACGTCGTATACGTATAACATAACGTATTACACGTATAACATAACGCGGCATGCATATAACGTTCAAACAAACGGGGCAGTGATTCACGGAGTCTAGACGATTGCCATCGATCGATGTTTTGTGGGACGGAGTTATTAGTTGCGTGTCGGGTGACTCACCGGCTGTCCCCATGACCAATGTTTGAATTAATTAATTGTAATGTTGAACAGAAGCGAACGTTACTTTGTGGAAGTTCATTATGAATACTTTTCCTAGGTTTTTATTTATGCAACAAAGTGATGTAACAAAACATATGCTAATCCTCTGTACGTTTCACTCCGACTTGACTTGTGACTCTACCATGTTCAATTGTAAGACTCATGCGATTTTATTAATTATTTAATGTTTGTTATATTACTATTTATTACTAAAACGTAGCCTAAAGTAGCCTTTCTCGGGCTCTAAATTACACAGAGACGCTTATGCTTGGTACAGACCCCAAAGGACATAGGTAAAAATGTATGGAAGTCTGCCCCAGAGATGCCCAGAGATGATATGTATTATGTATGTCATTAAATAGTACAGATCTTCTATTTAAATAGTAATAAAGTTACTTGTAGTTAAGCAGTCGCTGACAAAAGTTATGAAGCTTGTAAAAGTTGACTTTTCATACTACAACGACGGTCACGCGATTCTGAACACAAAAAATCGATTGAAATTCTTATATTTTTGTTATATTTTCAAGTGATTGCTATGAAACATGGGTAGTTGTTTAAAATTTGTGTATTTAAATAAAATAGTTAAATATTAGCATACGTTTGGACAGCCTGCGGCAAGTTATGGCAATGTCCATTCATTAAAAACGGTTCAGTAGCTTAGGCATGATTGAATAACAAACTGGCAGTTACTTTTACAGTTCTAACATTAATATAAATTTAATTAATTACAAAATTTTACTTAAATTTTACAAGATTTTCTTTCATATAAGAACCTCTTAACAGTCCCAATTCTTCGACTCGTTTTAAAAAAGAGTAGTCAATTCTCGGTGCACGGACCTAATTTTTTTTGTCGATTTTTCTGAAAGTTCTGTTATTGGACAGACGTATTAAAACTGAAAAATATATATCTATTCTGTGGTATAGGTTTTGTTTGAGGTAAAATAACATTCCACCGCTGAAACCTTTAAACGGAACTACCAATATGCCGTAACCACAATATTCATTTCACCGTAAAAACAATACAAAACCGCGTGTATTGGATTAATACGCACGAATATTATTCCGTTGCGATCCTTTCCAATCCATTGTTCGATATTAAAAAGCTATACTGAAAATCATTCGGTCGGAAAACTAAAACAATAAAGTTAGCGTGGCGCAGCCGTTCGACCGACGGCAACAGAACGCAAACGCGTGCACTTTATAAGTTACCTACATCGGCCATATTTGTTAGTGTTAGACGCTAATTAAAATGTTTTCTTTTACTCAAATCTTTATTGACTACAACGTAAAAATTAAAGACTACAACGGCGTTTCTATACTCCGGTGGTTTTTTATAACTGAATCATTTGTGGTTTTGAAATTTGGTGTATTCTCGTAAGTCGGCAACAGTCCTCGTACACTTCGGGAGCAAGGATGTGCGCAAGCGACGTTTCAGGGATACACTTGTAATAGAGCACGTTGTTTGTTTAATATTGACCATTATTAGACTCAATCATGGCAGTTTGTGCTTAGTTTCTTAAGTTAAAATAATATGTTTAGCATGACATAAATGGTATATAACTCCAATAAAAATAGACATTTTTTTACTTTTTTTTAATGCAACAGAAAGCATTAATTCCGCTCATAAAGTTCAAGGTTAATTTCATTAAAAAACTAAATATTTATTAAAATGCCACCTTGAAAGGAACATACACGAACATTAAGAAATAATAGAAGTACTTCTAACACAACAAGAGAATAATAAAGAAACGCACACTTCGCAGACTTAGGGGAGGGGTGGCATGAATGGGACATTTTTGATTTCGAGGTCCTAACAAGTAAATGAGAAAATATTTGGAAAGGGATGGAGTCAAACAAGAAGCAATTAACATTACACTTTTGAAATTTAATGCAATAATAGACATAAATCAATTTTTTGTTGTTTATTTTCGTAGTTTTAAAAAATGTGTATTTTGTCCCTTTCATAAATAGACTGTATAGAAAGGGACGACGTAATTTATGAAAGGGACAGTACCTTATTTTAAAGAAATAGTATGCAATATCTACTTAAAATTAAATTAAAAAGTGTCTGGAATAATTATATTTAATAAATGTCACTGTTATCTTGTTAAAGACAAGTAAGCATTTTCATATAACTTAAACAGAAATAAACAACATTTATAATGATTATCAGATATATAATGAACCTAAACATTAGATACTTGTAATCAACAGTAACCTTATAATAACCATAAAATTAAACATTTTCATACGTTAAAAACAAATCAACAGATCAATAAGATTAAACAACATCCAGAAAGTTCAGTTCACATTCATTGTAATTTTTAATGACATAGTGAGCAAAAAAAATTAAAAACACCTTTAACGCCACAGGTTTCGTGCGCCCATTTCGTGCAAATTTTACATTGGAACCAATCTTCAGTGCTTTCTGAATATTTTTTCTTACAAACATTACAGTGATCATCATCTTCTGTTTTCTTCTCTTTGGTAATGCTGCGATTTCTTAATCTTGGAGTCATTTCTTCATTCTCAGAAATATCATCTATTGAGTCAGAATCATTATCTATATTTGACAACGTATCGCTACTGCTACTACTGACGTTGAGTTTTCGTTCCACCGTCTTCTTCCTCTGACTAGCTTTAGCATTTTTCTTAATATCGGTTTTCTTCTTTTTAGGCTTCTCGTTACTTTTGGTTTTGTTTAATTTCTGATTTGATAAATTGGTTTTAAAAATTTGTTTGATATGTTTTAAATTACGTTTATCAGTCTTAGGTGTTTTCTTTTGCAAGATATCCATCATATTTTCTAAAAGTAATCGATCTTTTTCAGGAGTTTCGGTTATAATCGTGGTTTTAACTTTACGTTGCTTCCTAGAAGGTTTTCGAGGTAAGGCTTTAGGAAATGGTCGAACATCTTCCGGAGTTACTAAAGTGTAAGCAGAATTTGAAGGTTTAGTATGTGAAGTTTCAGTATCAGAAAATGCAGCTAATAACTCATTTACAGTATTTGCTCCAGGTTGTGGTTCATGCAATGTTAAAGACCCAGGTTCTGTCTCTTTTGTAGTAGTTGTTTGTAGCGAAGTAGAAGGACCAAATTGGAGCTCATTTGAGGTAAATATTCCAGGTTGGAGCTCGTTTAAAGAAGAGAACTTAGCTTGTGGCTGGCTTAAAATTGAAGGTGAAATAGTTCTTGCATTTGAATCAAGTTCTAGATTAATAAGGGAAGAAGATCTATGAGACAGTTCTTCATCTGAGAAAGATTCGCCAGAATTTTCGATAGAACCAGTGGGGCTCAGAAGCGACTGCGGCCGGTCTGTCACGAAAGCAGGTAAAAAATCTTCATCAGAGAAAACGTTTTTATTAATTGGCCATATCCCGGTGACTTTAAAACCAGAAGTAATATTATTCATATTAAAAGCTGCATAAAAAGCATCTTTAGCAAATTGAGCCACATTATAAATGGTGACAGTTTTTCCAGGATTACAAGTCATCCAGTCATTCATGCTAGCTTTATATCGAGCTTTGAAGGGTCCAAATACTGTCACATCGAGGGGTTGCAGGCGGTGACTGCAGTGAGGCGGAAAGGTAAGGATCATTATGTGATTTGCTCGGGCATACAGCACTACGTTTATAGTTATATGAGTCTTATGGTTGTCGAGGACTATTAAAGCCGGTGAGTCAGCACTAGGCTTGACGAAGTGAACAAAATGTTTTAATGCTTTTAAAAAACAATCTTCAGTTATCCAACCGGACACATTAGCGAGGCCTAAAGCACCAGTAGGACCATTTTCGAGCATATGTTCCTTGAAATGAACACGCGGGAATATAAAAGCAGGAGGAATACTTCCACCAGCAGCATTAGCGAAACCCAGCATAGTCACAAGTGAGCCACGTTCTGTTGAGCTAATTTGGCCAACCCTCTTAACACCTGTTTGGGCAACTATCTTAGGTGCGTTGGTGACCGTTGTGCATGCAGTTTCGTCTAAGTTCCATATCATATTAGGAGAGAAATTATGCTTTACATAACATTTTTCTAAGTTATCGAAAAAGTTTTGAACATTGTATCTATTGAAACTCGTTGTTCTTGCTAGCGAAGTATTCTCAGGTTTTCTTACACTCAGCGAATCATGCCGTTTTAAAAAGCCCTTAAACCAATCTAAACTAGTTGCATTATTTTTTTCCCAAGAAGATGGTATGGTAAGATTTAAACGAATAGCATACTGATATGCTAGTTCTCTGACTTGTTTAGTTGTCAAGCCATGGCACATTTTTGCGGAGGTCTTTAAGTAATCTGCCAAACAACTTTCTTGGTCTACCGTGAAAACTTTTTTATTGCCAATGTTAGGTTCATAAACAAATGAAGTACATTCAGAGGCTTTAGCTTTTACGACTAATCTGTGCAAATGAGATTTGCTTACATTAACTGTCTTCGCAGCTGATCTCACGGAAATGCCTTTTTGTAATACTTCATTTACTGCCTCTTCAATTTTGTGTGCATCGACACGCGTTCTCTTCTTAGGTGGCATTTTTAATCTGAAAAATAGGGAAAGAAATTATTAGATACTTAGTGAAAAATAACAGACTTGAAAGGGACAGTTATGAAAGGGACGTCCCATTCATGACCGTTTGTTGTGTCCCTTTCATAAATATCATACAAAAATTGCAAATATAACCACAAAATTTATAATACTAAATAAAAATTCACTAACCTGCTGTTCTCGTATTTGTGGATGTCCAGCCTTTCTTAAATACTGATTCAATCGTTAATTATGGACTTGCAGAACTCAATAAATCGTTTCACAATTAGAACAGGAAAAATACTATTCAGCGCCCTAATCGGCACATGCACAAATCCGCCATATTTGAAATTACAGGAGTATGAAGTTAGCCAGAAAAGAACTTGCGTTATGTTTGCCATACGACAAAAATAGTGGTGTCGCTAAATTGTTTTTATTTTATCGGTTATTTGAATTGTCCCTTTCAATACGTGTCCCTTTCAAGCCACCTCTCCCCTACAAGGACCCTTTGTTGCTTCAAGCAATATCTGACATCACAAACAATAATACAAACTCATATTATTTTTTACCTGTATTTATTTAGGCGTAATAAAGTCTTGCAAGTTAAACTTGATCCACTTCCCTCTTACCGATTGAGCTGACGGAATATTATGATGACACTAGATAACACCCGCGGTTTCACCTGCGTAGTTCTCGTTTCCGTGTGAACTTCGGGATAAAATATGACTTATGTGATATTCTGATATGTAATTTATATTATTTTGAAGTTTCATTCAGTAGTTTTTTCGTAAAAGAGTAACATCCATCCATCTATACATACAAACCTTTGCATATATATTATTAGTAACTAAGGAGCTAAGATTATTTTTTACTGGAGTTTAAACGCGGCTATAGAAACTTCACAAAATTACGACACAACTCCATCGATTTTGGCCTCGCCTGATTCGTATTGACAAGTAGGTAGGTAGGTACCTACCTGGGTAGGACGTTAATCCAAATATTACATAATAAAAATTTACAAATTTTTTAGGGTTCTGTACCTAAAAAGGAAAAAACGGAATCCTTATAGTATCACTTTGTTGTCCGTCTGTCTGTCTGTCATGACCCTTTTTCTCAGAAATACTCAAGTCTGCTATCCCTTAGAGTCGTGAAAAAATCAAGCTTCTAGGCCAAAGCAATCAAAAGATACAGCCGTTTATGCCAAAACTTTCCCCAATTTTCGACACGGTCAAGTAAATCAAAACCTAACGGGTAGTTCCCGTAAGCTATATATATTTTATAGATAATAATGGAAAAATTACGAAAACTGTAAATTTTTTAGTTGCATCGTATAATAATAATGCTTTTAATAATTTTAAGCTTACCCCCTTTTCTCATAAACCCGTATAGGTATTAAATTGAAATTTATATCAAATACTTGTGCTTATAAAACTTTTAAGCTGTAACATAATCAAACTTCTATGTCAAAACAATCAAAAGATATAGCAATATAAGCCACATATTTAACTCACAACTAAACGCAACTAAACCAAAACCTAATGGGTAGTTCCCGTAAACTTAGTATCTTGAAATTTGGTACGAAGCAACATCATATAGCACAAATAATGGAAAAATTACGAAATCTGTAAATTTTTAGTTACATCATGTGATAAAAATATTTTTAATAATTTACACTTACCCCTTTTTCTCATGAATGAAGAGGTGTTAAATTGAAATTAATATCAAATACTTGGCTCTATAATACCTTTAAGCTTGTTGTTTCAAACATGTCAGTTACGAATACTAATTCAGTCTGGATCTTAGTTAAAACTCCATATAGTATTAATGTTAGTACTACATGCCCATATTATTAACATTAGCTTTGCTAAGCGGTGCATTCATCCGCGGCTAATTGACGTGTATACATATTCTATAATTAATGCCTATGGACCTATTAGATACTGATTATGATAGATAAGCTATGAATAATGAATTATTACACTATGTTATTATAATAATATTGTAATTATACTTCTATAATTTAGTACGCAAAGCTTTTGGCACATTAAAATTTAAATGTGTGTATAAATATAAATGTGTTAGCTACATTTCATAAGAGATTTCTGTAATAGGAAAATACGATTTGATGGTCTACGTGACACATGGTATGCGCAGTGCATTTACGAGAAAAAGGTCCCGGGTTCAATTTCCGGATTTTCTAAATTGCACCAGGTTTGGTTGTTAACATCTTGCCGACAAAAACTTACCGCCAAGCGATATAGTATTCCGGTGCGATGCCATGCAGGAAAGGGGTGTAACTTTCATCCGACTCCTAACAAAGTAACTTCCATTTTTTTTTATCGACTACAAGTTGGCTCTTGACTACTATCACACTTATTGTTAAGTGATGATGCAGTCTAAGATGGAAGCGGGCTAACTTGTTAGGAGTGTTGATACGTCTTTGTCGGTAGGGTGGTAACTAGCCACGGCTAAAGCCTCCCACCAGCCAGACCAAGACAAATTAAGAAAATATAAATCCACCGCGCATACCACTGCGCCACGGAGGTCGTCATCGTCTTAGATTGGACTTACTACCAGTTAATATATATGCAGTTAATGGCAAACTTGTAGATTAAATAAAATATATATCCATTAGACGGGGCTCGAACCGTAACCATTCTACTATTTAGGCCTTACTATTTCTACACGCAATAGTGCAGCCTTCACCGTGATCCGAGGAGCTTATCCTTCGTCAGTGTTAATGCAGACAACCGCCTGCGAACTATCGCGGTGAGCCGACGAGATGCGAAACCAGTGCTAATCTCTCCCGGCACGATGAATTACGGATTTTGTAAATGCATTTGAGCTCGCACTGGAATTTACACCGTAAGTTGGTTGAAAATATTCTCGCACTCAAAAATTTAAACTTAAGTTTCAAATACTAAGCTACTACTAACAGCTGGTTAATTTTAGCAAAATAAGTTTAAGTTAACTTTCTCAATTTATGTTATAACTTCTTAAAAAGTTTTTTTTTCTAAGCAATACTACCCATATACTAATACAGGTTTAATTGTACAACGCCATCTTGTGGTACCTACCACGACGGACAGTACAAAATTGAAGAATGCAAAGACGACCTTTTTGCTACTAGAATTATTTTACAAAAGAATTGTAGAGAGATGGAGAAGAAAGCGGGTTTATAAATATTTTAGTGCAAATATATAACAAAGCATTGAAACTGACACAAATTATCAATATGCATGTAAACAAGAAGCAAATGAAAAAATTCAAGTTGTAAAGATAGCCGTTTTGCTAAAATAATTTCTTATAGTAGTTGATTGTTGACATGAGTGGAACTTATTTATTTATTTCTTCAAGAAAACCAACTGCTTTAGTAAATGCTCAGCTTTTAACAGGTCTTTAGATTATAAATCATGTAAGGATAAATTCATGTTAAAAGTTTTAGGAAAATGATCTTTTTAAACTCTCATGTTGAGTTTGGCTTCAACTATAGAGCTATTGAGGCTTAAATACATTCACACATGCAATTTTCGAATAATACAATCGGCAACTAAAACCACCGCGTGGTATAATAAGTGTACGTTTTCAATATCTCTAATTTAATACATTCCATTGAATATATTGTTAGCGTTAACCACAAATGAATCAATGGACAGCGAGCAACATATAGAATCAGCATCGATTATCACAACCGCACAGTAATTATTGGTTGTGTGTACCCAATTATTATTATTGACGGTTGAACGCATCGCTGCTCACTCGCTAACGCTATTTGTGATAGTTTTCATTCAAATGAGCTTCCAAATAAATTTTAGATATTATGTAAATTACACAGACAGATAAATCTTATTTATAAATAAATCTAATATTTGTTGAACACATACAGTAACAAAAAAAAAGTATGAAAATGCACAAAGGCGGTCTTATTGCTACTCGTAATAGCGATCTCCTCCAGATAATCAATATTTTGATATTCAATTTATCAAATGTATGGAGGTGCCAAGTAAATTTTCATTATTTCAGTAATTTGGAAAAGCTTATTTGTACAATAATTAATTTTATTTGGGACGTTATGAATTACTTATTTAATGTACACTAGACTATTAAAATGACGATAACTTTCGTCTTATAAATTACCTAATGAGGTATAAGTAGATTGGGAGAGTGAGTTTGTCAGCCTGTAAAATCCAACCTTCCTAGTACTTATCTTAAAATTTTTTACCAAAAAAATAGAACCGAATCAAAACGCACTAAAAAGTAAAAAATAACTGTGTCATTTAGTTGCTTTAATTTACTAATCTAAGTCGGTGCCAGCAAGTTTAAGGAACATTTATTTAACGTAGTAAAGCAGTTTTTGGGTTCTAGGTTATGTCCCTAAAGTAAAAACCTTGGCTGGCACCGACTCCTAGATATGCTTAAGTAAATTAAAGCAACTAAATGACACTTTTTTTACTTTTTAGTGCGTTTAGAGTCGGTTCTATTTTTTGTTAAAAACTTTTATTTCCTACTTTTTAGTGATTTATCACTACGTAACGTACTCGTACTATACTGTCATAGTATATATACGGCACTAGTAGCCAAAAAGCGACCGATACCGAAACAAAAACCGAAATCGCTGTAAGCGTGTCTCCAAAATTTTAAAAGTTCCTTCAATTTACTTAGGATATCATCATCCGCTCCTAAGATGATGGCAATTGAACCACCTTGGAAGTATGCCCTTTCTAATAAAAAAAGAATTATCAAAATCGGACAACTCTGTAAAAAGTTATGCGTGGTCATACATAAAAATATATATATATACGTGTCGAATTGAGAACCTCCTCCGTTAAAAACAATGTGTGTTTTTATGAAACCATGACGCAAGTGAAACATTTTTGAAATCCGGAGCACTTGAACGTATGAATAAAAGTATAAATGCTACATGGACAGTTGATGCGAGCCGTGGGTGCCGCTATGTTGGCCTTGGCTGCTCTGCCTATAAAGCGGTTACGTCAGATGGACTAAAAATTTGAAGCGATAAAATATAATATTTGAATTTGACACTCAGTTCAAATGAAACACATTTAACTACGTCACAGAACAAACTCATGTGAACGTTTGAAACATTCCCAGCAGAAATATAAACGCAGAACGGCATGGCCTACTAACAGTGCTTCAGTTCCCCAAAACTCATTATAGGACACAAAAAGCGATTGCATCCACGCAGCCGAGCCCGTGTACAGCAATATACATGTGTTAATTACTGAACTGCAGTACAAAGGCGTATCGACTGACTGAGAGGTTCATATTAACAACCGAATGTACGACTTTACTGAAACTGAACTTATTGTAGTTAACTGATATTTCCAAGTTGTTATGTTTTTATTAACAATTGATCATCGGATTCGCTCACGTAGATTCCGTTTCAGACGAAGTATAGAGAAAACCGTTCTTAGTACGCGTCGACATCAAATGAGTAACTAAATATAATAAATATCAAACCAATTGATAGTATATTTTCAGAGATTTGATGTCTCTCTGTAATAGAAATTGTCGAATAACGTCGGCAAAATTGAAAATATTGCTTTCTCTCTTTCTCTACCGCGATACTTTTGATTTCGCCGCTATTTGTCCACTTCTTTCTTTACTCTAGATATAAAGTTTTTTTAACGCAGAACCTCATTAGAAAGCGCAAAGTTTCAGCGAGCGATAGAGACAACTATACTCGGAGTGACTTCATGTAAGTAATCGAATCAAGAATGAAGAGATCTGTAATGTGCAAGGAAAAATAATCAAAATTACCGACATAGCGTATCTAATCATGAAACTGAATGAAGTGTCGATGGACGTTGAAATTGCAAGGTGCTGGAATTCTCGACTGTATTTGTATGAGTATCTATCTCTGCTCAAATATAATTAATATACTTATTATCGACCCAAGGGTCAAAGGGAACTAACAACGTTAACCGGCTGCCGCTCAGAATCTGACCAACTACGCTATATAATTTGTTTGCAACAAACAAAAAAAACATCCCCAATTTGGACAACTTGTAAAAGATTAAAGTTCGGTAAAATAATATTTCCCTTTTCTTTAAATGACAACCCAGTAATTGTTTTCCAGGAAACGTAATTTTATTTAATGTAAAAATAAATCAGGTTTATTTCCCTCTTTTAAAAAGCAACGTCGTACTAAGCTTAATTCTGTAGACGGGAAACGCAATATTTCGCTGTCCATTGCTCAATTAATTTAAAGCAACGAAGGCACTCTGCTCATTACGCTGGCAATGTATCGCCATTATAAGGCGAGCGCGGCTAATCGCATTACGCTGCTGCCATGTATGAAATGTAATTAACGCCCTGCTATTTTAAGTCGCTTTAAAGTAACAATTTTAATGGTTACTCAAACCTTGTTGATATTTTTATCTAATGGAATTACACTAGCCATTTTTGTAGTTTTTATTCATTTTAAGCCACTACAAAATGTTATCACACTAATATTATAAAGACGAAATTTAGAGTGAGTGTATGTTTGACATTTCATTACGCCACAAGTATTAAACCAATTTCGTTGAAATTGGGACTGGAGATAGATAATAACCTAAATTAATTTTTTTTTTACTTTTTATTTTGATATTTCCACGGAAACGCCGGGTGAGACCTCAGGACATGGCTAATAAGTTAAACCCCTAGGTGACTAGAGTTTCTCAGGCCAACCTTACCCCATGACCATCAACATCCAGTATTGAGGCAATAATAGTCATAGTCATTGACTATGTTGTGGTAATTAGCATAGCATTCAGTTAGGTAACCTTAAATTCTGAATCAAACATTTGTATTTCGTAGAACTCATTTGACGGCCGAGTGGCGCAGTGGGTAGTGACCCTGCTTCTGCGTCCTAGGCTGTGGATTCGATTCCCACATCTGGAAAATGTTTATGTGATGAGCATGAATGTTTTACAGTGTCTGGGTGTTTATCTATATATTATAAGTATTTATAAAAAAATAAAAAACTTTATTACACCAAAAATATGGATATAAAAATGAGAACATAAAAAGGTATATACAATAGTTTATCGGTATATCGGTATTTATGTATAATATATATAAAAAAATATCACAAGCTAAAAAAATATCATAACACAAGCTACTTACGAGTACGCTTACTTTGGGGCTATATAGCGATGTGTGTAATTGTTCAATGATATTTATTTATTTATTATTTATTTGTGACGCATAAAACCATATTAATTAACGCAGTTCTATAGTGTTGTGTTTACCTGCTTTGAATAATAAGGATATCTACACCGAGTTATTAAAAACACATGAATTGGGGAAGTACCAAACGTGTAGTTAACTCTACTTATACTAAAGCCAAACTCGATTGAGAATGCTTGTCAACAAACAAATTGAAAATTATGGTAGAAATCACTACTCATTTTACACCTATTTATTTTACTTAACTTGTTAATGACGAATTTATGACAATAAATTTGATTAGTAAGCTTAAAACTAATTAATATTCCTCCTATTAATTAGTTTTAAGCTTAATAATTAATTAATATATAAAGGTCCTCCCCGCCACTGCCGAACTTCGCCGAGTGGCTGTCATGATACTACCCCGACAGGCTGTCATGATACTACCCCGACATATCCCATATCTTTTAAATAAGATTTTATAATAAAACAAAACATAAATTAAAATTTATTAAACATAAAATGTGTTGCATTTTCTACCTTCATTTTGAATTTGTTTGTTGACAAGCATTCTTAATCGAGTTTGGCTTTAGTATAGATGAATAATTTTCTATGTTCTTTTTACATTTTCCAGTGATTCGTCGCTCCTATACGTGGCAGCGTGATGTCATATAAACTCTTCAGCTTGACAATATTAGTATAGATAACATAGGATTTAGTTTACGATTGGCAGCATATATGAGTAGCGATCTTTCACAATCTAATTCTGTTTGGAGGTCAACATTCACCGCAGTGCGCTAGGCTCTCAGTTTTATAACCAAATTCACCAATTTAGTGTCTAATCTATCTACTGAATCAAAGTCTACAATTTAGGGCAAACTATTTATTTATACTGGATACTACGCCAGTGATCGTGACTTTGCAGATATTTTTGGAAACTTCAAATTATGGAGTGCTGTATTTTAGCAGTGCATTTTATGTGATCTCGTTTTTCAAAAGCTACTATTGATTTGGATGGGGTTTTCTTTATTTTTATTATATATTTAAAGGTATTTTAGGGTATTTTTTTATTAATCAGAATTATTATTATCAGCCTATTAATGGCCCATTAGAGGGCCAGACTTCCCTCCTTATAGGAGAGCGGACATGAGCGTAGACCTGACCATCGCGCTCCTCCAATGCGGGTTGGCGGGCGGTGATAGTGATTTATTTATTAATGATCACTATCAGATGTTGACTATCACGCTCTACGTTCCATATTCCCTATATGAAGCGTAGACCCACCATGCTGCTTCTACGAGTTTTATATTACATGTATAATTTATGGCGGTTTATTTTGTTTGTTTGTTGAATTAGTTTTAAGTTTACAATCTTAAAATTATCACTATTAAGTTTAAACAGTGTAGAAATTCATATCAATGACATGATAATGAAATATGATATTAATGACTTATTAACGATACAAAAATATTTCATAGACTTCACTGAATAACAAACACAGAGACTGATTCATCTACCAAATTTCCTGAAACCGAAACACATGATACGTATAAAAAGATACTTCCTGATGTTGCAAGGGCTGGTGTCACTTTCGGGTCGCTTGTTATGAAACAAACTTGGGGTGTTTCCTTCAACCCTTGTCAAGTTTCAGTCAGCGGCTACGTAAAACCGTCATACACAAAGGATTTTTTTAAATATTATACCGCAAAACCTATAGAGATCCAAATAATACTTCCGTCTTCATTCGTTTCGGGTATTTTCCACGTAGAGAGCGTTTCGTATACAGTACATCGATTCCTGAAAAATACGTCAGTGTTGAAGCCGATGTACAACCAACGGTTGTAAAGGAGATATAACAAAGATCGGAATTCTCCAATGACATTTAATGATACTAGAATGATAGTCGTAGTGAAGGTGGAATGATCAACGAGATGTTCCAAACATGTTCTTACGATGCATCTTTTTTCACGAATCGACATACTGTAGTGCTATTCTCGATATTTTTTTTCTCGACAGTGTAAGTTATGTTTTTTTTATCTAACTTTTTCTATCTATTTTTATATTTGTTGGATAAAGAGAGATGAACAGGAATTCAAAACCATCGTTGAAGTATAGCTCTAATTTTAGCTTTTTAGTGTAGGAATTTACATTATAAAGCAAGTACGTACAATTTATTGAGGATTCAAAATAATTTTTAAGGTTTTCATTGAATAAATAAATATAATTTGATTTAACAAAAAATGTATGAAAAATAAACTTTTGACTTGAATTTTTAATTGCAAAGAATTTGTGGTTAGTATGTACTAATTTCTTTCTTTTTGTTCCACAAAAATCTATTAAAATAAGTATAACATACAAAGGCATAACTCTGTAACTTGCAACTTTGTACCCACTACACTAAATATATTCATATTGTGCCCAAATAGTATGTTTTTTTTTATTCCTTACAAGTTAGCTCTTGACTGCAATCACAGCTGATGGCAAGTGATGATGCAATGTAAGATTAAATCGGGCTAACTTGTTAGAACTAGATTAATATCCACACCGCTTCGGTTTCTACATGACATCGTTCTGGACTCTAAATCGCTTGGTGGTACGTATTTATGGTAAGTTAGTAACTAGCCGTCTAAGGCCACCAGCCAAATGTTATTAATACAATAATAATAATCTCCTTCACAAATTACGCTTTTTAAATAGTTGAATTATTGAGGAAAAAATTGTCTTAACTTAATAACCAAAGTAACATTCCCCAAAAGATCTGCCAAAATTCCAAATCTCACTTTAGTTATATTAAAATATTATCCCAAAAGATTGCTAACTTCGCCCGCTCCTGTGAATGTCACTTGAAATAATTTCCATTTCAAAAGTTCCCTCAGCCGGTCTATTCCGATTTTATGGGATTAAATACTTTGATAATGGAATGTCTAATAATTTAAATATTATCTCGATCTTTTACTGCTCGGAATATTTTATGCGGAGACTTCATAAAACGCGCGGTATACCAACTATGACAGTTATTCATTGATGGTTCTAGATTATAGAAGAATGAAACCCTAGTTAGTACCTAAGTATAATTCTTAAATCTTAAATATAAATTATTAGTAGCCTATCTATCCTATCCCAAGATGCCTTTTAAGCCGTTGGTAGAGTCATAACAAATACTCTAACCTGTCCTCCCGAAATCTCACCGCTACTACCATCTAATAAGACGACGTTTGCTCGTTTAAGACTGTTGTCGTCGGTCTATGCCCACGTGGCTTCGGTTATGAGGTCCTGGATTCGAATCCCAGGATCAGGACGCCGAAATAATTCTGTGTTTTTCATTCTTCTATGAAATTTTCAGTACAATCCAAGAAGCGAAATTCGTGGTGTTATACCCCGTGCCTCGGAGAGCACGTCACTCCGTCGGTCCCGTTCACTATCATCAACGTCTTACAGTGATCTTTAATAAATGAAACATTATCCTAAGCCCGCCAGCGGGCATTAGAGCAGCATGGTGGGTCTACAATCCATATCCACTCCCCTTATAAGGAAGGAGGCTTGGCCCTTTTGTGTGTCTATTTTGTTAATGATATACCATAATGACATTTCAAAAATGCTTGTAAAATTGAATTAAATGAATTTAAAGGTTTTTTCTATTCCTGAAAAGCAAAACTGATGTCTGATATCCCCACAATGTATATGGAAAAAAATTATGCTCAAAATTAGCGCGGCTTTCAAAGATTAACAACAACACTCCATGCAATTTGTACATATTACGAACAAATACACGTACGCAAAAGCTATTATCCCTTTCGGACATCCATTACAAAATGGCACACACACACGAACAAATACACATTTTCGCATTCAGTATTGAAATTTACTGTTTAGAAATTTCACCTAAAACAAATAACGTAGTTAAGTTTTTGATATGCAATTTAAACAGCAATTAACCGTCTAATCGCCGCTTTTAGTTGGCTTTATTATATTCATAGTCGGCCCGTTGGACCGTGTCGGTCCGTTCGACGCAGAAATTGCCAATTTCCTGTTCTACTCTGCCCGGGGATTCGATTTTCCCGGCATACATACAAATAGATTATTCTTTCGCACCTTATTTATGCTACAGTCTAGACTTTACACTGAATAGATTTTGATGCAGGTTTGTCTTGTTGTTGTTGTTTGATTTGTTTTACTAGGGTTGCTTTTGTGATATGATTAAAATTATTAAATTACGATTACCTGGGTGACCGAGGTCCACTTGAATTTTAGCGGAAGAAAGATGGTCGTTGATAATTAATTAAATGTAAAAATTTGCAAAATATTAATTTACTTGCGACGACATCTCGGAGATTTATGAGGTTCGGTTAATATTAAGCGAGGTTTATGATTAAAATTAATTTTTAAAAATCATTTAATATATATTTTTTTTATTATTAATCATTTAATTTAATTTTTTTTAACTAATGCGGTTTACATCGTACCTATATGAGCAATCTAGTGGCAAAGAACATAGGTCCACAGCTTAAATTACACTATCTATGTTCAGTTTAATGGCAGATCAAACCGAACATGGATACACATAGGTACACCAGCTGTGAACATGGATACACATAGGTACACCAGCTGTGAACATGGATAGCACATAGGTACACCAACTGTGAACATGGATAGCACATAGGTACACCAGCTGTGAACATGGATATACATAGGTAAGTACAGTGTGATTTTTCGCTTTTTATTCTTTAAAGCCAATAACTATATATTTTTTAACGATTTGATTTAAATATATAATAGAAGGATTTACTCGGTACAAAATAGCTTTATTTCGGAATAGTAGCACAATTATCTCACGTGGAATATGAAAAATATTAAGCGGAAGAGTTGACCGTCATAAATTTCTTTTATATTCTAAAATCGAGATACCCAACCGCGTGCTGATGTTATGATAAATAGCGCGCAGTTCATACATTTTAAAATCGATCTGTACGAGTACAAGCCTCGAGCGAAATATGGCTCGGATAATTCTCGGCTTCAAAACTGAGTGCTTATTTAAATCACTCGGAATGGGTGTTTGAAATTGGTACCATCACTGAATGATGAATTTATGCGGGAATATTATATTTCTATTAAACTAGGTTAGCTGGTAAGGACAGGTATATATAATTGTATAAATAAATGAATCTGTTAAAATAACAAAACTAGTAGACGCTCGCAAAGTATGCATTGAACTTTTCTATGCAAAACTTCGTCTCCTTAAAGTTAACATACATACATACATTTACATACATTAAACCTTTTATACAAGTACGTCGGTTTAGGATACTCTTGAGCTCAATATTAAGTATCTGCGAGTGAAAGTCCCGTCAAATCCATCTAGAGTTAATTTAGAACAGACAGACATAGAGACATAAAAGTTTTTCAAAAACCTGTAATTTTGAAATTACAAACAGACTCTATGATTTTATTTATTTGTAGATACGTGATTTAGTAACAAATTAATATTCATAAAAAATAATTAAATTTTCGATCCTTAAGAACTATCTACAAATTACAGTACAAGAATTTAGTACAGATTTAGTTTCCTTACAATTTATTTTTATATTAAGTATAGATAGCTACATTACTGTTATTACCCACTAGTAGCCCATTAGTAGTTCGATCGCAACGGATATGTAAATAGGGAGCACATTAAGGTGCGAAGTCGAGCCATTCCTCGCCCCTGCCAACCGTTAAAGGCATAATATCTCATTATATCTCCTTATATCTCTTACCTTTACTGTATTTAAGGCAAATAAAATCCATTGTTCTCCATTAAAAGCACTTCACGAAACAGATAGGCATCTAAAGAGGTACTAACGCAACAAGAGCTGAGATAAAAGCCTTAAATTAACAATTACTTGGCTGTAAGGACTGGGGTTTTCTTCTAGTTTGACTATACGGGCCTTTTTCTTTAGTTTCTTAAATAGGAACATTCAAAAAAAAGACGGCCTATAGCGCTGTTCTGTAACATGATTGCCTTATTGGTCTTACGTGACTTCGATCACCAGGTCCCGGATTCGAATCGAGGTTCGAGTTATGGAATTCGAGGTGTGAATTCTGAATTTGTCTTTTTTTCTAAGAAAAGAAAGAAAATGTATATATTTATCTGTAGTACTACAAACAATATATTTAATTCGGCATAAGCAATATGTATGTTTGTAGCACCAGAATAGGTGTACAGGTCAGCACATGCCGTGCGTTGCACTCGAGTGCCATACCCGGCGCTGATTTACAGCTGTGAGATATCACAGCCGTTAATATAATTAATTATGTACAATATTTAAAAATAAAACAATAATATGAAAAACTTTGCCGCATTTAATCGGGAAAATACCAACGGAGAGCACGTCAAAGCGTCGGTCTTAGCAGGTTGATGGGTGAAAGCTCCATACCCCTGTAGGAGCTGAAAGAGGTAACCTGACCCTTTACTGGGCCATTAGTAGACAGATATTTTATTTTTATAAATCGAAAGTTTGATTTTCGAACTCGTCGCTATCTCTCTCTATCCATCCATCGGTATCTCTCGTGTTAAATAAAGAACATAAAAACATCGATACATAATAGCTTTACCGACCAAAATATTTAACGAGGTCCTGTTATTTGAACTAAATACTCTTACCTATACAATAATAATAAACTTCTGAGTTTTAATTGGATTTTAGAATAGATTTCTATTATTTTCGAATGTCGATTTCATTGTTAGTTTTCAATCAAGCGACTCCTCTGTTTTTATTTCAGGTATGTTTAGTATAAAAGCACTTTTAAAATATCAAATATTTCTTTTTTTTACTAACTCTAGTATAGGTTTGGTAGGCAGGTTTTATTGACTCGGAAAAAAAGAAACACAACATTTGCCTAATCATATTTTTATAGGTAGATATAAAACTCCACTTATACGAAAAAGAACACCTTTTTAATTAATCACAAATTAATGGAAGCGAGCTAGCTTGTTAGGAGTAGGATAAAATCCACATCCCTTTCAGTTTCTACACAACATTGTTCCTGAACGCTAAATCGCTTGGCGGTACTTCTGTTGGCAAGGTGTTAACTAGCCACGGTCAACGTCTCCCATCAGCCAGACCTGAACCAATTACAAAATCTCAGTTACCCCAGCTGGAAATCAAACCATCATTTTATAAATACCATACCAATGCGCGGATTTATACGACGAAATACGCCACGGCGCTTGTCGGTGTGAAATGAAATAATTAAAAGAATATATCTTTCAATCACCAAACAAAAATGATACAACAAGTTTACATAGAAAAACACTTAAATGGAAAATGGTAATGCGCGTTTCTTGTATCTTACATATCGTAGAATTAACCTTAGGGATTTCAGGCACCCCTATAAAAGTGTTCGAATCGAAACGTCGTTCACCCTTGTTCCTTTTTTGCTTCCCCCTCTCCCCTCCAGGGGTGGGGGGTGGGGGTTAGGGTTGCGCGCGCAAACAAAATCAATACGGTTAATGTCACGCACAAATATAAGGCACGGCTAGGGTTGTTAAGCAGCGTATCGGATATCGATATAAGTTGTATTGGGAATTAATTATGTTTGGACCCATCAACAGATAATATGCAAATTGGTATAAGTAAATAAGGCCGTTTGTTCTGTGAACCTTGTTTCTGTTATCTTTTCGGCTATGGCCCGTTCTTACAGTGTTATTTTAAAATGCTGATAGTTTATTTTGACGGCAAACTCAAGCATGCTTATTAACGAAAAAAACGGAGGAGGCTCTCAATTCGTATATCAAGACACCTATATATATTTTTTTTTTATGTATGACCACGCATAACTTTTTACAGAGTTGTCCCATTTTGATAATTCTTTTTTTATTAGAAAGGGCACACTTCTAAGGTATATATTTCAAGGATCTGATGATGATATCCTGAGAAAATTGAAGGAACTTTTAAAATTTTATAGGCACACTTGCAACGATTTCGGTTTTAGTGTAAGTATCGGTAGCTTTTTGGCTTCATCATTATCAGCCTATTAACGGCCCACTAAAGGGCCAGCCTCTCTCCTTACAGGAGAAGGGATATGGAGCGTACACCCACCACGCTGCTCTAATGCGGGTTGGCTGGCTGAAGGTGATAATATTTCATTTATTAACGATCACTATCACATGTTGATGTTAGTGACCGGGACCGACGGCTTAACGTGCTCCCCGAGGCACAGGGGTGTAACACCACCAACTTCCAGACTCCGGGCTTGGAATGTACTAAATATTACATAGAAGAATGAAAAAGCTCAGAATTATTCCATGACCCGACCCAGGAATTGAACCCAGGACCTCGTGATCGAGGTTAAAGGTTTCTACTTTAAGAACATTACCTAAACCCACAAACTGCTATACTACGTTAAATAAATGTCAGTTAAACTAGCTGGCACCGACTTAATAGATATGCTTAAGTAAATTAAAGCAACAAAATGTCACAGTTATTTTTTTTTTACTTTTTAGTGCGTTTTGAGTCGATTCTATTTTTTGTTAAAAAAAAATATTTTAAACCAGAAATTAACGCAAGAAGTATTCTACTCTGTCAAACTATTTGCCGTAGTGATGTGTATTTAGCCGACTATGACAGAAGGAGGGTAATGTTTTTAGAGCGTATGTATAAATGTCTATTTCTTTAGCACGCGCTCCAGCCTGAACGGCTGGACGGAGTTTGGACACATGAGGTGTCGTTGAATTTATTATTATTGCTGGCGGGGACCAACGCGGTTTTGATAAATCTTAGCAGTGGCAGTATTCTTACTTAGCACCATAAAAAATTTAAATTTTTTTTATGGATATCCTTGTTTTCTCTTTTTAGTTCATTACTTCTGAGCAGTCGGGTTTTTGTTTTATAGTAGTAGTAATAGCTTACTAGCCTAATTAAGATATTAGTCCAACTTCCTTTTCTAAGTATAAAGCCACAACGGTCTATAACCAGTTACAGCATTCAATTGTAACCAATTGGAAGAGAATGGCGAGCACTGATATGACAAGCTCTACTACATGATGCATGTCTTTGTATAGTAATCCTTACAAATATCATAAAGGCGACTTTGTATGTATGGATGGATGGATGTATGTTACTCTTTCACGAAAAAACTACTGAATGGATTTTGATGGAACTTCAGAATAATATAGTTTATATATCAGAATAATAAATAGGCCCCATTTTATCCCAAAATTCCCGCAGGGACGAGAACTACGCGCGTGAAACCGTAGGCGCCCTCTTGTTTCGAATATAAAATAATGCTTGAACGCAAAATGTTAATGATCAACTTAACACAATGTACGGTAATGTAATTACAGCTAAAACATTATTAATATATTGCTGCCATAATTTAAAAGCCTTTCTGATACGAGTATGTTCAAGAATCCAATTAAGCTCGCATCTGTCGATAATTCAAGTTCTTGCTAATAGGTTTGTATAATAATTAATCGCAGACTATTCTTCGATTAATTATTGTTTATCGACATAATATCAATGCGCATCACTAGCTATACGTATCTATGGTGTATGATTAATTAATAAGGTGGTAAGATTTGTAAATTCCGGGAACACTGCCATTTGAATTTGTAATCTAAACATTTGAATACTTAGTTACTGTTTTTGCTAAGTAAAATCTGTAACTTACATCTCAAAGGAATCTTTCTAATTACTGTTGTGGTTTTTGGTAATATTACTTCAATAATTAATTAGAATCTGACTGTCGATACCTTAATGGTAATAATTCAAATAGTTACAAAAGAGAAAAATCTCTGTTTGTCTGTTAGTTCCTTTATCTCTGTATCAAAGAATATTTAGGTATTTATTTATTACTCAAGTAAGCTCTTGACTGCAATCACACGTGATGGTAATTGATGATGCAATCTAAGATGGAAGCGGGTTAACTTTTAAGGAGTAGGATGTAAACCACACCCCCTTCCGGTTTCTACACCACATCGTACCGGAACGCTAAATCGATTGGCGGCACGTCTTTTTTCAGTATGGTGTTAACTAGCGACGGTCAAAGTTAGTTAGGTAGGTAGTAGGTTCAGGAAAAGTATTGAGCAACACACACCTAATCGAGAAGGAAAAAAGTCTGCATAAAATTCTTAATTTTTCTGCGTTATTTTCTTAATTGACGAAAACCTCGGATCAGTAGTTTTAAAGAAAACAACACAGACGACTTATACGACCGCCGTTTTAAAGTTGCTCACAAAATACTTGAGGTTGGGTCTAATGATGAGGAATCAAGAGCGTAGCTTAAAATACTCGAGTTTCAGAACAGAGAAATACCTTCAATTTCTGCGACGGACAAACAATTAAAGTGAACATTATTATTCAAAACAAGTGGCCCAGTTATTAGGAGCGATCCTATAAAATGCAATTAATTCCGGAGGCTTCCTGCCAGAGCGTGATTCAAATTATAAAGTACTCAATTTACCGCTCGGAGATGTGAATCGGCTGAAACGAAAGCTTTTTTCACATAATATTTAAAGGTTGGTTGCCGACTGCAAACGACAGCAGCAGACGACGTGTCGCAGTGACAGCTAGTTTTCTAAAGAAACGTACTATACATACATAACATCACGCCTTATTTCCGTAGGGGTAGGCAGAGACCACATCCCGCCACTTACCACGGTCCTTGCATACTTCCTTAGTTTATTCTACTCTCATTAATCCTTTTATACAAGTTCGTTGTTTAGGGTACTCTTGACTTGGCCAGTATTTAAAATTTCCTGAATTTGGTACAGGAACATTCACCTAGGTCTTCCCCTTCCAACATTTCCATTCTATTTCTATGTATGTATGTATATGAAAACGACAAATCAGTAGAGTTGTTGCGATACGTCGTGTGCAGTCGTCTACGAAAACGCATCTTAATATCATCGCATCATGTTCTATACAAATATTATGTTACCGTACTAAATTATTAAGAACGATTATTTCAAAATATTGGCTTTTGGTTTCTCATTGATTTAAATCATATTAGAGTAAACAACATAAAATCAAACAATGAAAAGCGTTCGAGTTTAAGCGAGTGTAATAAAAAGTAATTAATTTTTTGCGCACAACATTGAAGTATTTCTGCGTAGTTTATTTTTTAATAAATTGTACACACAATTATTCGGAATAATGTAAAATACTTGTTGGGGCGTAGGTCAATTAAAAATGAAATTCGAAAAACGTTGATTGTCTTTGGTCAGTGCTTTCTTAATCGAACAATACTTAATTATTTTTTTTAAAGTAACGACTATTAAGTCTCATGTAATTGCGATTTTATGTAATTGTGGTCCAAGATCCCACAACTCGATTCTGCAGCTATTAGTTTTTTTGCTTAAACTTATTTAAATGAATGTTGAGCGATGCAATGGATTAGCTTATCATCAAAACCATCTACCTATAATTAATTTTTGAGAAATTTATTTGTTGATATTAAATGCAATTACATGTTTTTCAATAAATTTTATGTAGTTTTTTTAAAAAAAATTATGTGAATTATTGAACAAAAATGCACTAAATCAGCCGCATCTTTATGATTTTCAGGTAAAACATCGTTACTTAAATATACATCATTCCCTTTGAAATGACGTAAAATGCATTTGCGACAATTTTTTAATGGGCAACATATTAGTAATTCATTGCATACTGCTTCAAAATTCATTCAAAATTAATTTTATCAAGAAAAAAACACCTAACTGTAGAATCAATCAGTGGTATCTGGGGCAACTGCAATATTACGACTATAGTTACGAAGTACAAACTGTAAGTGTAAGATGACTGTGACAGTATTTCTTACGTTAAATACGAAGAAAATGTAGCGCGAATGTGAAATAACTTTAAAATGCTCCTGGAAACGGTTTTCCACGGCACGTTGACTTTGATACATAAATAGTATTATCAGGGGGCTATAAAGACCGTGTCCAATGCATAATGTATTTACAATGACAGTTTATTTCCTTGCCGTCTTCCAGGAAATATAGGAAAATGCATTTAGAATGTGACAAACAGTAAATGTAGGCGTCATCTCTAGTGGCATTTAAATTCTATGGTCGTTTGGGAGTTAGGAAATCTGTACGTTATGTTAGGTAAGTGAATGTTCAAAGAATTTATATATGAAGGTAAATGCCTAGCTAACTTTTAACAAGGCTTAACTTTTAAGCCAATTTTGCTTTTTGAGTTTTTGAAAATGCGGGAATTCTGTGACGATGTTTTTATGTGTGTTGTTACTCGAATACGTTTAGGGTATGTATGTAGGTTGTCAAAGATATACCGCCATGCTTGTGTCAGCTGGCAAGCAGCATAGCTGTGTGCTAGTATGAATGTTATGGCTTAACATCAAGCTTACCTTCATTTTCAGCCTCTTAACGGCCCCGTGTGGAGTTGCTGGATCTCCCATCGGGCGCGTTCCCGGGTGGTGGATAGGGGAATGCCTCCCAGGGAAGCCTCCCAGGGTGGTACCGGGGAAATCAAATACCCGGCGCGAACCAAAACCAGTAGGCATGGGCGTGCCTTGAATCCAGTAAGATGCGGCCTAGGGGACTTCACCCCGACAGAAAAAGCAAGCTGTACCTCAGCCAACAATGGAAGCGAATAGTAAAATTCATGTACCCCAGGAGGGTACCGCGGCTGGTTTACCCCGCGGAGATCCCCTCACTGAACCACGTTCAGTCAGCCCCACCGTACCTGGGGGGGGCAACTATCGCTCGACGGAAAAAGGAGACTATATAGACATTGAAACTGACAGTGTACAAACGGTGGAAGATCCTTTCGCTAGACGGGACTCTATTAGACGAACACCACCAGGAAAGAATATATTTTACCCGGTTTTTGAGACAGACCAGGAAATAAGTGACGTAAATGTGAAAGAAACAAAGGACACTTCACCGCCAGATGATCGTCCAAAGAAAAGGAAGAAAATGTCTAGCCCCGCGGCCCCACAGTTAGGAGAAATCAAAGCTTCCGTAGAATTAGCGAAGCTCAAAGCTAGAACCGATGAGTTAAATAATTTCATAAGAAGTAACAAAAATGTTCATAAGGAGATCAAGAAATTTTCAATGGAAATAAGTAGTTTGGTCAAACAAGCCACCGCGAGACATAAATATGATACTCACAAAATCTTAGAACTAGAGAAGGAACTACAGGATTATAAGGAAATCCAAGAATGTAGATATGCCAAACTAGAAAATGAGCTTCAAGACCTTAAGAAAAAATACGAAGAGAATACCGAAAGTAAGGACGAAGAAAAGGTAGTACACTGTCCTAAGTGTTCTGCAGATGAAAATAAATTTAACCTTAATAAATCACAAGTTAAAACATATGAAGACCTTAAACGTGTTATCGATCTACCATGGACCGAAGATAGCTACAAAAATACGAAAATAGACCATGGAGATCCGTTTAAAGAAAAAATCGCAAACATGGTATACTTCTGCGACGAAATGGACGAAAGACAGACGAAGATGGGGAAAAGGATTCTAAATAGATATCCGGAACTCAAGGAAGGGGAAAAGGTTGAATGAATAGGAGGTCGCTTCACTGCTGTCAAGCAGTGCACTATGTACAAAACCAGTGAGGGCGAATATTGCAAAGAAAAGAATTTTATTGGCTTCTTCTATAACCCAACAAAACAAGATGGCAAAACGCAATCCGATATGTTTCACTTATGTGAAGAACTAAAAAAAATAAGTGAGGACTATGGGATGCAAGAATTGACTGCAGTTTCTCCGCAAGGAGTTAGAGCTGATTACATGAGAAAAATACTGGAGTCTATCTTTCACGACACAGAGTTAAAAGTAACACTAAGAACAAGTAAGAAACAGAATAAAATAAAGGAAAAGATCAATAGAGACAAAGAAAACGTTATTTTAATAGAAGATGGAGAAGCTACGTATGCAGAAACAGTGAAAAAACTAAATGTAGGCCTAAAGAACAGTGACACAATAGAGTGTAAAAAGGCGTAAAAAGAACTAAGTCTGGAAAAGTTTTGTTAAGAGTATCAGAAAATGCGGATAGGGATAAAGTTGTAAACGGTCTTAAGGAAAACTGTAATATTATGGCAGTGAACAGCAAGCTAAAGAGGAAGTTTATACATATAAAAGACATAGATGCTACTGCTGAAGAAGGCGACATAAAGGATGCAGTAATAAACACAGCGCTAATCCAATACCGGGAACAACTAGACATAAAAGCGTTAAGACCTTCACAAAATGGAAATCAAATAGCTACTGTTTGGCTGGAGGAGTCAGATTGCTACAGAATTCTAGAAAAGAAGAAATTAAGAGTAGGGTTAAATATTTGTCAAGTACAAGAAAGGGTAGAAATATCAAGCTGTTATCGCTGCTGGGCATACGATCACAAAGCTGCCCGATGCCATGGTGAAGACCGAAGCAAAAAATGCCGTAAATGTACAGGGGAAGGCCACAAAGCTAAAGACTGCAAAGAAAAACCATTTTGCCCACACTGCGAAGAAAAGGGCCATGCTGCTGGAAGTAGTAGATGTAAAGTTTTTCAGAAAGCTGTTAAGATGTCAAGAATGTACATAGTCCGTAGAAAAAGTTCTGAGAATTCACAGTCCTACAACTGAACGCAAACAGAAGTGTAAGTGCGCACGATATGGCTAGTATAGTTGCGGCACAACGAAAATGTGACTTTATAGTTTTGAGTGAACCAAACATGATCCAATGTAAGCTTATAGGAAAACATGGCTACAGCGACACTAGTGCAGGTACAATGATCGTAAACTGTAGTAAAAAATTCCAAGTTAGAGCTTACCGATCCACAGATTGTTTCGTGTGTGTAGAGACAGCTAACTTTGCACTCTACAGCGTATACATGAGCCCAAACAAATGCACGTTGAATGATTTTAAAGATAATTTGAATATAATCCAACTAGACATAACGGAAACTCAAGAAAGAAATAAAAGAGTCTTAATAACAGGCGACTTCAATGCGAAACATCCATGCTGGGGCGGAACGCAAACAAACACTAAAGGTGAGGAGCTTCTTGAGTGGATTCATAGATTAGATCTCGTCATTCTCAATGACGGTAAACTACCCACTTGTGTCAGACATAACGGAAAATCGTTTATTGACCTAACTATTATTAGTGGAAAAACTACAAACGAAAATATCGTGTGGACTGTGTTAGAGGAGGAATCTATGAGCGATCATAAACTAATTCTGACAGAGATAAATACAAAGGGAGGAAACAAATCTAGATATGTATATGGAAAGACCAATCGTGAGAAACTTAACATGTACTTTAGACAAGAGATTGAAAACAAAAGCATATGCAAGGAACAATGTGAAAGAGCTCTTGAGATATCTTTTAAGAAAAGCACACCTCGTGTTAAGTGTGACGAGGAATACAAACTTCCGTACTGGTGGAATGAAAATATACAGAATAAAATCAAGGAGACCAGGAAAAAGAGAAGAAAATTTCAAAAGTGCAAAGAGCCAGCTGAAAGGGAAAACCTTAGAATGAATGAATGAATGAAATATTCTTTATTGTACACCAAAGAAAAGAGCTTACAAAATAGAAAATACATTAAAAATAAAAACAATGTACAATTGGCGGTCTTATCGCTAATGAGCGATCTCTTCCAGACAACCAATATTGGAGAGGAAAAGTGCATCCATTAGAGAAGGTTCGGGTGTACGTACACACAATTAAAGGAACTATAGTATCAAATAAAAATATACTTACATAAAATACTTATGCCCTAAATAAAATACTGAATGCAAACATATACATACATATTTACATACATACATACATACCATAAATACATACATAACATACATACATACATACATACATATAAAAGTACCTATACGAATTCACATAAAAAAACAAATTAATAAATAAAGGAAAATTATAGACAGAGAACAAATAAAATCTAGATGGTCTTGAACTAGATATCTATGGTGATGCATATAAAATTGTTAAAAGTCATATGCAAATACCCAACCCAAAAACATGCCTTTCTGTAGAACAAAAAAGGACAGTTTTTGAGAGCCTCTTTATTACAAAAAAAGGCTGCCGTGATCTAACACTAGAAACGATAAGCGATGTAAAGTTCGAAAAAGTTGCTTTTACGTTAGCTGAAATTAAAGATTGTTGCAAAAAAATTAAACTAAAAAAAGCACCAGGACCAGATGCAATCCCGCCGGAAGTTGTAAGGTTTGTCATGTCCAACAATGCAGAGTACTTTACTTGTCTTTTCAATAAACTACTGAAACAAGGCAGTTTTCCAGATAACTGGAAAGTCGCAAAGCTTGTACTATTAGAGAAGCCCAAAAAGGATAAAAATGAGCTAACAAAGTACAGACCCATCTGCCTTATAAATGTCATTGCAAAGTCGTTCGAAAGACTTGTAAACATCAGACTAACTCAAGAAATAGAGAAAAGCGGCGGATTGCACAATAATCAATATGGCTTTAGATCAGCTCGAACAACTGTGGATGCTATCGAAGACGTAGTCCAAACAGCTAAAGACGCAAATATGAAAGGCCTTTGGAACTGCCTTATATTGATAGACGTAAGAAACGCCTTTAACAATGCCTCGTGGTCTATTATTATCCAAAAGCTGAAATCCCGGCATATCGATAATTTTGTGATAAACGTAATCGTAGACTATTTCAAAAATCGTTACATTCTACTGGAAAGCAAAGTTAGGGCAAATGTAACTGGAGGAGTACCCCAAGGATCAGTACTCGGTCCAACTTTGTGGAACATCCTCTACGATGATGTAATGAACATCGAAGTCCCGGAAGGGGTAAAACTTGTCTGCTACGCAGACGATCTGGCTATAACGGTTACCGCAAGGGAGGAGCATGAGCTAATCGTCAAAGCAAATGAGACATTACATGCTGTAAACCTCTGGATGCACCAAAATGAATTATCAATTGCGCCGGAGAAAACGGAAGCAGTAATTTTTCATAGGCGGAAAACAGTCAAGCGTGTACACTTCGATTGCGGAGGAATACCCGTGATACCGTCTCTAAGTGTGACATATCTTGGTGTCAAGTTGGACTGGGGTTTAAATTTCGGTCCGCACATAAAAGCAGTCTGTGAGAAAGCTTGCAGAACAGCAGGGGCTCTGTGCAAGTTACTCCTAAACACAAAGGGCCCAAGCGATAATAAAAGAAGAACTCTGGCTTTGGCCACTCAGTCAATAATTCTTTATGCATCGCCGGTCTGGGAACCTGCTATGAACGTTGCCATACATAGAAAGAAAGTTTTGAAAGCTCAGCGTGTATTAGCACTCCGTGTGTGTTCTGCGTACAAGACAGTGTCTACAGATGCAGCGCTAGTTCTGGCAAACCTGACGCCTATCCACCTTTTGGCCAGCGAGAGAACTAAACTAAGGCAGAATAAGCACTCCCAAGCTTCAGAAGTAGCCAAACAAGAAACTCTTGCCAGATGGCAGATGGAGTGGGATACATCTAACAAAGGCAGATGGACACACCGTCTCATTACTGACCTATCAAAATGGACTAATAGACGGCATGGCCGATTATCGTATTATTTGACTCAATGCTTGACAGGCGACGGCGTTTTCATGGACTACCTTGCAGGTATAGGGAAAAGGTCGGATAGCACATGCATGTACTGCAGTGAAATCGACAACGCAAAACATACTATTTTCCAATGTGAGCAGTGGAGTCAGGCCAGACGGGACCTTTACGAAGATATAGGAAAATTTTCGGAAGAAAACCTTGTATTAAAAATGCTGAAAACTGAAAATAATTGGATCGCTATAGCAAAGTTCCTAGAAACAGTAATGAGAGAAAAGGAGAAAGAGGAGAAAAGGAGAAAGGAAAATTAGGCAGTAATGTTGCCGTGTTTTAGGCTGAAAGGCGGGTACACGGTCAACAGGGCGACAGGAGGGGTTTTAGCCGGTAAAAGTCCGGCACTACCTAACGAGGTGTCCATGAGGATTTCCCCTCCTATAGAAGAAAAAAAAAGTCTCTTAACGGCCCACTACAAGGCTAGGCCTCCCCAGGCTAGAAGAGATGATAATTATATTAGGGTGATAATATTTCATTTATAAACTTTCGCTATCAGGTATTGATATTGAATTCCCGACTCCGGCCTTGGAATTAATTGAATACCTATTTTACAAAAGAATGAAAATTCAAAATTATTCCGTGACCCGACCCAGGATTCAAACCCAGGACCTCGTGATCGAAGCCACGTAGGCTAACCACTATACTAACAAGGCAGTCTTAAACCTTATCTTACCCGCTATAGATTACCTAATGAACACAGGGCAGTACTTCATTGGACATATTCCTTTTTCTTGTTTGCATGCGCTGTTATGTGTCAAGTGTAAAATTTCCGGATACCGTCAATTTTGTCATCTGCTTGATCAGTCAATTATAAGCATAAAAACTTAATGATAACACTAAACGAATTGTCAAATTCTCTTTTAGAAAGTCGGTAAAAAGCTTTCTGTATTCGTCCCTCGTCCAACGCGGGTCACGAAAAACTCTACACACAATACAATTTAATTAAAAGTTCAAAGAGAAATAAAGCGGTGCTCACACAAATTTCATTACATCGAACTCGACTGCTTCTCGTTCCAACTTAAACTTACAGGGTTTCTGAGTTTGACAACAAACACATAAGTTGACGTAACATGTCCTGTTTGTTTTTTATTCATAAGTTGTCAGCATAAATAATTAAAACTTTATAAAGTAATATAGTGTGATTCACACTATCATTACATCGAACTTCCAACTTATAAACTTACAGAGTTTCTAAGTTTGATGACAAACATATAACTTTACATTACATGGTATGCAATCAGTGGTATCGTAAAGCTAAGTTTGTTATTTATTTTTTAGTTTTTACAGCAGATTTAATTAAAACTATAAAGAGAAAGAGCGTGGCGCTTTCAATACAGGGTTTCTACCAGTCTAAC